>LR994593.1:17403665-18003665 GCA_905187575.2 Celastrina argiolus | reverse complement strand
CTGGGAATCGAACGTGCACCTAGTCGAGTGCTAATCATCGGTCTACCCACTAGGCCACAGACGCTCTATTTTTGTAACAACAAACAGAACCGGCCAGTGAGAGTCAGATAATAGAGCTTCGAAATTTAAATTTTTAACTCAATTGTATTATCGCACAGTTCAACTCTGCAGCTAGCAACGGTACTACGCAAGTTGCGCTGCGATGCGGCCTGACAATAGACGCGTACCTTAAATACTCTACTGACTACAATCGACGACATTTAGTTAGAGCCACATTGCACAATAATAAGCTAATGAGTTCTGCCTTTATTTTGTGAAAAACTGTAACTTGTGATAACAATGCCAATAAACTTGTTATGTTAATTCTGATAATACAGAAGGTGCGATGTAGTTGACATTGCGAATTAGCACTAGCAACTGATATTAAAATCTTACCTTATCATTTCTAAGAGCCACGGCGATGTTTTACAATTCATTATTTCTTAATGTCTTCCGACACGGTCGAGCGTTTGCATCCATACAGTCGCGACGCATTGAGGCGTTAGTAGCAATGTTGCCGAGCATTTACGAATCTCGCCACAGCATCGCAACAACAAGTCTCCATGTGTGCTGACCCTAAGTATTTTCCGTAAACCTTTTTATTACAATTGTTTACACTGCATACGGCCATTATCGAGGTGAATCCTTATCCTTTATCTATAGTTCAGCTCGATAGTCCTTGGCCTAATGACCAAACATGTATGTACGAACTAGAACACAAATGTAGGCACTAGTCATTAGGCGTATCGTGTGTAACATTTAAGTCTAGGTATTTAGTGTACCTAGTTCTAATCGCAATTTTCTACTATCAAGTATTGTCTACTGTAGACAGTCGTGTCTAACACTGTTAGTAATACAGACTTCGATTAAACTATAATCTCTCAGATCAATAACCATACGCCATGCTGACGTGCTCATCCTGCAGCCCGTCAGAGTCACATTAAAGGGAACTAGGCAGAGAGATACAAACGCTAATGACGGTCATATAAAATGGCTTGAAGCCCCAAAGGACCATGCGTTCCCACAGGTCTCGTCAGCAGTCAGGACTCAGGACGGCTTTTCGGCTCTCATATAACTCCGGCTCTAGTCATGCCGCAACTAAGTGTACCTAATGCTACATAGTTTCATGTGAAAACCGGACGTTTATCATCCAAATCAGATAACATTTTCGGTCATCACGCACGCTTAGAGATGGGCGGTGGGTAAATACCCAATCTACCCATTTGGGTATTTACCGGGTAGATTGGGTAAATACCGGGTAGATTGGGTAAATACCCAAAAGTAGTGGGTAGATAAAATTCATCACCTGTTTCCACTCCCGTTTTTGGGATTGCGTAAACAAATGCCAAAAAACGGAACCCTTATATATTCGACATGTCTGTCCGTCGATCCGTCGGTATGTCACAGCCACTATGGACCTTGGTAAGTAGATGTTTTCGGTGAGCCGCATTGAGATTTTCACACAAAAATAGAAAAATAGAACTATATACGTATACTGTATACGCACGTACTCTACGATGCAAACCAACGCCCGTATTAATATAACAATCTCAAACTCAGTCTCAAGAATTGCGACCGCAACCACTATTTGAGAACCTATGTAACAGACAAAACAACGTTTCTTTTCATTTTTCAAAATGAACTATTTTATTTTTGATGCTTAATTTTACTTTCGTCAAAACAAAAACAAAAGATAATAAAAATACCTATAGGTCATTCTTTTTCAACATTTTCATTTAATGTTTTATAATATAAATCTCAATACAATTTTTGAAGAACTATCCATAAATCCCCACCACCCACCATAATATCAGTTCTAAGTATGGGGAGCCCCAAAAATTAACTGGATTTTTTATATTTTTGTGTAAAAATCTTATTGCGATTACCGAATATATCTACTTACCAAGTTTCAACAGTATAGTTTTATAGTTTCGGAAAACAGTGGCTAAAAAGTCAGGAAATTTTCATATCAACGTACCTTTTACACTCTTAAGGTATGATTTGAAAAAAATATTACACGTATTTCAAGAACTTCAATAAAGATCCTTCATACTGAATTTCTTGAATAAATCTAAAAATGGCAAAGTTTCATACTAACGCACCCCCGTTTTACACCCTTAAAAGATGATTTTAGAAAAATAATATTATTTATTTTATGACTTTCAATAAAAATCCTTTACAGTGAATTTCATTCGAATAACTTCAAAAACGGCAATGTTTCATTCTAACTTTGAAACCGTTTTACAGGGGTTGTATTTCGCAAAATCCCGTTTTAGTGAGTATCCTCGTCTTAAAAAGAACCCTGATGCAAAATTTAAGGCACTTTTTTAATTTCCTGATGAGTCAATAGTTCAAAGACCTTTTGCTTTTAAAACGGGTGTAAAAAGAACAGTGTCTATAACTTGACTGACTGAGATACTTAGATCCCGCGAGTAACATAGGCTATAATAATTTTTAGAAAATTTTGGATTTTGAAAATTATAATACCTCAAAAACTATCTCCAAAAAAAAATTTATTAAGATAATTGTATCGTGTTTGGTATCAAAAGATAGGTCTTCGACGAGCACATCACAAATATGTATTTAAATATTTTATTAATTATTAAATTTTATTGTTAAATTCAAAATAAACATTTAAAATGCAGTCGTACAAGTAGTATCTAGGAGTTGTTTAACTACTTACTACGTAATGGTTACTTTAATAAAAATATATTTGATGTGGAAACAGAAAAATATTAAATAAAAAAAAAAGATTAGAAAACTATAACCCGACTTCGCAAAAAATGGGTCTAAAAAGTCTGAAACAAGAAAATAATTCAATTTGAAATCCAGAAATGCATAGGTACAAAAATGGTTAAGGTAGAGCCGTGGTCGCACCCGCTATTGGCATCGAGCATTGATTTTTTTTTCTACCGTATTTCGGTGTGAACTAATGCTTAAATTTTATTAGCGGATACGACCACGACTCTACCTTGACCATTTTGTACCTATGCATTTCTGGATTTCAAATTGAATTATTTTCTTGTTTCAGACTTTTTAGACCCATTTTTTGCGAAGTCGGGTTATAGTTTTTTTTCATTGTAGAAATGGTGCATTTTTTATTTTTTTTGTACAAAAATGTAAAAAAAAATTTTTTTTTGTTTTTGATACAAAAAAAAACGTTTCCAAAATGAGGAAAGGTAGTATAATCGTATCTTCAAGCTATAGTGGCTATTCTTTTTACACGTTATATATATTATTATATAGATTAGTACACATTTTTTTTACATTTACCTAGTAAAAATGCTATAATAGAGGATATTAATAAAACTAAAATATATTTTAGATGTTGTCAAATCCCGAATTTACATCTAATAAAACAAAGTAGGATATGAGGAATTATAGAATTAGCATTAATTTACCCAGCCTTTTGGGAAAATATAGGTATTAATCGGGTACGTAAGGGTATTTACCCAATACGCAATGGTATTTGCACGATAGGTGGCTCTATATATGATTTTAAAATGTTGAATTTTATCTACCCAGCATTTTGGGTAGATATGGGTATTTACCCGGCACATTTGGGTATTTACCCAGCAGCTGGGTAAATACCCAAATGTGCTCGCTTATCGATGAACAAATAACTATATTTCGGAGTTCGTACCTCGGACAGGTGCGAGCGTGACACTCGCTCTGATAACGACCCGATCAGTCGGTACGTGTCACTCGCCCGGCGCACACATGGCGCCGTGCCGGAGGTACTTCGACCGGCTGTTCTGTCTGGTGGTGGCGCTGTACCTGCTGTCCCTGTTGCACGTGTACCGCACGCGCCTGCGCGACCTGCGCGCGCGCCGCCACGACATCTCGTACCTCAACCACTCGCGCCTGCGGTACGTGCTGCAGTGGACGCGTCGCTTCTCCGCGCCCTTCGACTTCATGGGCGAGGGCAACTCCGCCTTCGTCCGCAACCGCTGCCGCTACACCAACTGCTTCGTCACGGACGACGCGAACTACTTTCTCAACCAGAGCGACTTCGACGCGATAGCGTTCAACGGTCGCGACGTGATACACCTCTGGCCGTTCCAGATGCCGAGCGGCCGGACGCCGCGGCAGAAGTACATATTCGGCGCGATGGAGTCGCCCGACAACTTCCCGGCGTGCGACGAGAGTCTCGACGGCTTCTTCAACTGGACCTGGACTTACAAGCTCGACTCGGACTTCCGCTGGGGCTACATCACGATTTACGACCTGAACGGTGCCGCGGTGGGGCCTAAGATCGACATGCACTGGCCGCGACTGGACCCGATCGGCGACGAATTGAAGCAGAAGCTATCCGGGAAGACTCGTGCGGCGGCGTGGTTCGTGTCCCACTGCCACACGCGGCGGCGGCGAGAGGACTTCGTGCTGGAGCTGCAGGAGAGCCTGCAGAGGTACGGCTGGACGGTGGACGTGTACGGCGCGTGCGGAGACCGCGAGTGCCCCCGCGGCGAGCGCGCGTGCGACCGCGTGCTGGAGAGGGACTACCACTTCTACCTGTCGTTCGAGAACTCCTTCGCCGAGGACTACGTGACGGAGAAGCTGCTGACGGCGCTGGACAACTACGCCGTGCCGGTCGTGTACGGCAGCGCCAACTACTCACGGTAATATAGCTCAACTGTAATTGTAAACAGATGAACATTTTCCCCCAATCTAAACGTAAACAAGCAGATGAATTTCGACCCTAGTAATGTGTCATTGCATTTCTTTATTGAACTGTCATATGAGTCACACTTTGTAGGACTGTAGTGTATTTTTGCCTGTTTATTTAAGTTTTTTTAATCGGATGTGATAAGAATATAGGTAGTACCTAACTGGTAGGTGCAGGTTGTTAATCCTATGGTTCAAAAACCTCGTAATCTGAAACCAAACGAAATTAGAATTATTTATAGTCACTCGAGATTAGTCGAATGCGGGTGTAACCACGTAACACGTTAAGCATAACATGACGTGTCTACCTGATAGGATCAAATGAAAAATACTTAGAATTTTACCGTATTCATGTGATGTGTGAAAAATCAAAATAGGTATGTGGTAATATAAATAATGTTTTCACATGCACATCACAGCTCAGTCAGGACAATGCATAAATAACTTTTTATCGATGAATTAATATGACACTACTCACAATGCGCAATAAAAATGAATGACAAACGCGTCGCGTTGGACCAAGTATTATTGGTCCATGGCAGTAGTATACTCCGTTCCGACTTCCGACACAATAATAAATAGAGACTACGTTTAAAAACCGACTTCAACAACTAAAAAGCATAGAATAATATTTTTATAATGTAGTTACAATTAATGTTCTTTTAAGTCGGTGTCAGCTAAGAGAATAACATTCTAAAGTTGCTGACGTGAAACTTACATTATTGAAGTCAGGTTTAAACGTTTAAACGTAGTTAATTTTTTATTTTTTACTTTTTAGTGTCTCTAAGTCAAAGTAAACTACAGTATAAGTCAAAGTAAACTACATATCCGATTGGTAGCTACGATGCTACAGACATGCTGACTAAGAAAATATTTTTTCTTAGAATTAGAAACCTGCGATCTTTAAATATACAATATATTATGTTATACTACGGTTGAAACCCTAAATCCTATAATACCCTTGGGTAGATTGATAAACCTGTAGACTGTAGTAATACCTTCGATCAACAATACCTACACTTGATAACGAATCATACAAAAACAAGGCTGAGATCTGTCCGTATATGCCATTGAAGCAACATTTGTTGAGTATCGAACTCCGACAAAAGTTTTAAAGCATTTCCAAGTTCATTTGGTGATTTGAAATCGCTAATTATGTCAATTAAAATTTTATCTAAATTAATACACACATTCGGGCTTACTCCCGACACAATCGAGAATCGAATCAGATCGATCTCAACGGCTTTTGGTATTTTATTTAGTGGATTTCTTTGAAACTAACCAGGATATTAAATCGTTAGATCGTAACTTGTTGTACTCCCGACCATATCAATCGACTGAGTATCAAAAGAAACAAACGTTAATTTTAATCGAATTAGTTTGGTGAGTAAGGCCCCGGGTGACATATTGTGTAGACGTTGGTAGTTGGCACTTGGCAGTGTTCCAAGCAAACTAAATGAAATAACGGTTCACTTTTCTAGTGAGCTCATATCCGCTGAGACGGATTTCTTGTACTGACACGATATCTAGTGTAACAATACACTAGATTAAAGTAAAAACAATGTGATCTAAAGCCTCGAGTCAACTAAATAAGTATCCGTTTGAGGTGTTCACAGGCGTCAGGCAGTCCATATTATTATAGTTCTCTAATCTTTGGTCCACACTCTACACCTTCAACTACTTCCGTGGTAATTTCCTCTCATCCACGGGGCGATGAACGATGTTATAGCTAATAACGCGAGCTAAACCCTGCACTAATAGTTCTAGTTACAGTATGTAGGTACGCTTTCCATCTTGACTTACGGAGTACCTACATTCATATTAGGTATAACCTAATACCTCCGTGGTCTAGTGGTTCAGAGCTTCGCCCTTGAGCCGGAGGTCGTGGGTTCGATTCCGTCGTGGGTTCGATTCCCGCGTGAATAGAAAACAACAAGAAATGTTGTTTTCAAGTTTGGTTAGGACTAGGGTTCAGAACCGGGAAATCCCGGTACCGAAAATCCCGGGATTTCCCGGTTCTTTGACTACTGTTATAGAACCGGTTCTCAACGCAAAAGAACCGGGATTTTCGGTATTTTCGGGTTTTTTTTTTACCTTAACAAAAAATAAACGCAACGGGCTTAGAAAAGTACTTTTGTATTTAAATTACTTAATGTGGCATGTCAAGTTAAAGGATAATATTATATTTATTGCTATACAATGATTAAAATATCGTTATACATTCATTTCCATTAAAGTTTTACATATATATAAACTTTTTTTATAAACTTGAATAAAATTATATTACTAGCTTTGGCCCGCGGCTTCGGGCGTGTGGAATTATTGTATTCGTAGCAAAAACTTCTTTACCAAATAACACTACAGCTGCAATGTAGTTTAGATAATGTTATAGTAATAAACGTATTATGAGCATCATTATATTTTAACCAATGCATATACAAACTTAATAAATTGTATACTTTTTACACCTTGGGTTACATTATTGGAGTTTTAGTAAGGATCCCTTTTTTTTGAAAATGTAATACAGCCTGTTCACCGTTGGTGGTGTAACTTTCCGACGGCGAAAAACGCTTTAAAATTTTAACTTAAGTTACGATGTTATTCAAAATATTCTTAACTGATTTTACTATATCAACATATTAAAATAAATCTAGGGGAAATTTCTGCTCATTAAATATATATTTAAGTCAAAATCAAGATTTGGTCTATAAAGGCCATAGAACCTAAAAATAATAATTATGAAAAAAGTAACTGTCTGTCTGTCGGTCCGTATGTGAGTCCGTACTGAATGGAATAAAATGAAATTTAGCAGGCCGATAGATTCGAACCTAAAGGGTAATGTAGGATATTATTATCCCAAAAACGAAAGGGTGCCCGTTGGATTTTCAAAAAACAGTAGCTACTTAATTGAGGGTATTTCGGTGTAACTACTCGACGTATTTAATTGAAACTCGGCACAAAGGTAGATTGGACCATGAAATTAATAACAGGATTTTTTTGTTGGAAAACAAAAGGGTCCCAAGGGATCATGAATATAAAAGCTGTATTTTTGAACTTGCTTATAAAACAAAAATAAATTATGATTTTTGTATCATCGTATTTATCTGTATTCTGATTACTTTTAAAATATAACAATTAAAATAAATAATATAATCTTTTTGCTACTACTTAAAAATAAAAATCGCAAAAACCAATTTAATAAATTGGTTTTTGCGATTTATGTGCGATAATAAATTGATAGTTTTTTAAAGATATCCTATAGATATCTTTAAACTATGAATTTTTGGTGAATCAATTTATCTGTTGTATAAAGTTGTTAACATTTTCGGAAGATCCATCTTTTTAGACAGTAAAACTCACTTCGATATTACATTCAAAGGGTAAAAAGTAAAAACTTACTTTCACAATATCTGCGTTTAAAATTTTAATTTCTGTCCAAACAATATACCGCATTTCGTGCGATTGACTAAGCAGAAAAATAATTTTAAAATATTTTATCCATACTTAATATTATTTCAAACGTGAAACTAACTATGTCTGTTACTTTATGACTCATTAACTGTTTTACCGATTTGGTTTAATTTTGGCTCGGCGATAAGTTTATAATAAATAGGACTTATCAACGCCGAGGCAAAACTACCGAGCAAAGTAGGATTCAACGTCACGTATGACGTTGTGACGTTGATTCCTACTAACAAAATATAATTACTTATACTTAAACTTATAAAACTCGTCAGTTTTGATTGGGTTTTTTGTACTTCACAGTATTTTACAATATTATAAGTTTCAAAAGATTTAAAATCTGATAGATCGTAGATATAATATGCAATGTTTTATTTACCTATTCAAATGTAATAACTTTGCAAGAGCGGGGAATCTGCTAAGTGTGCCTTATAATCGGAAAAAATTATTGTAGTGCGTATGATCTGGCCAGAGACTGGTTAGTGGATAGTCATATGATTATTGGTATAATGTTATACCAATAATCATATGACTAAGATAATGTTATCTTAATCATACTGTAGCCATAGAGTTATTTGATAAAGAAGGAGGAGGAACTTTTTGTTTTGTTACGTTGTCTACGCGCCCGAAGCCGCGGGTAAAAGCCCTAATACATATTAGAGATGTTAAATTAAAAAAAAAATATATATATATATATATATATATATATATACGAATATATCTATGTAAAACTTTATCAAATGTTAATTTATAACGATATTTTAATCATTGTATAGCAAATTAATGTATCATACTTTAACTTGACATGCCAAAATGTGTGATTTATTTACAAAAAGTAGTTTTCGAAGCCATTGTATTTGTTTTTAGTCAAGTAAGAAAAAAAACAAGAAAATACCAAAAATCCCGGGAATTCCCGGTTCTGACTATTGCCGAAATCCCGGTTCCTAAAACTTTACCGGTTCTCGATACCCTAGTTAGGACTGGCATGTAGAAAGTCGGTCCTGCGCCTGATCTCCCCCTAGTCGTGTCGGTTATCCGTCCCACTGGGCTACGAGAGTGTATTGCGCACACACTTGGGCACTATAAAATAACTCCTGCGTAGCTGGCCTGATTTCTATGAAACCGGCCATCGTTTAAATTATTATAGCAGTTGATATAAAAAAAGGTTCGTTAGTAAAAGTAAAATTCATTTTACGGACTATATTTAAACACGTACTTTACCAATACTAATCATGTGACATAACATTTCAGATTCCTGCCACCCGGCAGCTACCTGGACGCGCGCGCGCTGGGTCCAGCGGCGCTGGCGCGGACCATGAGCGAGCTGATCGCGAACAAGTCGCTGTACTACGACTTTTTCCGCTGGCGCAACCACTTCACGTACCGCGAGACGTCCTCGACGGATGACGTGTGTCGGCTGTGCGAGATGCTCAACGATGACGACAAGATGGCGGAGACCACCGTGTGGAAAGACTTTAGAAGCTGGTGGAACGGCGCCCAGTACGAGGATAACTGCTCCTGATAGAATGGGACGAGAACTGTATCTTGAATCGTTACTTATTTCGCTTTTAACTAGACGCCATTTTGGGGTCTTTGATACTTCGGTGAATGATAAGTATCTAATGAAAAAGTTTGCTACAACAGACGACATGCGTTGTTGTTTGTAATGTTTGAATACGTATGAAGTGTTATAATTATTTATTGTTAAATGGCAGATGAGTCATGAATGAACAATAAAACATTTATGTGATTGACGTGTGAAATGGGTGTATTTAAAATAGTTAAAATGTGTATTTAAACGGAATGTTGGTAATACCTTATAATACATATCTACTAGTACATATAAGAAAAAAACGACTGAAATCTTTGAATCGGATCTAATAAATCAATTTCAAGAAACATTGTATTAATTATTACTTATTAATGTGTATTGAACTGATAGCTTCCTAGGTTATTATGTAATTTACTTTTGTGACAAACAGGTTAAGATCTCAGAACAATAAAAAATATTTCTTTAATAAATAAAAATCGTTTTATTTCTGAATGAAACTACCACTTACTTTTTTAACTACATACAACTAGAAATTCATGTGCTATCTAGATATTTAATATTATTTATTTTATATAAATAAATATTATCAAAATAGAAATGCCTTTTATTGCAGATATTTGCCATTTTGCATGTTTTAAAACGACTAACTGTCACGTGTTGTCAACGTTGTACAATGTACGTCAATGTCAATGTCAATTATCATCAGTTGTCAATTGTCATCCCAAATAGTTTTTGTGGATTGTTTGAAAATAATGCAGATTTTATGTTGTTTTTAATTAATAAGTGCATAAAATATTTTACTAATTGATACTTAATAACATTCCACTATGACTACTTCATACAATAACGAGAAAGTGGTGACAGGGGAGGTGGAGTACCCCGCTACCGACCCCGCATCTGGGGCGTTTTTCCAACCCGATTTTAAAAAGTAAGTATATCAATTATTTTGAATTAAACTTAGATTTATTATCCCGGAAGCTATTTAGTTTCAATACGGAAAGTTATTATGAAAAAAACGTGTTGGTATTTTCGTTTTTCTGGTGTTCAATTGACAACAAATTGTCACAGCTGATGATGGAAGCTACTGACTTCGCGGTGAAAGTAGTCGTCGTTACGCACTAAGATAATCAATATTAAGTATATGTACTATGATATTATTCAGTGTTTATAAATAACACTAAACATTTACAAAAATTGTAATGCTATGTTTTAAATAAGAGCCCAATTTTAAATTGTGGTAGTATGCATAAATTAATATATGCATAAAAAGAAATTAATGAACCTCATCATAAACATGATGTGGTTCATTAATTTCTTCAGTTCAGTGTCTACTACTTTAGAAGTCATTAGAATTTTTTAGAATTTTTATTGATTATTATTTAATTTTAGAAATGAAGATCTGAAATTGATGCTTGATGGATCCAAAGATTCATTGAAATTGGAAGCTATGAAAAGGATCATAGGAATGATTGCAAAGGGTAGAGATGCATCAGATTTGTGAGTATTTATTCCTGTCTATTGAGGATAATCATTAATTGTCACAAGTTACATACTAACATAATATCCTAATCCTAAGAAGAATAAAATAAACTTGAAAGATATATTTTATATTTCAAAGTCACAACACCATACTCTACAACAAGAAAATTGTGGTAAACAATATCAATAATGTATTAATATTGCTTGTAATAAAATAATTATATAATACAAATAAATTACTTTGCGCCAAAAAAAGAAAATATGTGATAAACTACAGTGTAAGAGTGAATGTATTTCTGTCTTTTGATACCCTTAACACAAGTTGCACTTAGCAGGGGATTAGAATGATGTGATATAGGTACATTTTATAATTATTAATATTGTTTTGTATAAATTTTTATGTTGTCAAAATTTTAATTATATTGTAATTGTTTGTACCAGGTTTCCAGCAGTAGTTAAAAATGTAGTGTCAAAGAACATAGAAGTGAAGAAGCTGGTGTATGTGTACCTGGTCCGCTATGCCGAGGAGCAACAGGACCTCGCTCTGCTGTCCATCAGTACCTTCCAGAGAGCACTCAAGGTACTTGTGTACAAGAAGAAGCAGGTTAATATGGCCCAAAAGAGCAAGGGGTATGAGGATGATGCAGAATAAAAGGGCTACAAAGTGAGATATCTGACTGAACAGGTGGTAAGCTTGTCCAGCGTGAAAATCCCACTGTAGTAGTTCAGATATTGTATAGCGGGTGTAAAAAGAACAGTAACTATAACTTTTGTTTTATGATTATGCTACCATTTTTCATTCTAGAAATGTATTATTTTTTTATAAAAATTACAAATAATTTTTTTTTTGCTTATTCTTGCAACAAAAGAATAAGAAGTGGTAAAAAGTAAAAAATATATTTTTTAAATTTTTGACAAAAATAAAAAAATACCTTTCCAAAATGAGGAAAGGTTGTATATAATCGTATCTCAAAGTTATAGTGACTGTTCTTTTTACAAACTGTATATAGGACCAAATATTTAATAGCATGATTTAGGATTGTAGTGCTATTTGGTGTGCCTACCTCTAAAAATTACTGATTGCAGATATTAAATAAATAAATGAAAAAACATTCCTTTCCCACACACTATCTATCCAACATTTATGCCCACCATGTATTTCAGGATCCAAACCAGTTGATCCGTGCCAGTGCTCTCCGTGTGCTCTCTTCAATTAGAGTGCCCATGATTGTGCCAATAGTGATGCTGGCTATACGGGACTCTGCCAGCGACATGAGTCCGTATGTCAGGAAAACTGCAGCACATGCTATACCCAAGTTGTATAGGTAATACTTGTCTTTTTATTATTATACATTTATAGCTTCTTTTCAAAGTATAATTAAAGACATGAACGGATGAATTTTACCCAGAAAAATTCATTCAAACTGTCACTTAAACATTTTGGAATATGCCTAAAGTATTAAGTACATTAATCTAACGATCTTGAATAAATGTATTTAATATGACATATGGGATCTATGGATCTTTTAAATATTTCCTAAAATGTTAAAGTGACAGTTTAAACTCATTTTTCTGGGTAAAAATGTTACTTATTTTTCTCTGCATGACCATTGAAAAGGGCTCCTCCGAAATTTGTCGAAAACAAACATCCTCCAAATCAGAAAGTCATATAGATAATCCCTGTCTTGTATGTGTTCAAGTCCCAACAACAACAACAATTGATAAAATTGTTAACTTGTTAAAATGACTTAACAATATACCTGCAGTATTTTTATAAAAACCTAATACTTTTGTTTCCAGTTTGGACCCTGAGCAAAGAGAGGAGCTGGTGGCTATTATTGACAAACTTCTCTCAGACAAGGCCCCTCTTGTGGTGGGCTCGGCCGCCATGGCGTTCAGCGAGGTCTGCGGAGACAGGATTGATCTCATACATAAGAGCTACAGGTACTGCAATCCTTTGGACCGAAATAGCAGCGGCTGCCCAGCGCAGCCTGGTTGCTGCTTTTTTAAAAAGTAATAGAGTGCTCTCTATCATAGACATTGTGGGAGTACGAGTGGAAGCCCCAAAGGGAGATCGCGGACCGAGCGAGATGGTATGCTCGGTCAGGCCGAAGCCCACTGTACTAGTTTTTCAGATGTCGTATATATAGCGCCGGACTTAGAAAACTTCGATTGTGCGATGCAGGATTGTGGCGCTAGTAGTACCGCTACAACATTATTTGCTGTGATAACGTCTAATAATCTATGAACGCCGGCTTTACTTACGAAAAAGGATGACTTATTATCCTGTTCCACTCAGTAACGTTACGACCGGAGCGAGAGCACTGCACGAGTGAGCATAAGTCACGATCGGCTTAAGCGTCATCAATGTATTATTACGTTATCAGTAACTAACATCCGTAAACAAACGTAATAGACAACCAATTTTTTATCAATTTTATGTAAATTAGTCATGCCTATTAAGATGTTTTGAAATTTTCGACATCGTCAGAAACGTAATACGAACTGACTTCCACGAATATTTCAAGACCAAAAATAGCCGAATCGGTTCAGCCGTTCCCGAGTTTTAGCAAGACTAACGGACAGCAATTCATTTTTATATATATAATAAAATAGTAAAAAGTAAAATAAATAAATATATGGTTTCCAGGAAGCTGTGCTCGCTGCTGGCGGACGTGGACGAGTGGGGCCAGCTGGCGCTGCTCAACGTGCTCACACTGTACGCGCGCAGCTGCTTCCCCGACCCCAACCACGAGGTACGGCCTATGCTCCTGTTACCAGGAAGCTGTGCTCGCTGCTGGCGGACGTGGACGAGTGGGGTCAGCTGGCGCTACTCAACGTGCTCACGCTGTACGCGCGCAGCTGCTTCCCCGACCCCAACCACGAGGTACGGCCTATGCTCCTGTTCCCAGGAAGCTGTGCTCGCTGCTGGCGGACGTGGACGAGTAGGGCCAGCTGGCGCTGCTCAACGTGCTCACGCTGTACGCGCGCAGCTGCTTCCCCGACCCCAACCACGAGGTACGGTCTATGCTCCTTTTCCCAGGAAGCTATGCTCGCTGCTGGCGGACGTAGACGAGTGGGGCCAGCTGGCGCTGCTCAACGTGCTTACGCTGTACGCGCGCAGCTGCTTCCCCTACCCCAACCACGAGGCCTAAAGGTACGATTCCACCAAAATAGTGTTCAGAACATTTGGTAGCCAACATTTTTTTTTAGAATTCCAGCTGTGCCAATTTGTATGTGTTCCAATTTGTTAATGTTGCGTTAGCGAGTCCACCGGAACAAACATCTGTTACGCACAATGTTCGCAACAGTTCAGAACACCGGTGGAATCGCACCTTGACAGATCGATAAACGCCGGCGGCATGCACGAAAAAGTGTAACGTTACGCTCATTCAATCAGCAACGTTACTATAAGGTTTTTACTAGCTGAACCGTGCCCACTTCCTTGAGCATAGAAACAGTTTGTGATGAACCGTTTAAACCTTCCCGGGACTTCCACGAATATTTCAAGACGAAATATAGCCGAATCAGCCGTACTCGAGTTTAAACGAGACTAACGAACCGCGATTCATTTTTATATAACATATGGAGCTGATTAACAACTTGTGGCCCGCAGAGTGTGTCGAGCGACTCCGAGAAGCCGTTCTACGACTCGGACAGCTCCGGCGGCGGCGACAAGCGCGCGGCGACCGTCGACGGCGACCTGCGGCTGCTGCTGCGCGCCGCGCGCCCGCTGCTGCAGAGCCGCAACGCCGGCGTCGTCATGGCCGTCGCGCAGCTGTTCTACCACTGCGGCCCGGGTCAGTCGCCATACCTGTAAAATATATGAGTGATAATACTCTAGGGTGTGTATGTGCCGCATATGTACGTATGTTTTAAGTTTATATTTTTGCACGCCCTATCTGCTAACTTTTATCCCATCCCAGGGCTGCTGAAAGAAATTTCTTTTTAGAAATAAGCAGTACCTTTATGTAGTCTTTCTTTGTAAATTGTAACTTGTGTACAATAAATTGTTAAATAAATAAATAAATAAGTATACTGTGAAAGTACCAGCGCTGAAAGACTTACTTTTGACTTTCATGTTCCTATGAGAAATGCCCCCAAATCATAAATTTGAACTTACAATAATTAAAAAAAAAGTGACTCTTTCTTCACTGGTACTTTCAGAATAAACTCTTTATCTCGACGAGACCCATACACACTCTAAAGTATTATTACATTTTTTTTTTATTTAATATTTATTATTATATAGCCTCTATATTTTTGGGTTGAATGAATTTAGAATAATTTTGACAGATTATTTACATTCTGTTTTCATTGTGATTTGCAGTGGAGGAGCTGCCGCCGGTGGCGAAGGCGCTGGTGCGGCTGCTGCGCGCGCCCGTGGAGGTGCAGAGCGTCGTGCTCACCTGCGTCGTGGCGCTCACGCAGGCGCGCCCGGTGAGTCACCACACCGGGTAGTTTACAGCGGAGGAGCTGCCGCCGCTGGCGAAGGCGCTGGTGCGGCTGCTGCGCGCGCCCGTGGAGGTGCAGAGCGTCGTGCTCACCTGCGTCGTGGCGCTCACGCAGGCGCGCCCGGTGAGTCACCACACCGGGTAGTTTACAGCGGAGGAGCTGCCGCCGCTGGCGAAGGCGCTGGTGCGGCTGCTGCGCGCGCCCGTGGAGGTGCAGAGCGTCGTGCTCACCTGCGTCGTGGCGCTCACGCAGGCGCGCCCGGTGAGTCACCACACCGGGTAGTTTACAGCGGAGGAGCTGCCGCCGCTGGCGAAGGCGCTGGTGCGGCTGCTGCGCGCGCCCGTGGAGGTGCAGAGCGTCGTGCTCACCTGCGTCGTGGCGCTCACGCAGGCGCGCCCGGTGAGTCACCACACCGGGTAGTTTACAGCGGAGGAGCTGCCGCCGCTGGCGAAGGCGCTGGTGCGGCTGCTGCGCGCGCCCGTGGAGGTGCAGAGCGTCGTGCTCACCTGCGTCGTGGCGCTCACGCAGGCGCGCCCGGTGAGTCACCACACCGGGTAGTTTACAGCGGAGGAGCTGCCGCCGCTGGCGAAGGCGCTGGTGCGGCTGCTGCGCGCGCCCGTGGAGGTGCAGAGCGTCGTGCTCACCTGCGTCGTGGCGCTCACGCAGGCGCGCCCGGTGAGTCACCACACCGGGTAGTTTACAGCGGAGGAGCTGCCGCCGCTGGCGAAGGCGCTGGTGCGGCTGCTGCGCGCGCCCGTGGAGGTGCAGAGCGTCGTGCTCACCTGCGTCGTGGCGCTCACGCAGGCGCGCCCGGTGAGTCACCACACCGGGTAGTTTACAGCGGAGGAGCTGCCGCCGCTGGCGAAGGCGCTGGTGCGGCTGCTGCGCGCGCCCGTGGAGGTGCAGAGCGTCGTGCTCACCTGCGTCGTGGCGCTCACGCAGGCGCGCCCGGTGAGTCACCACACCGGGTAGTTTACAGCGGAGGAGCTGCCGCCGCTGGCGAAGGCGCTGGTGCGGCTGCTGCGCGCGCCCGTGGAGGTGCAGAGCGTCGTGCTCACCTGCGTCGTGGCGCTCACGCAGGCGCGCCCGGTGAGTCACCACACCGGGTAGTTTACAGCGGAGGAGCTGCCGCCGCTGGCGAAGGCGCTGGTGCGGCTGCTGCGCGCGCCCGTGGAGGTGCAGAGCGTCGTGCTCACCTGCGTCGTGGCGCTCACGCAGGCGCGCCCGGTGAGTCACCACACCGGGTAGTTTAATAGCCTGTTTAAATTACATATATAATCATACTACCAAATACTCGAATATAAACTTGAATACTAAATACGACATTAGTTTCGCTACAATCTGCTGACGTGTGTGCGTAGGCGCTGTTCGAGCCGTACCTGAAGTCCTTCTTCGTGCGCACCTCGGACGCGCTGCACGTGAAGCTGCTGAAGCTGGACGTGCTCACGGCGCTGGCCACGCCCGCCAGCGCGCCGCACGTGCTGCGCGAGCTGCACACGTACGTGGCGGGCGCGGACCGCGCGCTCGTGCCGGCCGCCGTGCGCGCCGTCGGCCGCCTAGCGCTGGCCGCGCCCGCGGACACCGACGCCTGCCTCGCCAAGCTGCTGAAGCTGTTGTCCAGCCGCGACGGTGAGCAATACAGAACCCAGCGTTACAGCTATGGCGTCCACAGCTAAACACAAGCCCCCCTTAAACGTATTTCGTAATCGCGCTCTCTGCCCCCGCCGATACCGACGCCTGCCTAGCTAAGCTGCTAACTCAGCATTACGGCTATGACGTCCACAGCTAGACAGCCTCCCCCAACGTTTTTCGTACAGGCGTCGGTAGGACGCTAGCTGCTGAAGCTGCCGTCCAGCAGCGACGGTGAGCTGACCTGGAACCACTTAGGTTGCTACCCGCATCCCAATTATGTGTGGGGTACTCTTGAATCTAATTTTAATGGTTTGGGATCGGATCGGCAACTGCGACAGTGAGCTGGTCGTTCGTGTTGGTGCGTCGTGTTTAATATTAGAGAACTGTTAAATTGCAATTGAATCCCTATGTTGAGCCATTATATCATTCAAGAATAGAGTTGTCGACTAGGATTCGAAAAATTTACGCTTCAAGCGCTTAATGGTTGTAGCGCCGGGAAGTTCTTGTTCATGCCATGAATCTGACCAAGTGTTTCAGAAAGATACGACCCATAGTTGTCAAGAGTTAAAAATATGCTTTATACAGGTACATATAGTATGTTGTCATGTGTGTCATTTGCAGAGGCGGTGGTGTGCGAGGCCGTGGTGGTGATCAAGCGCGTGGTGGGCGGCGGCGGGGGCTCCGCGCGCGCCGCCGTCTCCCGCGCCGCCAAGCTGCTGCGCGGCGACAGGTGAGCACACGCACGCACGTACGCACGCACGTACGCACGCACGTATACGCAAGACTCAAATATTTACATGCACGTGTACGCATAAAAAAATCCGAGTCGAGTGTCTATGAATAACATTGAAAACCACCTTTTCGCACCTTCTATGTCTGGCTGCTCTAGAGGGACTCACTCATTTCTTAATGTTTTTCACACAAATGGTATGGTATTGGTATTCTCACAGAACAGATAAAGAGGTTAGAATGGAAATAGTTTCAAATTTGTATCAGAACGCGTGTCGCCGCTCTTAATTCCACTACATGGAAGTAACCCAATACGTACGAGCGTTACGCACACAAATAAACCTCACGCACTTAGATCGCCAATTTGTAATTGGTTGTCACACTAACGTAAACAATGCATTAGATGTACACTTACACACGCGCACTTTTCTCATACACGCTAGGGCGACCGAAGGTCGATAATTGATATCGATAAAATAATTGTCACATTTTTTGCAATAGTTCGGTTAAATTTTTGAGGGGTGACAGGGTACCGTACGACTAATGTATTGTTCTTAGGGCCGATTTTTCAATACTCAGATAAATCGTCAAATAGTAGCCTGACAAATAAAATTATTTGCCTAGTTGTCAAGCCAATAAATATTTTCGATTTTTCAATCGTCTTATAGCTACAGAATAGCTATTAGTGGTATTTAACCAGACAACTTCACACTATTTGTGTGCAAGTGAGATGCACAGTTATTGCATTCAATATGTTAAAAAAGAATAGCAACATGTTCGGTAGGTATAACTTTTTCAGTTGTCACTTGTCAGTTGTCAATATTGTCTTTTGAAAATTCAAGCTTACAAATAATTATTATGTATTTTTGTTGTGTAACATAGATGTAAATAATAAGGGTTTTATAATTTTATAAAACCCTTATTATTTACAAAAACCCTTATTATTTACATCTATGTTCCATTTGGAACAAAAAAGGATGCGAGGACGTTCTGCAACTTTACCAACTCCGAACTTGTTAGTTGTAATAGAACTCGTGACAAAATATCAAACTACAAAATAGTTATTTTCTTGTATAGAATTTTATTGCCAAAGGTATTTATTATTTTATTATCTAACATATTGCTAATCAAAACCGCTTACTTTTCAAAGGAGAAAAAGAAAATTGAACCGAAACTATTATATAGGTTTCTTCGTTGCAAACAAAATAATATAGGTATATGCAAAAATAAATTCATGTATTAATGCATGAATTAGGTTGAAACATTGCTTGAAATTTAAAGATTAATATCTTTTTGGTTTGCCATTTTATACCGGAAATTACTGATACATCTAATCATAAATTTTTTGCAGATTAAGAGTTGATGTACAGCTGATAAAACTACAATAGCAAAGATGGCATTATTTTCTAGAAAAGGAGCATAAAAGATGTTATGTCTTGAGAATTATGATATGAGGAAAGAACAAAATATATATAAATAGAGCAAAATGCAGCAAACAATTACTGTGTTACTGACAATATCATCTTATTTGTAATAAAAATGTGAAACTTTATAATATTATGTTTTTTGTTTCTCCTTAATGTTTAAAGAGTAACATTTCAATAGTTTAGCGCACATAGTTTATGGCTGTGATTTCTTTATTCAATAACTAGCTGTGCCCGCGACTTCGTACGCGTGGAAAAGTGATTTAGGGCAGCAGTTCAAATACATTATTAGTTTATGAACACTGTCGTTTGGATATTTTAAATCACTAATTTATAGTAATGCTTCTTTATTTATTTTTAATAATAATAGTTTACTGTCAAATAATGGCCGTTTTTGTCGTGAATGTTTTGAGGTATTTTTTCTATGAAAATGCTAACAATTCCTACTACCAGCTCAAAAAATGACCGTGTATTATAAGCCGACTTCAAAAAAAGGAGGAGGTTCTCAATTCGTCTGTATGTATAATATTTTTTTCTTTTATGCGAACGGGACTACTTGATAGTACGCTCATATACGCGACGAAGATCTCTGTACTGAGATTTATATGGACTTTACACACACAGATAGACAGACAGACAGACATTTTTTTCAAAAATGTTATTTTTAGGTTCTGTGGGTTTTATAGACCCCCTTTTTTAATTTTCACTTAAATATTCTTAATGTACAGACATGACCCCTCTACAGATTTATTATATGTATAGATAATCAATTCTATAAATAAGAAATCCTATTAATTAAATATTAAAGAGTTACATTATATGTTGTTTTATATTTGTTACTTGTTAGTAATAGCTTATTCAATGTCAATAATTGAGCACCAATGCACTCAACCACTACGCTGCCTCCATAGTACAATAGTCGACTGCATTGGTGCTCAACCGAGAGGTTGCACATTCAAATTCCCACCGAGAGAAAAAAAAATTCCAATGTTCCTGGGTCATTGATGTGTATTAAATGTGTGTATAATCTAATAAAAATAATTTGTGTATCGTATAAAAAGTATTAAATATATTTCCGTTATCGTTCGTAAAGCTCTTTGTATGCTTAGCACAGGGCCAGATTGAAGTGGTGTTCACAACGTCCATAGATATTATTAGTATAATGTGATTTGTAAGAAACTAGCTTGTCAGTGACTCAAAATATTCCTTGTGCTAGTTACAATCATCACTACTACTATTAGGCATAAGGTACTGTTGAAAATACTAGCTGGTCGGGGTTTTCTACCAGACAGATGTAAATAATTGAGGAATTCAGGTACCTCCTCGATTGCTAAGTCGTCCATTGCTTCAAAAACATCAATTTTATTAGATTCTGATACCCAAAGAAATTGACGAAACTGTTAAATATAAATGCAGACACGAACTTATCGGGGAAATAAAGCCTTATCAGGCTCTTCAAGCAGCAGATAATTTTATTCCTTTAATAGGTGTCTTATTAGACAGTTAACAACTATCTGAGTATTGAAAAACTCAAAATATTTCTATTCGTCGAATAAACGCTATCTGGTTGTTTATCTGAGGATGGAAAAATCGGTCCTTAATAATCTATTTATTTATTTACTAGGCAAAAAAAACATACATTAATCACAGATATAACAATATAATTATAATAATGTCCGTATGAAATTATCTTTTATTTCTTAATAGAAAGCTAAAT
The DNA here is from genome assembly GCA_905187575.2 of Celastrina argiolus. Taxonomy (NCBI): domain Eukaryota; kingdom Metazoa; phylum Arthropoda; class Insecta; order Lepidoptera; family Lycaenidae; genus Celastrina; species Celastrina argiolus. The sequence continues at coordinate 17,982,511 of LR994593.1, read as the reverse complement.
TAAATAAACAATAATATGATGGTAATTATCAATAAAGAGAGTTGCTTAAATTAAAATATCATTTTCTTAGATCGACATTGTTTACATCTTGGTACAACACTATCGATACGCACGAAGTACCTAGAATTGAAGCTGTCATTCGGCAAGCGAACAATCGCTGCGAATGCAATACATTGCTCACTCGCAAAGACATTACACAAAATGGTACCTACGTATTGCAGCAATGGATAATTTTGCGCCTAAATACGAATGTATCGTTTTCGATCACGAACTACATAATGCTATGGAAATAATTACTAATATCACATAAAATTTTAAGTTTTTGGACTTACCGGTGGAAAGAAATTCCTTCTCGGGCTACACTACACACTTGGCTTCTTTTCCGACACGTTAAAACAGCGCAACACGGCATTTTTAACGACTTTTTATGGAGCTCCGTACGCTGTCACAGTAAGATTGTGACTGTTGACCGATAAAACGTGTTTCGGCTGACATATGATCATTTGATCATATGTACGGCGCGTCTGCCCCGCCTACAATGCCATTCTAATCTCTTTTACTCTTCTGTGGGTATTCTATAACATATTATATACTTTGTGTCCACTCTCTTTGGTCCGTGTTCTGTGGTTTTTAAAGTGAGTAAACAGGACTTACATTTGTTTAAAAACATCAAAAGCAAGTATACTTCAGTTTAATATAGATATTTGATGCGTGTGCAGGCTGGCGGGCGGCGCGCGCGCGGCCGCGGTGTGGCTGGTGGCGGAGCACGGCGCGGAGCACCCGCGCGCCGCCGCGGTGCTCGCGCACATGGCCGGCTGCTTCGCCGAACAGGTACCGTGTATACTGCGTGTGTACACTTACATATTGCGGGTGACTACCGAGACTGCAGTCTCGGTGCGACCCGCGTACTGGAGGCTTATTCCCGTCGCAGTCGAGAACTGAATCAGTTCGATCTCAACGGTTTTTGGTATTCTATTAGGAGGATTACTTTGAAACTAATCAGGCAAAATAAACAAACGTCAATTTATTAGGGAGTACACGCCACGATCGAATCTGAATCAAAATCGAATCGGTCAGGGAGTAAGGCCCCGGTCTCGCATCTCTTACCCTTTTGGGGGTTTTCAATACATGCGCTCTAGTGCTGTGGCTCAACCCCGTACGTTTGTCCGGGAGCAAGCGGTGAAGGCGCCCTGCTCTCTAACCCTCGAGGTACATCACTACTCGCTACATGCAGTCGTGACGTGTCCGCAGGAGGAGGCGGTGAAGCTGCAGGTGCTGTCGCTGGCGGTGAAGCTGGCGGCGCGGCGGCCGGACGCGGCGCCGGTCGCGCGCTACGTGCTGGCGCTCGCGCGCTACGACGCCAGCTACGACGTGCGCGACCGCGCGCGCCTGCTGCGCCGCCTGCTGCCGGGCGCCGCGCTGGGCGGCCGCTCCGCGCTCGTGCTGGCCCGCCCCAAGCCCGCGGCGCTGGCGCAGCCCGCCCGCCCCTACCTCACGGTGAGTGCCGCCGAGGACGCATCGTCCGGTAACTGCATCTAGTACTCGCCAGTACCTCACAAAATAATGGTATTTGGATTTTGAGTATCACTTTTGGCACGTCACGAGTTCTGCTGATACTTAGTACGATCCCTGATTAACGTGACGAGAAGCGTCCACAGATGTGTACTCTGTGTGAAAGAGTTAACCGCAATTTGTTTAGCTTCGAATTGGTTACCACTGTTTGCCATTAGGGGAGTCTCCACGCCGTACATCTCTGCACGCGCTGTATCAGGTGTAACGTTCAACAAATGTGCTTCAGCTGGGCAGCCTGTCGCAGTACCTGGGCGCGCCGTGCGCCGGCTACCGCGCGCTGCCGCCGCACCCCGCCGCGCCGCTGGCCGCCGACCGCCGCGACCCGCCGCCGGCAGCGCCCGAGCGGCCGCCGCGCGCCACGGCCGACCAGGTATTATACTGTCCCACTGCTGGGCAAGCCTCTCTAAAAGGGCTGCCAGCCTTATTTATTTAATATTTAATGTACACACATTTAAAAAGAAAAAAACAAAATAAACTTTTGGCCCGCTTGGCTAATGTGCATCCAGCATTACTTCAGACACAATCTAAAATCGAATCAGTTCGATCTGAACGGTTATTGGTATTTCATTTGGAAGTTTGAAACTAATCATCATAAAGAAAATCGTTAGATCGTCACTTTTTGTACTCCCGACCATATCAATGGACTGATAATCAAAATAAACAAACGTTATTTAGGAATACGCGGTACGATCAAATCTGAATCAAAATCAAGCCCTGCGGCCCAGCTTAGCAGCCATGATGCCTATGACCCATTTATCAGAGTTTAACTATTTATTTATTATTTTACTGCAGTCGAAATGTACCGAGGTGCCCACTATTAATATGTTTCATAATATTTGTGGCCGTCAGAAGAACAAGAGCTTCTACTCGGAGCCGGAGAGCGGGTCCGGCTCCACCGGCTCCGGCTCGTCGTCCGGCAGCGAGGACGACTCATCCGCGTGAGTACTTGAGAGTTTAATCTAAATTTTCTCGAAATCATAATTTTGATACATATCACCTTCAGCCATTAATCTCTCCAACTATTACAATATCCTCGCGTCGTTTTGGCATTTGTCTTGCATATACCGTTTCTCTTATTTTGCCTATCAATCACCGTATGACTTTGATTTGATTTTAGACTGAATTCAATGTATGAATGTTTCAGAGAGGAGGATGAAGTGGACGAGGCTAAGCCGAACGAGAAGCCCAAAGACACCAACAACTGCAAGTGAGTGCCGGCCGTTAGTTAGTATATGGTATACATACATAAGACTCCTTGTGTATTACAATACACAACTTTTATTTACACTTATCTACTTTATTACGTTTTTACAAAATAACACGACTGGTTTCAATTAAATCATCATCAGACTGAAAAAATATTTTTTTGAGGGTAAATTGGAAAAATTAAGAAAAACATCATGCAGATTAATGTTGCCCACTTCAGGAAAGATTTTATGTTTTAGGCATGTATTATAATTAATTTTATTTATTGTTATTGTATTTGTAGGTCGTCGGAGTCCGGCACGTCGGACTCGGAATCGGACAGCTCGGGCTCGACCGGCTCCGGCAGCGAGTCGGGGTCCGGCAGCGAGGACGACGATAGCGAGGATTCGGATAACGAAGTAAGCGATGATGATCATGCAATAAGGTAGAGAGGACGCCTCCGTGGCCCTGTAGTATTGATCTTGACTCTGGACTCCGGAGTTCGTGGGTTCGATCCTCACTTTTAACGAAAAAAAGCTGTTTCCCAGACCGATTAGGACTAGGCAGTCGGTCAGAAATGTCGATAACCCCTGCGCCCCCCTGTGGTGGCCAGTTTCATTGAAATCGGGCCGGTTTCAATGAAACTGGCCACCACCACCGAAATCGATGTGTTGTGTCAATATAATTTTTTGTCGACATTAGCAGACATCACTAGCAAAAGACTAAAATTTACACACTCACTACTACTTACACACTTAAAAAATTATAATGGGGCCATATAATATTTCACTAAAACATTAATTCCGTAATGTATAGGAGGAGCCCAAGCCCGCCGCGCCCCCCCGCCCCGCCGGCAAGTCCAACCTGGAGCTGCTGCTGGAGCTGGACGAGGCGACGGGCACGCTCCCCACCCTCACGCCCACCGCCGGGGGGCTGTTCTCCCCGCCGGCGCCCGCGCTGCCCAGCTGTGAGTATACCCCCGCTATAGCTACAATTACAACTTACCTTCATGCTTGTGAACGTACGTTCCTGTGCATGGACAACACATTGGCGGACGGCGGGCCAGTTCGGGAATTGTCGGGAGTTGCGCCGTTCGAATACCTCTGTATCAACAAAACTGTAAAAACAAAACATTTTGCCATGATAACTTAACTTAAAAAAATAATAAAAATATAATTAATATTTTTTAAATTATATTAAAGTACGTAAAACCAAATTTCAGTATTTAAAGGAATTTTAACATGACCACGGGTGTTTCGGTTTCGGCCGAAACGCCTTATGTTATATATATTCGATTTCGGTTTTGGTTAGAAAACCAATTTCGGTGGGATTTTAATACTAGCGCAGTAACTACAACGAACCTATGTTCCCAGCGGACATCACCCCCGTGGGTCCGTCCTGCACGCCGGCCCGCACGGTGGAGCTGGTGGGGCGGCTGGCGGCGGGCGGGCTGGCGGCGACGGGCCGCTGGGCGCGCGCGCCGCACCTGGCCGGCGCGCAGCTGTGCACGCTCGCCGTCACCGTGCACAACCACACGCGGGACGAGATACGGGACGTGCGCGTGGTGGAGAAGGTCATTTTAAATTTAATTTTATAATTATAAAACAGTCTGTTCGTGATCAATTCAAAGACTACACAGATCTTCATTTTGTTTTCACCAATGGATAGCGGTTCTCGAGGAAGGTTTTATTGTTAATTGGACCAGATAGATGGTGCTGCTGTCAGTGCGCTAAGAAACTATTACGTAAACTCGTTTGATGTACAGAACGAGAGAGAGGCGAAGAACATTATTTCGTTGTTCTTAGTGCGTTCGCAAATATTCTATAGAATATTCTAAGAATGCTCGCTCGTTCCATGTAAACGGCGCAAGAGCGCGCGAACAGTTGCTCAAGGCGTTCTAGAGTGCTCAGACGTGCTCGGACGTGCTCGCGCCACTGAGCGGTCTCATCGAAGCATTCTTGTGTTCTAGCGATTGTTCTAGCTTTAGTTCGTTTGATGTAAATCGCCGGTACAAAGTTTTAAGGCGGTACAAAGTTCGCTAGATAGCTAGTAATATATATATCTACAAATGTTTGCCCCTCTGCAATGTCCAGCAATAGAAAATATTTTTCGTAATTTTTTTACAATAATTGATTGATATAAAATGTACATTAACCATCTAGCGACAACATGTATCTTTAACAACGCGGTTGACATTCGCAGTCGGTGTCGGGCGCGCGCGCGCTGCACGGCTGGGGCGCGGTGGCGCTGGCGCCGGGCGCGGCCGCCGACGTCACGCTGGGCGTGGACTTCGCCGACTCCATACAGCCCGTCACCTTCACCATCGCTAGCACGCTGGGTATACTACCTCCCGATTTGTTTTATATCCTGACGAGGAGGGATAGGACCTCTCCTACCATATATAATGACTGAAGGACACGCCTCATTGCCAACAATAGTTTGAATTTTTTGTTATTCGACTGACACCTCTGTTATATATAGTACGTCCCAGATAAATTTAACCCAAACGTGAACAAACCAAAAACACCGAAATTTTCACATACTTACTTATTGTGCACGCTTAACAAAACTTTATTATTCTATACATTTTCATTTTACAATAATCAATATGTTTAAACATGAAATAATAAAAAAACTTTCACTGTAAAAATTCTAAAAACTATAAAAATTGATCGAAGCAATGTGGCTAATTATAGGCCGATTTGAATTTTGTCGAAACTCTTTCCTTGTGTTATTCCTTTAAGCACTTCTTTTACTCTGAACGCTCAGATCATTCATAAGCTAGTGGAACGACTGACAGATGTCAAAATTTAACATTTCCTTTTTATCCCATAAATTCTATTTATATTTTAAATTAACAATAATAACTACATTAAAAAAGAATCTAGAATAAATTTGCTCGATCCGTAACTTAAAAATAACATCGAGATCAGTGAAATCTCTGAAATCTAAGTAAACGTCAAAAACAAGATGGGTAAAAATATGCAAAATGACGTGATCATTCTGAGCGTTTTGAACAGTTTTTGACACCTGACAGCTGCATCTGGAACACGGGGTTAGAAATGTTAATTAAATCTAAATTATATTTCCATCTGAAAGGCGTTTTAGATGTAAATCAACACGGCATTCTTCCCGGTAGATCGACCACTTCAAATATTTTTGACTACGTTACTGATATCTTTGACACATTAGAAAGTAAGAAAGATGTTCATGCTGTATAGGTATACAGATTTTTCTAAGGCCTTCGATGTAGTTAACCACGCAATCCTCATTACTAAGTTGCCCATGCCCATGCTGGTATCTGTGGTTCACTGCTGAGATGGTGTGAATCTTACCTATCTAACAGATCACAGCTAGTTAAAATAAAAGAATTTACATCTAATATAAAAATGGCACCTTCTAATGTACCCCAGGGTTCACATTTGGGACCACTATTCTTTTTAGTATATATTAATGATCTGTGTTCTGCCATAACATCAAAATCAAATGTTCGCAGATGATCTTAAGTTGTACCGAGCAATAGGGAGTATCGACGACATCACCTTACTGCAACAAGACATTGACGTGGTAACTCGTTGGTGCTCATCTAACAGGATGTACTAAAATGTTTTCATATAAAATTCACCAGAAAACGAAATCCACTCTCTCATACTTATCACATCTCTAACAATCAAATAACTGGGCGGCGATTCTCAGGCCTAGAACTCATTTCCGAATATTGGTATATCCCGCTCGCACGCGCGGTAAATCTCATTTGCATGAGCGGGACAGACCGATAGTAAAAACTTAGTTCGAGGACTGAGAATTAGGGCCCTGAAGTCTCATCTATACGTGATCTGAAAAAAAAAAAACGCCATTTTGACACTGCCGACTGTAGAATACTCGTAAAGTCTAGTATATACTGGTAAAGTCGTAGAATACTGTAATAGTCTATGGTGAATCCATAGACTATTACAGTATTCTACGACTTTAGTAGCAAAAAGTAATCATTATATTAATATTGGCCAACTGTCATCACTGACTAGTCTATGGTTGTGTCATAGACGGGTTTGTTTACGTTTGGGTTAAATTTATCTCGGACGTACTATAGTGTTATCACTCGTAAGGTTTCTCATCTCGTCCGCCTTTTATTGCAGGCGAGGCGCGCGCGTGCCTGCGGCCGCCGGTGGGCGAGCTGATGCGCGCCGTGTCCACCTCGCCCGCGCGCTTCGACACCGAGCAGCGGCGGCTGCGCGGCATGACCGAGGTACGTACTCGCCGCCCGCCGTGATGCAGGTGTTCGTGGACAGCGCACGACGCGATGTTCGTCGTTTCAGCTGGAACATCCACTGCTGGACAGAAGCCTCACCAAAGTTTTCCAGCGAGACCGGTCACTCGCGGCCTGCATCCACCTTGACGTTCTTCAGGTCTGTCCACCTGACGATAGGTCAAAAACCTTTCTGCCCCAGCGCTCAGCGGTTTTTTTTTTGTTTAACCCACTTGACTCTGTGCTCGTGCTATTGCTAACTTCATACCATACTCCGTTGCTACTCTAGCGCCATTGTGGCCAGTTTTTGCATTAACTATTTATGTACTTTTGTTTGTTGGACACTTTAAAGTTTTCTGAAAACTGATACTCCATATGCTGGAAAACGAATCCGAATCAACTTTCTTTCCACTTTTATTAATAGTAGTGTTACTACTTGTTTAAGGTCCTAGTAACTAATTCAGTGTTCGGCAAATAAAAAACCTTCGTTTCACGAGTTCACGTTTATTCGGCGCCAGTGACTAGCCCGTGTCACTGCGCAAAGAACACTGAAACAATACATAATAATATGTCCCAACAGTAGTTTCCGCTGTGCCCACTGCTGGCCGCTAAGCTTCCCCCAAGGTTTTCGTAGTGAGTAGTTGCCCGTACTCGCCACGCTTGGCAGGCGGGTTGGCAAGCGCAGTGTTAAATAACACACCCGCGCCTTTTACGACAGCCGCGAGAAATATGTCTGACGATGTGCTGTTCTTATTCCAGCACCTCAAGGACATTTCATTATGTGAATATATTATGGTTCCGTTTGACGTCCAAAGTCCTTTATGAGAGTACATCGCTTGCTACCGATTACAGCCCATAGATGTCGTACCGTACCGTTACCGCTCCCAGCGCCACCTTCCGTTAAATCTGTGAACTAAGTGAAAGCCACAAGCCGCCATCTTTGATATATCAGATCATTGTTGCGTCGTTTTTGCAACCATGCAGTCGCTAAAAACTTACTTATTTAAGTTATAAATTTAACTTAACTTTTATTTCTAAAATCTATTTAAAACAAATTTTTGAGTTTTATAAAGTCGTAAAACCGTTACTGATCGTCAATAGAGTTCATTATACAGTTTTTTACCGCGTATCGGGTAGACGTAAATCACGCGATCGGTATATCGCGGTGAAAAGTTCGTCGTTTTGAACTCGTTATTGGCGGTTACTGTAGAAGATGGAGCAGAAAATCTCTTCGCCGTTTGAAATTAGGATCGAAGCAAAGGTTTGCAGCCGCATTTGGTGAGTGACATGATAACTTTTCACGATTATGAGGCGGGTACTAAATACTAATGATCTATTTCTTGAGATCGTGCCTAATTCGGTGACCTGTTTATCATAGCGTGATATCCGAATAGTATAAAAGTAATTAATTAACAAAAAATGCTATTTTTAAACTTTTACGACTACCGCCATTTTTGGAACGTCTCCGTTCCGTATTACCTAAAATGTAAACGTATTCATACAATAAACCGCTGTCTTTTACTGTTCAAATGGCTATGTAAAGTATTAATACAAATATTTCATTACTAAATCGAATTTTCCATCCGTTACATCATTTACGTTTACTTCGCGGAGGGTAGTAAAATATTTTTTGCGAAGTTGTCTAGCTCTTTTCTATTGCTAATTGAGCCAGTACGTACAGTTCTGCAGATATTTAGTTTAAAATACATTATACTTATAACATTTCTGATCGAAATATATCGATGTTTACACTTGTAACATTTGTGATCAAAATAGATCGATGTTTACATTCATAACATTTCTGATCAAAATAGATCGATGTTTACACTGATAACATTTCTGATCCAAATAGATCGATGTTTACACTCATAACATTTCCGATTCAAATAGATCGATGTTTTCACTCATAACATTTCTGAACGAAATAGATCGATGTTTACACTTGTAACGTTGTGATCAAAATAGATCGATGTTTACACTCATAACATTTCTGATCCAAATAGATCGATGTTTACACTCATAACATTTTCGATCCAAATAGATCGATGTTTTCACTCATAGCATTTCTGAACGAAATAAATCGATGTTTGCACTGGAAGTACCTACAACTTTTTCAAGCCTTCTATAGGTACGTTAAACGTCTTAACTGTTCGGTTCTAACAGTACACGGCTGAAAATATTTTAATAAACATACCCTAAGCCTATATAATATAGCTTAGAAAATTCATGTTTATGCAGACGCAGATATCTAATGCTTGACAAGCCAAGATAAAAAGTAGGCGGACTGGATAACATACATTCAGGTTACGAACACACAAGTTCTCTGGAACCATCATTAATAAATAAATCGTGGGTATTCGAACAAAAATTAAACTGGCGATCCAAGACTTTGCGAGGCATCCTCACTCCGAAAAAAAGAAGGGGGGGGGGGGGGGGGGGGGAAATAATATATTATATAATATGACCACATAATATATAAGAGATCAAAACTTTACTGATTTTAATATGACTTTAATAGAATGATTTCAAACTGAGGCAAGTGATCGAATAAAATGTACAGTCGGTAACCTCACATAAATTATCATTTTTAAAAAGAGGTATTGTTATGAATTTAAACTATGTACAGTTGACGCCATCATGAATATTATCAATAAAGTGGTAGAAATCCATTGTACAGTCGACGCCCTCGCGATATTAATCAAAGTCATTAGATTTGCAAATCTCGTTCATTTTGTAGTTGTGGCTAAAATACTATTACCATTAAATATATAACACAGACTGTTGGTATGCTTGCTATATAAATATCGATCGAGATGATGAAATACATGGCCTTCTAGTACAGTACATCGAACCAAGAATCAGGCTTCAACAATTCTAAAGGTTCTAAACTTTGGCTGGTTTTGAACTATAAATGTCAGCTTACCGAGGACATTAAAATTTATAAATAATTGTTGGCTATTACATAATACCAACTGCAGTAGTTCAGGCTATAAATTAGCATCGTAACCTAAATCTCCCGCGCGGGGAAAGGTCGTATCACCTCGCAGTCAAACTGCAAAGTCTATATTTATGGTATACAATACGCTATACAAATTCCCTGTTCAAAAAGTCAGTAAGTACAGAAGGGTTATTACAATACTTTAACTAACAGCTGACAGTTTAAGCTGGTCTTCTACCTTTTGGAAGTTAGGACTATAATATCAGCTTCGAAACTGAAAAATTTGCCTCCTAACCTTCATCTCCCGCTGGGACAGGTCGTATAGTCGCGCACTCTCACTGCAAGAGTAATATTTAAGGGACACAAAACCTATACAAATTCCCTGTCGAAAGTCAATAAGTACAGTACAAATTCATTACAATATATTGACTAAAAGCTGACAGTTCAAGCAGGTCTTCTACCTCTTGGGATTTTGGGCCATAATATCAGCTTCGAAACTAAAAAATTAGCTTCCTAACCTTCATCCCGCTGGGACAGGTCGTATAGCCGCGCACTTACACTGCAAGAGTAATATTTAAGGGACACAAAACCTATACAAATTCCCTGTTCAAAAAGTCAGTAAGTACAGAAGGGTTATTACAATACTTTAACTAACAGCTGACAGTTTAAGCTGGTCTTCTACCTTTTGGAAGTTAGGACTATAATATCAGCTTCGAAACTGAAAAATTTGCCTCCTAACCTTCATCTCCCGCTGGGACAGGTCGTATAGTCGCGCACTCTCACTGCAAGAGTAATATTTAAGGGACACAAAACCTATACAAATTCCCTGTCGAAAGTCAATAAGTACAGTACAAATTCATTACAATATATTGACTAAAAGCTGACAGTTCAAGCAGGTCTTCTACCTCTTGGGATTTTGGGCCATAATATCAGCTTCGAAACTAAAAAATTAGCTTCCTAACCTTCATCCCGCTGGGACAGGTCGTATAGCCGCGCACTTACACTGCAAGAGTAATATTTAAGGGACACAAAACCTATACAAATTCCCTGTCCGAAAGTTAATAAGGACAGTACAAGTTCATTACAATACATTGACTAATAGCTGATTGTTCAAGCAGGTCTTACTCCTCTTGTGACTATAATATCAGTGTCGAAACTATTTACCTCCGGGTATAGCAGGATTGCTGTTGGCTGAAACGCCAGACATTTGCTCCTATTTACTTTTCGTATACCAGGTCCTATGAAAATCGGAGCAGTGGTCTGTTTGTCGCACAAACGGATTCAGCTTTACAGAGTATAATATTAATATTATAAGTTTTATAATGGCACACATCATAATACAGATTTCTTAACGATGATATAAAGTCAAGAGCAGGCATACATCCTAATACAAATTTCCTATCTATTATATAAATCTAAGATGTTTATAATGGCATAGGTACATTCTAATACAAATATCCTGTTGATGATATAAAGTGGAGATGTTTATAATAGCACATATTCAAATACAAGGATTTATGATACACAAACAATATGTTTATAATAGCACACGTTCTAATACTAATACAGGGATTGATGATACGCAAACAAGATGTTTATATGATGGCACACATCCTAATATAAGGTTTCTATTGATGGTATACATTCATGAGCTTTATATTGGCATACATTCTAAGACGAGGTTCATGTCGATGATACGAAGACAAAAGTTTTATAACGCAGATACAGACGCACATCCAAATATGTTGTATTTATTGAAAACCAAGATATTGCAGACGTACTAGAACTCATTGTCTCTTGTCTGTAGTCGACTTTGGGTCAAAATCAGTCCTAGACTTAAGGGTCGAAAGCTCGCACATTACAGCTTCAAAGGCTACATAAAGCTCGGGACACTCACCATGACACTTTAATAAAGTTTTATTGAAGAAATAGATACTGTATATGTGCTAGAGTTTATGGAGTTTCCTGTGCAGCTGGCGGTTGGTCCCTCATGCAGGTCTCGCCTCATAGGGTTTATCAACTTTGCAACCTTCATCACCCCAATCGGGAAGGTTGCTTGCCTAACGCTGGCACGCTACAGCTTCAGTAAAAGTGTATGGAACACTAATCGCAACTACGAAGTTCCTGTCAAATGTAAGACACTGAAGACGTGATGCAGCTTATGGACATCTGTTCCCTAATTGCCGGTCGGTCACCTAGCAAGATCTTTGCGACGATTTCCACAGTCCTGGAAAGGATCAAAGGCGACATAGTCGGTAATATTATAACTTATTTATCTTTAATTCTCAGGAATAAGTCTAGATTTGCAGAGATGTTCTATTACACTAGTACATAGCGTATAGTACTTGTACCATCCAGGTTATATATTTATTCATAGAACCAAAAGTGTCACACGATGGCATCGAATAGTAACTAACTTTTTAACTTTGCAAGACGTTTTTAATTGCATTCAACCCTTACTAGTAGCGGAGTCGATGGTGCTAAAATTTAGTGATACCCCAGTTGCTTGGAATGTAAACTAATCCCCACTGGCTGTGCAATATTTGTATCTTGGTGAACGCCTCAGGTACTTTTACAGTTTTCCTCTCAAAATACGTATTATGTCATAAAGCTATATGTATATATATTTTTACGCTACGCCTGGAAACTTACATCAGCAGTAATTATTGTGATGTCGGATTACGTGAACCAAAATATATTCTTAAATAAAGAATTAAATACTCGACCAGTCTCTTGACACACAGTACTTGAAAGGTGTTATTGTGATTCTTTTATTACTTTAAAACTTTATCACATTGTTGCATTATTCACAAGCCACCAGAAGATAACAAACACGTCTCTCATAAAGGACTTTGGACGTCAAACGGAACCATAATATATACATTTTACCTTCCAATAAAATGTGTATTATGTTCCTTAACGTCCAAAGTCCTAGTAAGGGCTTCCTGGTGTCCATCCTCATCATTATGAGACACTTACAATGATCTGATATATCAAAGATGGCGGCTTGTGGCTTTCACTTAGTTCACAGATTTAACGGAAGGTGGCGCTGGGAGCGGTAACGGTACGGTACGACATCTATGGGCTGTAATCGGTAGCAAGCGATGTACTCTCATAAAGGACTTTGGACGTTAAGGAACATAATACACATTTTATTGGAAGGTAAAATGTATATAATATTTCAGTGCGAGAAGTCCGTCCCGGTGCTGGAGGTGGCCGCGCTGAGCCGCCGCGTGCTGGAGGCCGCCAACCTCGCGCCGCTGGCGCCCGACGCCGACACCGACACCCTCAGGTACAGTACAGCTCTGATACAGTTCAAAGATGTACTCCGTTCACCCATTGTGATTCAAACATTGTGATAAAATAACCAAGTGTGTTCAATATTTATATTACCAAAGGGTAAAACAATGACTGTCGTAACGGTACATCGGCTCCACGGCGATCGCACCTCATATATTTTATTATTTCTCGGATGAATTATATATCACCTAGTACAGAACATGTCGCATTAAAAGTTGCGATAAAACAAGTCCCCGACGCATTGCAGTGCAGAAACTATAAAACTTATAAAAATGTCATGTTTCCGACTTGTATACAGTATGTCCCACGGTTCATACACCAATCCGACTATAGTTTGAAGAGAATAGAGTAGAGCTTTTTTTTCTTTTGGCACGTCATATAAATTACTACGAGTTGTATAAACGATAATGATACATCAGCATACTTATTAATATCTCTCCAGATTCGCAGGCCGCATGCTGTCATCGGGCGACCTGGTGCTGGTGTCGCTGCGCACACACAGCGGCGCGGGCCTCACGCTGCGCGCCAACTGCTCCAACCCCGCCGTCGCCGCGCTGCTCGCCAACGACCTCGCGCAGGCGCTGAGCCAGTAGACATTGTTCGTCAGTTGGCACTAGAATGTACTGGGTGTAATCACAGGGGACTTATCGAACGAGCGTGATGAGCAGCATTAGATGCGCGTTCCAAAAATATATATAACATATGACCTTCAGTTTTGATAATATTATCCTATGGATTAAATATTGTTTATACATAGTGCGCTTGAATGTCGAAAGCGGCCGCGGCGTGGCGGCGTTCGAGTTTTTTTCAAGTGCGTCCAAGCATTCCGGCACCAGCGCCCGAGCCGTCGCTGAGTACAAATCGTTGCACATAAAGAATCGAGATTTTTGAAGAAAGTTAATAATGTTATTTACATCTTGTTTATGTATAATGTCATTGGTTAAGTTATAGTAAACCCTATCGTTAGCTTAAATATGTCCCATGTGATAAATTACACCTGTATACACGCCGGTCCAGTGTACCAGCATTGCGGGGAAACTTCACGGGCTAGAGAAATGCTAAATTATTAGTAAAGTGTAGCGCTCGCGCGAACCAGGGTCCTGATTGATGTCATCGCTATTATCACTTAGGAAGTTCGATAATAAAATGAGATGACGTGAGATTCGCTAAGTGACATACGAATTTGCTTCTCATTTTCCTGTATAGAACTAGCTCCAAACTGTGTTCAATTATCAATATTAGAGAAAACTTTGCTACAAAAAAACTCCAACATGGATTGGACAGTTGGAATTCTGGCGCGTATACCTTCCTGTTATCATACGTAAATTGTTACTACTAATTTCAAAATTATCTTATATATAAAAATGAATGGCTGTTCGTTAGTCTCGATAATCCTATTCGGCTATTTTTAGTCTTGAAATATTCGTTGTATAAGTCCCGGAATGGTTTAAACTTTAAACGGTTCATAGCGATGAACCTATGCCCGCTTCGTTGGTCATATAAACAGCGGTTTATATGACCAACGAAGCGGGCATAGGTCAGCTAGTTATTTATAATTATTGTTTAATTTTATAATTAAACTTATATAGTCAAAACTTGTATCTTGTGTTGTTTTAATACATAACTGATGTTTAGGACGAGGTTGTGGAACTATTATCTCCACATCCCAGCATATTGCTTATAAAATAAAACGTTGACACAGTTTCATCAAATACTATGTTCTATATAATAATAAAGTTATATGTCACATAAAGTTGTATATTTAACATAAGTTATAATAAACATTTTAATAATACTATGATTTTATTTACAATTCGGTTTTCAGTTTTTATCTTTATACTCAAAAGTATATACTTATTAAAATAAGGTCAAAGCCGCCTATAGACTAGAGGTAGCCGCGGGTCGAGCAGGCGAGATATTGCTTTTTGTCGCAGCGGGCCTCAGATTAGGCAACTTCGGAGGCTTTCCAGTTTCTGAAAATCAAAATGTAAAAAAATTGTCATTTCAACTTTTTAAATCGTGTTTTAAGAAGTTCAAACGTCAAAATGACAGTAGTTATTCGTCATAAAAAGGCCTCCAAAGTAACATAATCGAGGGACCGGTTCAGGCAGCGTCTCCAGTCGCGCGGCCTCAGAGCGAGGTGGCCGCTCGACCCTCGGGTCTCAGTCAGCCTCGGCTCCTATAGTGGATAGGTCCACTTGGCCGAAAACTACACGATCAATATTTATCACATTACAATCTTATATCTAATCAATATTTGTCAAATTTGTGCGTCATACGGATTGCTTTAATAAATATTGAACAAGTAGCATTCATTTTAAAAATTCGATTGAGATTCTTCATATTATTCAGTGTGCTTAGTACGAGTTTTTGTCCCTGCTCACCATGATGATGTTAAATACAATTATTAGTATGGCAAACTGTCAAAAAAACTCAACCTGGGAAAGCCAACTTTCAACCAAAACCACAAGAGTTACCAGGAAAAGATTATTTTAACTGAGAATTTTGTTTATAAACAAAATTCTCAGTTAAAATAATCTTCATCAAAAATGATCATTAATTAAATTACCTTATACCAAATATTATGTATTATTATGGTAATTTGTATTTTGTATTATTTTTTAATTTGTGAAACGTTAAAAGCAAAAAACGAGCCCTGTCAATGTAATATGACATAATGTTAACTAATTCGACACCATACAAATTTCGAATAACTTCCTCACAGCGAGCAGTGACAAAAACTCGCACTTAGCACAGATTCGAGGAGTTTTTTTTCGTATACCCAGCTAATATTTGTTAACCTAAAAGTACACAATACTGTTAGTGCTGCGGGTAGTGTCCCCAGCCCGGCGGCATGCTCATGCCGAGTGTGTACGGAGTGTTCATCAGAATCCGCGGCCTCTTGGGATCCTCGTGCAAGTGCGGCTGCGGCTGCGGCTGCATCTGGTGCACGTGCTGGTGGGTCACTACCGGAGGAGGCTCCACCGCCTTGTCCTTCCTCGCCCTCTTCTTGGGAGCATTCTCGGGAACCACCCTCCGCTCGTTCCACAGCCTGTCCACGAGTTGCGACCTACAGCGCACGCCGTTCGGATCTTCCACCTGCTTTTTGGATATCGGCGCGTTGGCAACTTTCTGCTTCATAGCTTCCAATCTCTCCTCGGTGGGTGTCATCTGGACTTCGGGAACGCCGTGTCTGTTGCATATGTTGTGGAGCACGCAGCAGGCCACGCTCATTTGGGCGACGGTCGCCGGGTCGAACTGCTTGTTGCACGTCGCCTGCAGACATTTCCACCTGGACTTCAGCTGTTTGATCGTGTTGGACACGACGTCGTGAGCCTGCGTCACCATGTTGGTGTAGTACTTCTCCGGTGAGACGGGGGACTTCTTTGTTATTTTCGGAACTGGCGTCATTATGTACGGCTTCTGAGAGTAGTGCGGGCCTCCTGAAATGAAGTGATAATAAAATGCACTCTTTAATTTTTAAATAAGGATTGCAATGACACTAAAATTTTAAAACTAAGTAAACATGTGCCTATAAAATAATTATAAGTAGGTATTTATGCGAAATGTGAAACTAATTATAGTATAAGTATTTGTAATGTCATGTACCAGCTCTAATAATTAATTAATTAGTAATACTCTAATATCTGTATAATGAAATTGCACACTATCTGTATGGCAGATATAAATTGAAGACATGAATCGATGAAGGTATGTCGCAAAAAAATTTAACCCAGAAAATTGAGGATAAAATTTTAGGATGTAGTAACGTATTAAGTTCATTGATTCTAGAGACGGATCTTTAGATTAATGTACTTAATACGTAACTACATACCCAAAAATGTTTAAGTGACAGTTCATACTCAATTTTCTAGGTAATTTTTTTTGCGACATACCACCTTCATCTATTCATGTGACATTTCTTCAATTGTTCTATATATTCAATAACCTACCTATTAGCCAGCACAGGTCTCGTGCGTTGTTGAGGCTCTCCAGGTCAATCTTCACCGCGTGCTGGTTGAGGATGGCGTCGTGCGAGTACGAGCCCCCGGCGTTGGCGTTCACGCTTATTATGTTGGCGTCACTATCACAGATCTGGAGATACACAAGTTATTATATTATTATAACACTAGATGTGCCCGTGACTTTGTTCGCGTGGTTTTTGAGTGACTTAAACCGTTTATGCAACGCACGCAACGAAAGTCCCCAAATGTGAATAATTTTCCCCGTTTTAGCAACATTTCTCACTGACGCTTCGCTCCTATTCGTCGCAGCGTAATGTTATATAGCCTAATTAATGCCTTTCTCTATAAATGGACTATCCAACAAAAAATATTTTATCAAATCGTACCAGTAGCTCCTGAGATTAGCGCGTTTAAACAAACAAACTCTTCCGCTTTATAATATTAGTATAGCTTTTGATCGCGGCTTCGTCCGCGTCGAATTAAAAAGAGAACACCGTCATCGCAACAGTTTTAGTGTTAGAGACCACGCGATTAAAAGATCCTCCGTGTGTGGTTCTACATGTAAAGGGAGTGAGCACATAGACGGTGCTGCCATCTGGTGCCGTCACTTTGAATGTGAGTGCTGCCAGCTATAATTTCTGCAAGTTCCCTATTCGCGGAGTGTCCATCTATGTAGTGAGTGTAAGTTTTTGAGAGTACTCGCCGTAGGGGAGTGACCTACAATGCATATTTTTTATTTTTTTTTATTTTATGGTTTCATTTACGATCAGTCTCTTGACTATAAGCAAATGTGTTGTGTTATGGTTATTGTCGCTTCAGGTCACTCCTCACCAGGAGATTACTTCCATTTTTAAAAACGATCCTTAAGGTTTTGTATATCAAAACGCTTAAGACGTTTACTGTAAGTTACTTTTAATAGGTGGTTTGCCAATTCATTAGGGTGGTTTTGAAGCCGATCTTTATAGGTTAAAGAGGCATGTTTTATTTCTTCTTTCACTGTTCTCATATCTAGTTTCTCATGTATTTCAGCATTTGTTATAAACCATGGTGCATTAGATATAGTTTTCAATATAGTGTTCTGAAGTCTTTGTATGATGGCAATGCTAGTGTTGCATGCACTCCCCCACAGTTGTAGCCCGTAGGTCCATATTGGTTTGAGTATAGCCTTATATATCAGAAGCTTGTTTTCGATCGATAGTTTTGAGTTTCTTGCTAATAGCCAGTATATTGACTTATATCGATAATTAAGCTCATCTCTTTTTGTTTTTATATGTTTCTTCCATGTAAGCCTCCTGTCTAGATGTAAGCCAAGATATCGGACGGAGTCACATTGTGGGAGGGTGTTATTGCCCATTTTCACAAGGAAGCAGTTTCCTTTCCTCAGTGTGAATGTTACGTGTACTGATTTTGATACACTGGTTTTGATACGCCATTTTTCAAGCCAGTCGCTTATCTTGTCGAGGCTAGTTTGTAAAATTCTAGAAGCTAGTTCTGGGCTTTTGCTACTTACTAATATTGCAGTGTCATCAGCGAAAGTTGCCGTAGTTACGTCAGGGGTCACAGGTAAGTCGGCTGTATATAGGATATACAAATATGGACCTAATACAGACCCCTGGGGTATGCCTGCTAAAATTTTTTTAAATTCAGTTCAATTTCAATGGTTCAATTTCAAAGTTCAGTTTCAATTCTACAATGCATATGTTGTCATATTTACAATTAGCTGCCATTATTCGCCGAATAGGCGTTGTTTCAGTGCCACATAAATTGCATCCTCAATTGCAGTACTAACAAAATATTGCACCCTGCAAACTGAAGTTGGATGTTCTGGAAATAATTTCTGCTCGACCGCAGCCGTCCACTCTTGCATATTTGTTACTCGTATATTGTTGATTTACCTGTTAACATTCATTGTAATAATAATGCCTCCCACACCGATCGACGCAGGAGTTATTTTATTAGTGCCCAAGTGTGTGCGCAATAAAAAGAAGCACTCTCTCTTCCTTCACTCTCGTAACCCAGTGGAACGGATAACCGACACGACTGGCGGGATATCAGGCGCGGGACCGACTTATTACATAGCCTAACCAAACTTGATAACAACATTTTTTGTTGATTCAATGCGGGAATTGAACTCACGACCTCCGAGTCGAGAGCTAGGCTCTAAACCACTAGACCACAGAGGCGTTCATTCATTGTAACAAGTATGTGGTAATGCTACAAGTTCCAGTGCTACTTTTTAGGCTAATTAGAACATACCATTAGAGAACTAACATGATAATACATAAATAGAGTACTCACAATTTGCACTTTCTTGGAATGGTATGATTTGTTAAAGTGTTTTTTCTGTTCCTGATCAGGCTTGGCGATGGGCACATGCATGCAGTCTATGCATCCAACAACATTGGGTACACCATACTTCATGTAGAACCTGGAATAGCAAATGTAATCTTAAATAATCTATACTAATATTATAAAAAGGAAGAGTTTGTTTGTTTAAACGCGCAAATCTCAGGAACTACTTGAAGGTCCGATTTGAAAAAATCTTTTTTTGTTGGATAGTCCATTTATAGAGGAAGGCTTTAGGCTATATAACATCACGCTTCGACCAATAGTGCGCTGCTTAAACAGTTTAAGTCACTCAAAAACCACGAGAACGAAGTCGCGGGCACAGCTAGTATAAACATATAGGTTGCAGCATTGAAAAGCTTAGTTAAACTTAGTGGTGGCATTGCCTTTCACCACAGGTCAATTACTTCTTAATCTAAATCACTTAAGTCTATGAAATTTAAACCTACTGAATAGTAGGAGCTTTGATATGAAATTATTGTAAGTAAATAACTATGAGTACATTATTTGATTAAGTTTTTGAAAATATTTACATATTTACATAATATTTCTTACCTAGTTTTAATAATGTCCCTTTCATTCTTTAAGTGAGGAAAGTGTATGTACTTTTTCACAATACTTGGATGGTTCATGGCTTCAGTGACCTGCGTGACAGATGTGGACACAAAATATTGTGTAATATTAGGGTCCGCTTTCTTACCCAGCAGCTTCTGATACTTTCCAGAGGCATAAAATGATAAAGCTGCCATCACCTGAACAAATGGTAAATACTTTGTGTAAAATGTGTTTATTTTAGTTTATTTATTCATAGCCTTTAATTGGTGCCAAGTATTACATATATATTTAAGGATTATAAACTGTAGATTATTAAAAATTCTAATAGCTCAGTCTCTATAAATGTATTGTCATGAGCCTTTGGCAAAACCTCTCCCATCTGTTTACTAAATAGTAACTACTAATATAAAAAGTTTAAGTTCAACAAATAACAATCCCTGAAATAAATAGTTGGTTAAAAAGAGATAAAAATATTTACCATGATTCAACAGTATATTGACAACACATCTATATATAAATACTATTAAATACAAATAAATTGCTGTCTGTTAGTCTTGCTAAAACTGGAGAACGGCTGAAGGTTTAAACAATGAGGGGGTAGAAAATATGCTGTTAGTATGCTCAATGAGGTGATCACAGGTCAGCTAGTATATTTATTATATAGTATATTATTTTTAATTTACCCAACAAATTAAATGTAGTGAAGGTTTGTTATTTTACGTGTATAATAAAAAATTGTGAAACTTACTATAGTGGAAAAGAGTTTTATAAAGAAAAGTTCTGTGTTGTTATTAAGTATGCAATATATTCATCAAGAACCAACAGTAGATACACTAGATCGGTTCACTCGCACACACATACAATCACTCAAAGTTATACACAATAAACATTGGATGTATACCATTAGGAGTAGCACCCTACACAAAGAAATCTACATCCTTTTGCTTAAAGCAGGAAAACTGAAGATTTATGATAATGGGAAAAAAGTGGTGAATAAATACGTAACTATATAATAACTCACCTTGCTCTCCACAGTAAACTCAATAGACTTTGTAGAATCCGGCATTACTGGCGATAATTCATTGCATATGTTTCGCGCCAGATCTTTTGAAAGACGATAAGTTTGCATAAACATTGAATCTGTCAAATCGAACGGGTCTACGTAATGATCTATGTCCTCCCTGGGTTTTGGCAGCCTTTTCTCAGGACTTTTTGCCTTCTCCAAACTGCGGGTCGTATCTTCTTTTTGTGTTTGTGCGGAATCCCATTTGAGAAGTTCGAAAAACTCCGGCTCCTCGTCAACTACAGATATGTACCCTTCTTCTGGCGGTTTTTGAGCCATCGTCACATACAAATTCAATATTTAATTTATTACTTTATAACAATTTATAAATAAAACAAGTGCAGCTTGGTTTGGGCATCACAAATTGACACAATGACACTTGACATAACACATATGTCTACTGTCAATGTAACTAATACATACCCTGTGTTCCAGGAGCTGATAGTAAACGAAAATAACGTTTTTTTCGTTCAGATTCGCGTTTCTTTAACACTTTAAAGAATCATTATGATCGTTTTGAACTGTTCTTACTCGTGTTCCACAAGCAGGTGTCAGCTGTCAAAAACTGTTCAAAACGCTCAGAATGATCTTGTTTTTGACGTTTACTTAGATTTCACTGATCTCGATGTTATTTTTAAGTTATGGATCGAGCAAATTTATTATAGATTCTTTTATAATGTAGTTATTATTGTTAATTTAAAATATAAATAGAATTTATGAGATAAAAAGGAAATGTTAAATTTTGACATCTGTCAGTCGTTCCACTAGCAGTAAAGTTTGTTGAAACGTTCAGATCGAAAATTTCATTATTGTGCTAAAGAAACGACTGTGTGCGTTATGAATGATCTGAGCGTTCAGTGTAAAAAGAGCGCTAAAGGAACACGCCCTAAATCTGTGCTGTCAATTTGCAGAAACTGACAGGCTAGCTAAAGTATTGACAGAGTACAAAATAAAATTTTGTGGCAGTTAAAATCAAAATATGTCAGCAATCTTATTTTTTTATAACATTTCAAATTATATAAATCTCAAAAAACCATGTAAGGTTAATATAATATATTACAATATGATTCCGTAAACATTTATTTACTTTATTATTTTATACTTGCTGACCCGTGCCCACTTCGTTGAGTATACAAACAGATTATGATGAACCGTATACACCTTCCCGGGACTTCCACGAATATTTCATGACTAAAAATAGACGAATTGGTTCAGCCATTCTCGAGTTTTAGCGAGACTAACGAATAGCAATTCATTTTTATATATTTAAGAAGAAGATGTATATGTATAATAATTATCTGAGTATTGAAAAATCGGCCAGTCTGTGGCATAGATTAGAGTAATTTGTTGTCTGTGGCCGACCACTGCAGTGTGACCATTTGTGGCAGGATCCTGCATTTTCGGCAGGTTTGGCCCTACATTTTACTCTCTGGCATATTGGTTTGACGTTTTAGAAATTTGGCAGGATTTGGCAGTATAAAGCAATAAAGGGTTTTTCTTATTTTTTTTGGCAGTACACTTTAGAAGGAGTAGAGTGCAGTATTTACAAAATAATTAAACATATAAAACTTGATAAAGATGTGAGTTATTACTTAGAATCTGGTGGAAGTAATGTAAAGCTAATTCTAAGTGTTAATAAATTTTGAGGTGCGGTTTGCAAAATCCGAAATACAAATGGAAACTTAAAATATGTAAATGTTTCACATTTTGAAAAAAAAATTGTTGTGTTTGCTAATGTCGAATGCTGCTTGTGAAATGAAATTCTTGCAAATGAACCTTGTATAGACAAAACGCGAAATAGATTTTTTAATAATTATTTGACTCTATTTTGCATGTAAAACAGTCACTGGATTGGTAAATATGTGAATTCCAGACAACTAAAGAATTGATCAAAAAAATTACAAAAGCGATGTACGAAGAAAGTGATCAATAAGAAAAGATGCTAATACGAATGTCAGTTTATTATTTCAAATAAAAATATATTAAATTGTTATCATTTGTTTTAAATTTTAAAATAATAAGTATCGGCATTATTTCGGCATTTTGTGTAAAAGAGTATGGCAGGATTTATCAGTTTTCTTGCCAAAGCAGGGCAGGATCTACAATTTGTAGTTGGTCCCTTATTAAAATAATTACTCTAATCTATGAGTTGGTCACACTGCCGACCAGTATTTTTGAGGCATTTGAAAATCGTGCATCTACAATTCTATTCGTGTGTGTGCTACTGTATTGTGTACTTTTTTCGAAGATTTTGCTGGTTTTCACGAATGTAAGTACTGTTTTGTATTAGTACATGGTTTATTTTACTTATTATAAGTATTTTTAGATAATCATTTGAAAGAAATACATCGTAATAACTTAATATATTTTTCACTTGAAAAAATTGGTTTCTATGGGACTGGTTCAGACATGATTTTATTAAGTTTGTAAATAAATGAAGTAATAAGCCTAAAGAAGTTAATATTACTCGTCTACAAAACGATTTATCGTCGTATTATGCCTAATTTTAGTAAAATAACCAAAAAAATTTTGACGTACAATGCATTCAAAACTGTCTCCCGCCGGCCGCGGCCATTTTGAACTATTTGTACTTTAGGACGAAGTTTGTCTGCGAACAATTTCAAACGTAGTGATTATATTCTCTTTGACAATTTCTTCGTACGTTTTCAATAGGGATAGCGTCCTGTATTAAAATAATTACTCTAATCTATGGATAGCGTAGTGTCGATAGATCATCGATAAAAATTTTATAATGTCGATAGTGATGGTGGCTTCACGTAATGAATTTTCATTTACTTCTACGTTATTATTTTGATATTCATTTTTACGTTTATTGATTTTTCTAATTTGTTTTATTATAAAGCATGTCAATCTGGCGCGCCGATCAAGATCCACCTGCAGAATTCGTCGACCTCATATATGGATCTGAGGTCGAGATTTCTGATGAAGAGGGCGA
The DNA here is from genome assembly GCA_905187575.2 of Celastrina argiolus. NCBI lineage: Eukaryota > Metazoa > Arthropoda > Insecta > Lepidoptera > Lycaenidae > Celastrina > Celastrina argiolus. The sequence continues at coordinate 17,958,385 of LR994593.1, read as the reverse complement.
TTCCGATGGATCAGAGATTGAAACGGACTTGGAAGACGAGGTTGGTAACCAAGTTTTTGTTTATTTTTACCCGTTTAATTTTTTGCTTTGGGTGGCAGTTTTTTGCATGGACGTTTCTTTTATGTTTTAGTATGAAACATGCAACATGATGGCTAGCCGTCCACCCTCGCGCCATTCACCGTCAGAACTCTTTGAAGTGGAGGCTCCACATTACTCTCCTCTCACGTCTCCAGAGCGCCGCGAGAGGCTGTCGCGAATGGTATGCATTGGTTATTTTGTTAGGTTTATGATAGTGATATATAGGATTATTTCGTTGTATTTAAGTATTTTTTTTTTGTCAGGACGACCCAATGACGCCTCCACGACGAGCAGTGTCCCGCGAGAGGTCACGATCGCCACTGTCGTTTTCGTCAGAATCGTAAGTGTGCTGTTGTATGTTGTTCACGAGTAATTTATACCTGTGTATAAAACAATTCTAAAAATATATTTTTTTGCTTTCATAGTGCCACTATCACGGAGCCTGCAGATGCCGTGGTTTTGCGGATTTTCGATGAATTTGGTGTGCCGCTGGACGAACGGACGACGGGCGACGAATTTTTTGCCCCGGATACCCACCCATTGTATGTGTCAACTGGAGAGCGTGAAAGAGATGAACGGAATCGAATAGAATGCAATAGAAGAGGAACGAGTGGGAGAAGGGGTGGCCGAAGGGGAGTCAGGGGTGTGCGAGGACAGAGTACACGCGGGGGTAGGTATCCAAACCGGGGCCGTAGAGGAGGACATCAGTGGGAGTTGGGTCAGCCACTCCATGAAATATGGCTGCAAGATAACGACGTTCCTCCTGAATTGTTAAGTTTGGCGATGGATGTATTGAGGAGACGACAGAGGAGATTACAAGGTGATGCCGTGGTTGATAGTACTGAACGAGGAAGGGTTGCTAGTGAGAGCGAAGATGAGGATGAATTTGTCGACGCCAGTGATGGAGCTGATGCTCTCAATAGACTGGAACGCCAGAACCTCGACTTTGAATGGTATCCTATGGATACCTTTCAAGGTCATGGACAAAATTTTCAGCCAGAGCGTACTGGTTCGGTTCGGTTTTTCGATTCAGCCTATGACGCTTTTCGTTCCTACTGGAGCGACGAGGTCTTAGGTTTAATAGTGGCCGAAACGAACCTTTATGCTTCGAAAATTTCTTCTGCTGCATTCCAGGCTGAATGGTTCCCCACAAATTTGCACGAAATTTTATGCCTCTTTTCGTTCTGGATGATGTTGGGGATCGTCAAAATGCCAACTGTTACTAGTTGTTTTTCTGTCGATCCCCTCTTGAAAACGGAAGTTTTTAGGCGCATCTTTACACGAAGAAGGTATGAAATGTTAAATAGAGCGTTAAATTTTATAGATTCCGACCCCGTTATGGATAACCAAAATCCCTCCAACACTGGCGCCAGAAGCTTTGACCGATTACACCTTTTGAGACCAATATTAACACATTTAAATTCAGCTTTTCAAGCAAATTATATTTTAAGTAGAGACATTTGTATAGATGAAAGCCTTACACTTTGGAAAGGCAGATTGAATTTCAAACAGTTTATTCGGACCAAAGCTTCTAAGTTTGGGATCAAAACATTCGAGCTTTGTGAGAGCACCACCGGTTACCTTTGGTCGTTCATTGTGTACACTGGTAAGCAATCCGCAACAGATCTGGAGCAGTCGCCCGGAGTGCTGAAAAGCACAGCTGTTGTGAAAAAGCTTGTTTGTCCCCTACTTAACAAAGGATATAGGTTGTTTATGGACAATTGGTACAATTCACCCCTATTAGCTAGATTTCTGAAGCTCAATGGTACCGACTGCGTTGGTACTTTGAGATCTTCCCGTCGCGATGTTCCCATTGTAATAAATAAGGCTCCTCTTAATAGGGGAGAGTACATCGCCAGGCATTCCGGCGATGTTACTGTTTTAGCATGGCAAGACAAGAAACGAGTAACCATGATTTCCACTTGTCATGGTGCATCTTTAGGCTTGCCTACAGTCTCTTCTAGACCATCATCTCGGCCAGTACCCTTTAAACCACAAGTGGTACTGGACTATAATAAATTCATGGGGGGTGTAGATATGAAAGACCAGATGCTGGAGCCTTATTTATTAGAAAGGAAACGTTGCAAAAAATGGTACATGAAACTTTTTAAACGCCTTCTCAATGTATCCATTCTCAACTCTCGCATTCTTGTACAGTCTTCTACTCATGAAACCTTTGATCATTTAGCTTACCGCCTTCAGCTTGTAGATACCATCCTTTCAAATCATCTATCACATTGTCCGCAAGGGCGTAGATTTACTGTGTCCAGCAGTAGATCTACGCACGATCAACCCAATAAAATAATCCTTTCTACACATTGGCCTATTTTATTAGAATCAACCAAGAGCAGCATAGCAAACAAACGGAATTTCCAGAAGCGTTGCTTTGTTTGCCTAAAAAACGGTAAGAAAAATCATAAAACGCCATACTGTTGCGAATCATGTCGCGTGCCATTGTGTATAAAGGATTGTTTTAAGGCTTATCATACATCACCATAATACCTTTGTTACCAATTATTCATAAACATATTGTGATTGGTATTGTATAAACAGAGTGGAAGGTTAGAATGATTGTATAATTTTTGTATATAGATTAGATATGCCTTTACCGTTCTGAGACCATGTTAAAATATTGTCACTTGAAATTGGAATTTTTATGTTTGTTATCACTGTGATTTGCATGTACATATATAGTATGTGTGTGTCACTTTTTTACAAAATTTCCAATCTAAAGGCATCAGGGCATTATCTTTAGACAATGTGTGCGTGTGTCATTGTCTTTGCAACATTAGAAAAAGATGCCACGGTTTTGTTGTAAGGGCATATCTAAATATTTTTTACCGTAGTACATAACCCTTTAACTTTTGACACTTTTCGATTATCAACTTCCACTTTTATTTTAACCACAGTATATCGTAAACTATTTATTTCCTGCTGTAACTTGCACGAAGTGTACATAAAATAACAAAGATGGCCTACAGTCACTTCTCATGGCACAAACACACGACGATTACGACGAGGTTTGAAATTTGACCCTTGTCTTGAATAATTATTTGTACAGGCCGCCACAGTTGAAGGGTTAAGTCCTACAAAAATAGTTAAATCTCAATAATTATTATACACAAATACCCATTACTATAACAAGTGTTTATAAAACATAACACCAGTTATGTAATTCTAATAATAATTCTATAATTGACTCATGATAAAATCATGTTATTATTTTGGATTCCAATTACTTATTATAAATTGAAACCCGACATAGATTATTTAGATACAAACTATTACATACTTTATGAATTTGGAAATATATATATATATATGTTGATAATAAAAATGTATGATTTTTCTATTATCAAAGGATGTAAATAAATATTTTGTTGTATAAAATTGTATTTTTACAGTGTTTATAAAACATAACACCAGTTATGTAATTCTAATAATAATTCTATATTTGACTCATGATAAAATCATGTTATTATTTTGGATTCCAATTACTTATTATAAATTGAAACCCAACATAGATTATTTAGATACAAAGTATTACATACTTTATGAATTTGGAAATATATATATATGTTGATAATAAAAATGTATGTTTTTTCTATTATCAAAGGATGTAAATAAATATTTTGTTGTATAAAATTGTATTTTTACAGTGTTTATAAAACATAACACCAGTTATGTAATTCTAATAATAATTCTATATTTGACTCATGATAAAATCATGTTATTATTTTGGATTCCAATTACTTATTATAAATTGAAACCCAACATAGATTATTTAGATACAAACTATTACATACTTTATGAATTTGGAAATATATATATATGTTGATAATAAAAATGTATGTTTTTTCTATTATCAAAGGATGTAAATAAATATTTTGTTGTATAAAATTGTATTTTTACAGTGTTTATAAAACATAACACCAGTTATGTAATTCTAATAATAATTATATATTTGACTCATGATAAAATCATGTTATTATTTTGGATTCCAATTACTTATTATAAATTGAAACCCAACATAGATTATTTAGATACAAACTATTACATACTTTATGAATTTGGAAATATATATATATGTTGATAATAAAAATGTATGTTTTTTCTATTATCAAAGGATGTAAATAAAAATTTTGTTGTATAAAATTGTATTTTTATTCAATAGAGTAAATTATTCACAACAAGTAAAACTATCGACAAAATCAAATCGAAGTGGGAGGACATCCCTAGTAGTTTCTATTTGTCGTAGTGTCACAACTCAAGTACTTTTTTTGTAAGCATCTCAAGTTCTTTCGTCGATTTATTTACATAATTAGAAAGAATAGGTCCCTGTTCTTTAGATTATAATATAGCATTTATTTATTTCTTGTGAAACAGTCAGCAACATAGTTTCCAAAGTTTATACTTGTGAAACGAATATGAAATCAGACTAAATACTATAGTTTGATGGCTTGATAGATAGAAAATATAACAGCTATTACAATGTTTTTTACACAACCATAAAACATGGTGTGGTTGTAAAGTTATTACATTATTTGTACAAAGAAGAATTTTACGCGCCATCTTGGCATATCGTCGGTTAGGGAACAATACCGCGTAAGTCGAAAATTGGTCATGTGACGTTTTATACATCATTGGATAGATTTTGTCGGCGCGCATCGAATGATGTTAGAATTTTGTTTAAATTGTCCAATTGGAACGCGTTATTCGAGTAGTTCTGGCACCGCGCAAATCGTTTGTTGTGTCACAACCGCGTAAATCGTCAGTCCGCCATTCTTTCATGTGTTGATATGTGACCGCGCAGCGAATTTATTGTATATTTTTGTCTATTCCGGTTTTATCAGAGAGACAAACACTTTTGATGGATATATAAAAGGTAAGCCAACTAGATTATTCATTATTTTGTAGTATATTAGAGTGTAAATACTGCTATTTTAGATGTATTTTAGACGTCAATAGATCGGCGGTTTTTCAATGTAATGTTCTTTGACTTAGGCGGTATTGTTAACTGTATTAAACAAGCTTTAGGTGTATGGTTTTTATTAAATATTAACTGGCTTGGCTTGAGAAAACAAACAGCGCCATGCCACCACTTTCACATAAAGAAAGCCATACAAAAAAAAAGCCATCCGCTCATGTCTATGCAGAAGAATTGCTTAATAGTCTTCCTAAAATGCCATCACACTACTGTCGATCAAGAACATCAAGACGATACTTAGAACCGTTATTTCAGAACATGGCGTAGCTTTACAAAGAGTTTTCTAGTAAATGTGAATTGGAATCTGTAGAATGTCTTAGTCGCAGGATTTTTGATAACATCTTTTTAAAGCTTAATTTAAGTCTCCATCAATCGAAAAAAGACCGGTGTGATGTATGCTGCGGTCATGAAGCAGGTAATATTACGGACGCAGAAATAGCACTACATAGAGTAAGTAAAGAAAAAGCTAGAAAGGAAAAAGAGACAGATAAAGATTTAGCCAAAGAAGGAAAATGCCACGTATTTACGCAAGATGTGCAATCCGTTAAATTAGCTCCTAATCTTTAGGCAAGTGCTATATACTACAAGACGAAACTGTGCGTACATAACTCTACTATGTATAATTTGGCTACTCACGAGGCTGTACGTTATTGGTTTGATGAATCTAATGCTTCACTGGAAGCTTCCATTTTCGCATCTTGTATTGTTGATCAATTGCAATGTTTATTAAATAGGAAATTGTTACCTGTAATACTATTTTCCGATGGTTGCTGTGCACAGAATCGAAATGCTATCTTGAGAAATGCCCTCTTACGTTTGGCAATAGAAAAGAAAGAAAAAAAACTAATGATCCCACTGTGACTGATTTAAAGGTTTTAGCTTACAAACCAGATGGCACGATTTGGTATAAATTAAATTTTGATGATCCTCTGCAACTCTTGCCTCAACGTCCATTTAAACTGTGGAATGATTTGACGCCTTTAAGTATGCTGTCTAAACTGTATGATGCAAAACTACCGATTTTCTAGCGAAAATACAAAGATTTGCAAGATTTAAAGGCGGTGCTACCATCTAACTGCCATTCATTTTATGATGACATACCATTTAAAGTTTGATTTGATATTGTGACTTGATTGATAGATGATTAAGACTGACGATTAGGAACAGAGACGATTATATTTTCTTTAAGTTTTTAGTACGTAAGTAACCATTGATAATATTGTAACGTGATATTAGTGAGACTTTTAGTTTTGATAGAAACTGTATTTTTGATGTTAAAGTTTTTCTTTAAAGATTTTGTATTTTCGTTGAAATAGTTTTACTTACTTTATAATTTTATATACTAATAGAACCTGGGTGATTACCAAAACTACAGTTAATTAAGTAATGTGATATTGATTCATAATTATTCCTGTGACTGTGATTTTGTTGAAAGTAAATAACAGATAAGCTAAAATTATTGTCAAATTTCCTATTATTGTTCCTACTAGCATTAAGAAAGTATTGAAAAATATATTTTTTTTACTTACTTTAAAATAAAAAAAAGTTTAAATACCGCATAATTCTTTCATTTGTTGAACTAATTCCGCCTAAGTCAATTTTATACTGATACAGTATCTAATACACATTTTTTTTATATATGACACCATAATTGGACCTAATATATACTTAATTATGTATTTAGTATATATGTCTGAAGTATTTAAAAGATAATAATCAGTTTTTTATCTCTCCTGAAAACTTGTCAAATTTAACTTGCGCGGTATTGTTCCCTAACCTCATCCCTAACCGACGTTATGTGCACGTGCTGCCGTTTGTTTGCTCTTTGACATGTGTCAGGGTGAAAGGGTTAAGGAAGGAAAAGGAAGGCGACAATATTGCCTGTCTTTGTCAGAGTTCCTGTTTTTGTTTGTTGGGCACAACTCATAGAGGCTCTCTTAAGTTGGCGGGGGGAAATTGATTTTTTATTAATTTTTTTGGCTATTTCAATTGTTCTTTAACTGTTCTTCAATGTTTGATCAAAAAATTTTTTTGTTCGCATTTATTATTATTTTTTTTTAATTTTCAAAAATTGAATCTCAAGTTAGCGCCAACTATAGATTTTTTCAAATTTTTTTGGCTATTTCAATTGTTCTTTAACTGTTCTTCAATGTTTGATAAAAATTTTTTTTGTTCGCATTTATTTTTTTATTTTTTTAATTTTCAAAAATTGAATCTCAAGTTAGCGCCAACTATAGATTTTTTCAAGTTTTTTTGGCTATTTCAATTGTTCATTAACTGTTCTTCAATGTTTGATCAAAAATTTTTTTTGTTCGCATTTTTTTTTTTTTAATTTTCAAAAATTGAATCTCAAGTTAGCGCCAACTATAGATTTTTTCAATTTTTTTTTTAATACTTTGAAACTATCTCTTATGTGTTCGTTCAAAAAAAACACCTGTTCGGCCTTTATTACCTTTTAATTTAATTATAAACTTTTTTTATCCCACACCTAATTAATTCTTTCCGCGCATGCGCAGTAATATTCGCCATAAGACTTGTCCACCACATTATGTGATTAAAACAAGTTTACGTACAATACAAATATGATTATTGATAGAAAAAAAGATAGCAATTTTTTTACACCAAATACAGTGAAAATTATCCAATTTTTTGACAGTTGGTTTATCACAAAAAATTAATATTTGGCGTAAACTTTCAATCTCCCGCTACACGGCATAAGATGTCAGTTATAGTGCCACCTTTTTTTTTTTTTTTTTTAACGCCGAGAAATGCACTTCCGCATGCCGCGGTGGATGGGGTACTCCGACCGCGGATATGTAGGACTCGCCACGCCCGAAGAGATGGTAAATGGGCGCGGCCACTACCCACTAAAACTCGGCGGTACTCCGACAGTACCGCCATTGGCGAAGCCGCGGGAATTAAAACGAACCGCAACTCCGCCGACGGGGGCCTGCTTGTGGGATTGCAGGTCCTTCACTTGGGGGGCGTTCAAGCGCCCCTTAAACCAAACAGAGGCCCCATTGGGGCCCGCGTAGGCTTTCCATTTTTACTGTCGCGATGCACCGGAATACGAGGCGCATCACGACCCTCTCGGGGACTCAGTGCAATGGGCGACGGCGTCCCCACGCCGCCACCCCGAGCACCCCGGCTACGGCGGTACGTTACGGTCATCATTGTTAACCGCACGTCTTCGCCTGATCCGTCTGCGGGAGGTGTCGGGCGCTGCTCTTTCGCGCAAGCGCTCGGACTCTTCTTTGGCGGAAATCACCTCTTCCGCGAAGTGTTCGACCGCTTTCCACTCTTCCTCACTGCGCAGCATGGCTTGTATTACAGCTGGCAGTGAGAGGTCCGTTCCGATTGCAGCTTTGAGTGCCGCACGCTGACCGATCCAAGATGGACACCGGACACGCCGTTAGAGTGTGATCGGCTGTGTCCCTTTCCTCGTCACAATGATGACATCGTGTGTTGTCCTCTTTATTCACGACTTCGCACAGGTACCGACCAAAGCATCCGTGTCCGGTCAGCACCTGTGTGAGTCGGAAGGTGAGCGCGCCGTTTTTCCTGTCGATCCACTCCTTTAACACAGGGCGGATTGTCGTCACGAGAGCTATGCTGATCTGAGGCTCGCGAAGCTGGTCAGCCCACAACTCTATGGCCCTTTCTCTTGCAGAGGCCCTCCACCGATGGACGGCGTCTGGGAGAGGGTTGCCGCCCTCTGCGCGAACCGCGGCGCAGCGCCAGTACACATCGGCGAGGGTCTGCGCGTCCAATTCCCAGGGGATGCTTCCCGCGAGCAGGCGTGCCGCATCTTTAGAAATGGTGCGGTAGCCACGCACTGCCCGGGTGGCAATCACCCTCTGTACTCTACCGATCACGAGCCGACTCCCGGGTAGAAGTCGCTCAGCCCATATTGGTGCGCCGTACATTAACATGGATCGTACGACGCCCATGTACAATCTCCTACACTCCAGACTCGGACCCCCCAAATTCGGGAGTAACGAGGCCAAGGCTCCGGCCGACTTTGTAACCTTCGTCGAGAGGCGGCGGAAGTGTTCCTTGAAGGTCCACCTGCCGTCGAGGGCGAGACCCAGGTAAGTCATAGCTGATGAGACATTAATCCTGGTCCCGCCCACAACCACTTCCAGTCCAGGGGGCGGAGAGTGCCTCGGCCTGTGAAAGAACAGTGCCTCGGACTTCTCCAGAGCCACTGTCAAACTCAACGCGCGTATACGACGGACGACATTAGCAACTGCCGCCGTAGCGAGGACGACTGCATCACGATGCGACTTGCCGCGGCTGACGACGAATGTGTCGTCCGCATAACATATTACTTCGACGCCGGAGAGATTGGCGCCGGAAAGCACCGAGTCAAAGCCAATGTTCCACAGGGTAGGGCCGAGAGCCGACCCCTGTGGAACGCCGCAGACCACCTCCTTTTCTAACCTAACCCAACTCTCCTGCGTCGGGTATTGCACAGAGCGTTCCGAAAGATAATCAGCGATGATAGTGCGCAGATATCTCGGAACGCCGTGACGTTGTAGACCGTCTTTAATGACTGCCCAGGGTAGGGAGTTAAAGGCGTTGGATATATCCAAAGAGACAGCCAAAACTACCCCACCCCGGGATACCTCCTCCTCTGTGATTTCGCGGAGTCTTGCCACCGCCCCTATTGTTGACCGACCCGAGCGAAACCCGTACTGGTTCTCACTCAAGTTCGGCCCGACGTGCTCTAGGTGTTTGACCAGACGCGCCACAAGCACTCGTTCGAACGTCTTGCAAATCTCATCCAACAGAACAATAGGGCGGTACGCCGACGGTTGATCTTCCGGGCGACCAACTTTTTGGAGCAGCACTAGTTTCCCCGTCTTCCAACGCCGCGGCACACGACCCTGGACCAAGCAGTTGGTCAAAGTGGTGAGTACACGCGGCTCCATTTCCTTCATAGAGAGGACCCAGGCACGCCCCGGGATACCGTCGAGACCGGGGGCCGTGTTTTTGAGTCCCATTCTGTGGACAGCCATCGCCAGTTCCGCCGCTGAGACAGGCGGTATATCCTCCTCACCCTCAAAGATCTCTTCCCGGTGAGCCGTCGTTGGAGGACTCCACTCGACCCCAGCTGGAAAAAGGGCCGAGAAGACTCTGCTACGGAGCTCCGGTTGTAGGTTCTGAGTGAGCGGTGGGGCAGCCGGGCGCAGTTTTTGGCGCACCCACTTATACGGCCTGCCCCAGGGATCCTCGTCCAGTATTTGCAGCCACTCCTGCCATGCGTCAGCCTTCGCCTGCTTTATGGCTTCGCTAAGTAAGAGGCGGGCCGTAGAGTATGCATTGTACAGACCCTCCTCTACCTCCTCGACTCTTATCCGCCGTCTGCGGTATCTTCTATAGCGACGACGTACTGCCGTGCATTCCCGCTGCAGATTGTACAACGCGGGACGCCACCAGTACGCTTGGCGCCGCGGTGTGAATGGACCCACTCGTGGCATCGAGGCGTCGCAAATGTTGCGCAATGCCTCGTTCAGCCACTCCGCACACTCATCGACATCATCCGAAGGTAGTGAAGCCCACGACGACACGATAGCAGCCTCCTCGAGAAGGTCACGATCCAGTCTTTTCAAGGACCATCTTGGGCCGCCGCCAGATGACGTTGGGCGACCCAGCTCCGACGCGCTAGCAGAGACGTCGAAGCGGATAAACCTGTGATCAGAGAGGGTCTCCGTTTCCTTCTCTACCCGCCAACCATTGACAAGACGGGCAGCAGCAGAGCTAACAAGAGTCAAGTCCACGATGGACTCGCCCTGTCGACGAACGCATGTACTTACTGAGCCTCGATTGGCCACCACAAGACCAATGGATGTAATCCAACTCTCAACCGCGCGACCCCTTGCGGTCGTCGCCGGAGAACCCCATAGCGTTGATTTGGCATTGAAGTCCCCGGCGACGATCACTGGGCCGCTTGCTCCAACCACAAAAGATGTTAGCCGCAGAAGAAAGGCTTCAAAATCGGCCAGAGGCCTGTTCGGGGAAAAGTATACCCCCACTATGGTGAAGGCCTCCAGGTTGACTACGACGAAGCCTTGGCCTCTGGTCGTGTTTCCGGAAGACGGTGGCACGATTTTGGGGCCGAAAACCAGCGCGACGGTCGTGTCAGCGTCACCTATCCAGTCGTTCCTTGATGGGACACGATACGGCTCTGACAGTATAGCAATGTCGACTGACCACTGTGCCACGGATTGATTCAAAACATCTTGCGCTCGGGCACAGTGATTCAGGTTGCCCTGTAAAAACCGGTAGGCCGCCGTTATGTGGCTTCCATGGGGGCCGCTCCTTCAGCAGAGGCCGCCTTTGCTGTTGTGGCGGACCTCTCTGTGGTTTTGCTCTTTATGGAGCCCTTCTTTTTTGGCGCAGTTTTATTGCAGGCTTTGCTGCCCACACTGTGGTCCGCCGGTTTCCCTTTATCTGCGCACAGCGCGCAATGTAACTCATTTTGACATTGCGCCGACGGATGCCCTGGTAGACCACAGCGGAAGCAGAGTCCGCTACGGTCCTTTTCATGAGGACATGTTGCCCGTGTGTGTCCGATCTCGTGGCATTGGTAGCACCGCATTGGGCGCGCAACCAGTAGCGTCACGCCCACCGCGGTCCACCCGATGTTCACTCTTATATTTGGTGCTGTCAACCTTTTTGCAGCCTCGACTGGGCACTTTACCCAGGCCGTGCCACGACCACTCCTGTCACGGCGAATTTCCCCCACTTTGATGTCGGCGGCTGCGCAATTGCCAGGCTTGGCGATAGCTTCTGCGATTTCGGTCGCGGTTGCCAAGTCGTCGAGTCCGGTGATGCGCAGTTCAGCGCACTTTTGAGGTCTGGAGACGCGTGCATCCTCCCCTATGACATCTCTTAATTTCCCCGCTAAGACATCCGCTTTTTCTTTGAAGTCTGATCCCGAAACCTGGTACATTCGGGCCCCAGTTACAGCCACTTTAAATCTGACCGCCGGAATTTCTAGAGCAGTCAGGTCTACTGCCCGCTTTGCTCTATCCATGACCTGCTTGTATGTGACGCCTCGTTCCTCTGCGCCAGGCTGCAGAGTTATGACCACAGCTGCAGACTTAGGAGCGCGCAGGGTTCCGCTCTTTTTCTTTCCTATCACTTTCCTTCCTTTCACAGTTTCCCATCCTTCAACTTTTTTCTGCGTATTCCCCTTCTTCTTCACCACCTGGGACCACGTTTGCGTGGGAGGTGATTCCGTCTGCGGCGGTGTCGATATTTCACCTGCGTCGTTCCTCGCGGCAGCTGCTTCTGTAGCAGCTGCAGTCTTTTTCTTCTTATTTACCTTCTTCTGTGCCGGGCCGGGATTCAGCGAGGGCAACAGAGTTGTAACCGTAGGAACCAATTCCGGCGTTTCCTTCGTGACCCTTGGCACTGATGTACGGGCGCTTGATGTATGGGTCGCCTCTCTCTCTCTATCTGCAGCAAGAGGAGGGCGCAGGCGCGGCTCTGGAAGAAGCCGGGCTTCAAGGGACTCCAGACGTGCGTCAAGTCGTGCGCTTGACAAAGAGACCGCCTCACGGACCGCTCGCTCCAGCATCTCTTCGACGCTGAGCGGGGGGACTACTGGGGCAGTCTGCGACTTCACCGTACGGAGCTCACGCTTCACCTCTGCTAGCTCAGATCTCATTTCGGCGAGCTGTCTGGAGAGGCGCTTATTCATCGACTCCAGAGCTCTATTCTCGGCAGATGCCGAACGCGATAGCAACGCCATACACGACTCTCTTATACTCTTGGTGGCGTCTTTAAGGTGCTTCACCATGGGTCCACTGAGGTTTTTCGACTTGGTGGCCACGTTGAGTATGACCTCTAGGCTCTTGGTGACCGCAGACCCTAGTTTAGCCGAGGTGATCTCCTCCTCCTCTTCCGACATCGTTACGTCCGAGTAATTTGAAGCTTTCGACAGCCGGTGAGACCGTAGCTGTGGAAGATTCTGTGCCATCTCCGTGGTTTCCCGCCCTACTTCAGCGTGCATGGCATTACGCTCTTCGGCGGTCTTGTCTTTTTTGGTCTGACGTATGCCGACATTCTGGCCTATGGTAGGCGGCCTGCCCCTTCCGCGCTTGGATCCTAACGAGGCCGCCGTGCCTTTTTCTCTCTCCGAATCAGTCTCCTCATCTGCTTCACTTACACGTCTCTTGCGGTACTTCCTCCTGTTTTCCTCTTTTATCTCTTCCTCACGGGTCTGAGAGACAAGGGTATCAGTGCCGCTCTCATAGTCGTCCGAAGTTCCTCCGAGGTCAAAGAACTTGCCACCCACGGACAAGGGCGTTGCCACCCGCGATCCGCCTTCCAAATCTATAATCCTTTCCACTTGCACTATCGGAATCCGTTCAGTAAGCCGTAAGTCGTCGTGTTGTCTCTCTTCCACTATCTCTCCTTCCGTCGCCACCGCGACCACCTGTTCCTCCTCCACCGCATGTTGAGGGCCCCCAGTATACCTGGCCCGACCCCCCGCCGTAGCGGGAGTGTGGGATTCCCCGACGTCGCCGCCGGGACCCACCCTGGGAGATTTTTTTACATGCACTTTATCCATATTTGATCATTTAAGGGCAGATTCTGGCCCACATCCTCGATGCGTAGCCACCTGCTCGCCATGCACCCCATCACCGAACGTTGCCAGCTTAGGGTTAGGAACCCACGGGTCCATCCATCACGCAAGCACTCACAGACATATACAAACAAACACACACTGATGTATAGAAGAGTTAACAAAACGTGAAAGATACTTAGAGATGAAAGATAAGATGGTGAAAGATAGTAAAACCAAAGTAAACAATGCAAAACAAGAGTTTAATTAAATAGATGGTGAATGACAGAGTAGAAAGAGACAGAACCAGCCTTCAGCCGCGTGAGCTCCTCACCCCGTGTAAAGAGCGGAGTGGAGTACCCACACGTTGCCCAGGGGCACGAACTTGGACGAACTGGCAGACCCCCAGTTATAGTGCCACCTAACAATAACACAGTTAATTCACGTAAATACATGACACTGAAGTTAGCAGACGTCTAAAAAATTTTTATTTTTTTTATTAATTAAATTACAACTAATAAGATATTTTTAAAAAATTGCACTTAGAGTTTTTTAAGTTTTTTACATGTGAAATTTTTTAATTAAAATTTTTTCAATAAAAAATTTCTAAAAATTTTGAAATGTCGGCTAACTTAATTTTCATCGTATTTACGCACGTTTCACGTGTGTGTGTGTGTGTGTGTGTGTGTGTGTGTGTGTGTGTGTATGTAACCCTCTTATAACTTCTGAACGGATTGATGGCAGCTGGTGTGTGTCCTTCGAAAGGGCTTCGCCAAACTTGTATTTCTTACGGTAGTCTCTGTACCTAAAAGTGACACTTCGAAAACCCCTCATTAAATTAAAAGGTAATTAAGGCCGAACAGATGTTTTTTTTTGAACGAACACATAAGAGATAGTTTCAAAGTATTAAAAAAAAAAAATTTAAAAAATCTATAGTTGGCGCTAACTTGAGATTCAATTTTTGAAAATTAAAAAAAAAAAAAATGAGAACAAAAAAAATTTTTGATCAAACATTGAAGAACAGTTAATGAACAATTGAAATAGCCAAAAAAATTTGAAAAAATCTATAGTTGGCGCTAACTTGAGATTCAATTTTTGAAAATTAAAAAAATAAAAAAATAAATGCGAACAAAAAAAAATTTTGATCAAACATTGAAGAACAGTTAAAGAACAATTGAAATAGCCAAAAAAATTTGAAAAAATCTATAGTTGGCGCTAACTTGAGATTCAATTTTTGAAAATTAAAAAAAATAAATAATTAATGCGAACAAAAAAAATTTTTGATCAAACATTGAAGAACAGTTAAAGAACAATTGAAATAGCCAAAAAAATTAATAAAAAATCAATTTCCCCCCGCCAACTTAAGAGAGCCACTCATAGATTAGAGTAATTATTTTAGCACAACTGCTATGTGCCCAACAAATCAGTTGACAGTTCGGTCACAGCTCGTATCTTCCAGGATTTTTAGTGAATAATAGTGATCTAAGTGGTGAAAATAAAAAGAAATTTAAGTGATACATAATACTAATCGGCTGTAAAAGCCGTACTGAGCAAAAAACACGAAATATTTCCTTTCATGCGCAAGTACAAGTTTTAGTAACAAATACACCTTGTTTTGATAAAATATCGACAGGTTGTGTTCCGTAGCACACTAATAAGCTATTAATAGGTTATTGTGAATAGAAATAATGAATTAAAATGTTATTTAAAATTACAATAATAAATGTATTATCCAACCAATGTATGTGACAAGGTTAAATTGTCATCCTCGAAACAAATGTCAGGCAGTCCGCCATTTTAAACTACTTTTTGACTTAGTAATGTTAAAGATTTTATGGGGATACCAGCTAAGGTACTCATAATTTACCCTAAAAGTGGGGTCTTTTTTAACCGACTTTCAAAAATAGAGGAGGTTTCTCGATTCGACCGTATATATATTATATTTTTAATTTTATTATTAAATCTTAAGCTGTGCAATAGTGAAACTGTTGTTACAGATTTCCAAAGGACTCTTCAACCCGCCAATTATGGATTCGTGCCACAGGCCGACAACAGACCAACCAAATATACTCGAGTATGCTCTAGACATTTTGAACAAAGTTGTTTTAGAAAAACAGCAAATATGACATATTTAAACCCGTTATCTATTCCTACGCGTCATTTCATCGAGCAGGTTAGTTACTTTTATGGTATTTATTTACGTACTATAAAAGTGATTATTATAATGTTATAAACATATTATATTCAGAGTCATGTGTAGAGCCTACTGAAATTTACTTACATAAGTTCACTAAAAGTACTATTTTTTTACTGTAAAATAACGATGGAAATGGAAATCTTGACTACATTTAACGAACGCCTCTACTACTCCTATTTTATATATTATTGCTTTGTTTTAGGAATGCCGAAGAAATATTTATTGGAAGACGTATAGTGAATATAAGTCGTAAAAGTCACTCCAAAAATTTCCATTCATGAACTCTTGAACTGCGGTGAATAGTCGAATGAGATTATATCTATAAATTGTAGTTGGTATAAGAAATAAATTAAAAATTTAAATGTCCCCGGAAATGCTGGTAAGGGATCCACACTATATACAGGCATGAAAAGGAAAATACCAAATGCTTAAACGAGGAGGAAGAAATTCGTGCATCTACTTCCAATAGCAAACGGTATGAATACAGTTACGGAAATAATCATTTTGAATAACGACCAATAAATGTTGTAATATACCAATAATTTAAAAAAAATGCAAATAATAAAATCATTTAAATAATGACTATATGCACAGATTACCTTTAAACACCAAATTTTTTATTTTATATACTTTTTTACATAATATATATACTTTATTAGTGATTTTACATTAATTTAAATATTTTTATATTTGTTAAAATACACGACCGGTTTCGATGAAGTCATCGTCGGTGTAGGTATATATTATAATTATTGTAAATTAATATTTCCAAATTATAATACGTAACATTTATTTCTTTAGCATATTTACATACTGACAAATATGGTAACCAAGGCAACCGCCATTGGTGTCACAGATAATATATATCAGTCCTCCGCCACTATTCTTGATGTACACCTGGCGCATGTAAGAGCTGCTCCAAGTGTCGACGGCAGACTGTACCAGCATCTGTTCGGACTTCATAATGTAGCCGACCCAGGCGACGTAATATAATCCCGAATTCCCACCTCTGGTTTCCGTAGGATCGAGCTTGGATCCGGTCGCCTGGCGCAAAATCCTTAGTAGCAGGTAAGTCGACGCTGGTCCTTGGAGTAGCCAATGGTGGTTTCCGAAACATCGCATGAAGCGACGTTCTTACGTCACGACCAAACATCAATTGGTACGGGCTTTGGACATCGGTGTTGGTGGAGCGTCTCAGTCGAGTCTTGATTATTATTAATTTAGTACTGAGGTCACCTTCCTCCCCCTCCATCGCACGTATTGCCTTTTTTATAGTCTGTACGTAGCGTTCTGCTTGTCCGTTTGTAGCTGGGTGGTAAGGTGCCGATGTTTTATGTACTACTCCGCATTTGTTCAGGAAGCTGGTAAATTGTTGTTAGACAAATTGACGTCCATTATCGGATACGAGTGTATATGGTATTCCAAATGTGGAGAATAATTCTTTGAGCTTGTTGATACACCAGGAGCTAGTTGTATTCTTGGTGGGGAAAATTTCAACCCATTTTGTATATGCATCAACAATTATAAAGAGCTGTTGTCCATGTATTGGTCCGGCAAAATCAATATGCAGTCTTTGCCAAGGTTCCGTCGGTTGCTCCCAGTGGTGTATCGGTGCCTTTGATGGTTCATTTTGTTGTAAACGGCACGCTCTACAGGATTTAACCTTCTCTTCGATATCTCTATCGATGTTCTTCCAGTACACGTAACTGCGAGCTAAAGCTTTCATTTTCACCATACCGCTGTGTCCAGCGTGGAGTTCGTCAAGTACATGCTCATGTAAGTTTCGTGGTATAACAACTCTAGTACCTTTTAGAATGCAGTCGTCCTGTAGTGTAAATTCATTGTCGTTGTAACCTATTAAGCGTAATGATCTGCCATTTTGTAGGGCTTCTCTCAGGGTGTTTAATTCGTCGTCCTTTCTGGTTTCTTTGACTATGACTTCAGGGCTTATTTCTAGTACGTTTATTTGAGCGCGTTGAAAAGTGCAGTGTTGGTCTTCATAGGTTTCATTTACTGTTTCTACCGGGAATCTTGAAAGGTAGTCTGCGTTACAGTGTTTTGACTCTACGTCATAGTCGAATCCTGACAGAAAATGTGCATAGTGAAATAGTCGCATGGTACTTAATGCTGGAAGTGTCTGATGAGGATGAAAAATTGAGGTAAGTGGTTTATGGTCTGTCAGTAGGGTAAATTTCCGTCCGTAACAATAAGGAAAAAATTTCTTGATACCCCAATAGATAGCTGTGGCTTCTTTATCTATTTGGCTGTAGTTCTTTTCACTCGTGGCTAAGGTTCTCGAAGCGAATGCTATAGGTCTTTCGGAACCATCTGGAAGTCTGTGGGAAAGTACTGCACCTAGTCCTGTAGGTGAGGCGTCGGTGGCTATTATTAATTGCTTATTTGGGTCGAAATGAGTAAGAATCCGGTCGCTTGCTATTTCTTTCTTTATATCCTTGAAACTACTCTCGCATTTTGAAGTCCACAGAAATTTATTTTCTTTCCTTAATAATTCATTTAATGGGCTTGTGATTGTTGCCAAGTTTCGAATGAATTTATTGTAGTAATTAGCCATTCCGAGAAAAGTTCGAAGTTCGTTAATGTTTTCAGGTCTTTTTGTGTTTAGTATCGCTTTTATTTTGTCTTCATTCTTGTGTAAGCCGTCTTTGTCTATCGTGTGTCCTAAGTAATTGATACTATTTTTCAAAAATTGGCATTTATCTCTATTTACTCGTAGATTATTCTTTTGTAGTTTTTGTAAGACTTGATTCAGTCGTATCATGAGTTGATCTTCCGTAGATCCTTGTATAATAAAATCGTCGAAGAATCACTTAACGCCATCTAGTCCCTGGAGTAGTTGATCCATGAATTTTTGCTATAGGCTAGGGGCGACTTTAACCCCGAACATTAAGCGATTTACCTTGTAAGTTCCTTTGTGTGTACTCAAGGTTTGCAGGACTGCGCTTTCATCGTCCATTACCATATTCAGGTAGGCTTGGGTAATGTCTAAGGTACAAAAGTATTTACCTCCGTTCATTTCAGCAAATATATTTATCTTCGATAATAGGAATGGGGTATTGTTCATCTTTTATAACCTTGTTTAATGTTACCTTGTAGTCGGCACATAAACGGATACTACCGTTCGGTTTCACGATGGGGACAATGGGTGTGCCCCAATCCGAATGGTCGACTTTTGTGATAACTCCTTCTTCACTAAGTCGATCTATTTCTTTATCAACTTTTTCCTTCAGGGCATAAGGAATTCGCCGTGGTTTAATAAAAATAGGTTGAGCATTGTCTTTCAGGTTTAGATGGGCTTGATAGTTAGGTATTTTTCCTAAATTGGGTTTAAATACAGTGTTTGAATATTCTTCAAGTAGTTTCTCTAGTTTAGGAGTAGGAATATCTATAACTCGTATGTCGGCTAATTTAATTTTGATTTCTTTCATCCAACTTCTGCCAAATATTGGATCTACATCTTGGTTAATAATGTATAATTTTCCGTTAAAATTTTGATTTTTGTAGGTGCATTTGACATATGTCATTCCTGCGGGTTTAAATACTTCCCCTGTGTAGGTTTTAAATCTCATGTCTGTTTTGAAAATTTTTGTTTTAATTTTTAATTCTTTGAAGAGCTTGTATGATATGGAAGACAAAGTAGCTCCTGTGTCAAATTCCATATTAACTAGTTTGTTTTCTATTTCAATTGGAATCATGTATTTTTCCGAGATTTCATTTTTGATAAGGTGTATCTCACACAGGCTGTCTTCGCTACTTATATTCCCATCTAATTCCAATCGATTCGTTTGTGGATTTCTGTGAAGGCAAACGCGTGCTAAATGACCTGTTTTTTTGCATTTTGAGCAAATTGAGTTTTTGGCACTGCATTCGTTAGAGTGGTGATCATATTTTCCGCACCGATAGCATTTTCCTCTTAGGTCTTTAATTGTTATAGCTGTTCTGTGCTGATTTTTACTGAATTCCGTTAATGTGGGTGGCCGATGGTATCTTGATTGTTTACTAGTAGATGCTATAACGTTTGTATCGATTGATTTAATTAAGTCCTGTGACATTTTACTTTTCTCTTGTTTTCCCATTTCCATAGCTGAGGCAATCTGAATCAGCCTTGCAAAAAGTGGAGTGTCTCTTTCTTGTAAGATTTTTGTTCTTATGTCAGTATCTCTTAAACCTCGAATAAACTGAAGTGATAGGAAACTTTCTAATGTTGATTTCATGCAGTTATGACATTTAAATTCACAATGTAGTGACAATTTCTTTAATTCTGCAGCGTACATGGCAATAGTTTCGTTTTCTTGCTGTTGTCGGGAAATGAATCTATGTTGTAACGCCCATGTACTGGGTTTTGGATCTATGTATTCGTCTAAAAGGTCTGTCAATTCTTTGAAGTTCATGTTGATCGGTTTTTCAGGGGAACAGAGATCGTAGAGTTTTTCATGAAGTGTCGGTGGTAATGCCGAAAGTAATGTGTATACTTCAATTTTTGGATCCGTAATGTTGTTCAACAGAAAATATACGGTTAACCGCTGTACAAAATTTTTAAAGGTTTCGTTTTCTTGTAAGGGTTGGAAATTAATTTTATGTCTGGATTCTTTTTGAATGTTAGTGCTTAGTTGTGAACTTGAAATTAAATTCTGTGTTGATGCAAACTGACTATCGTGGTCAGATTTCTCTAACAATTTAGTTTTTAATAATGTAAATTTCTCCTCAATGTCGTACCTCGTTTCCATTTCATTTTCCAACTCTTCATCAGGGGTTTCAAATTCTATTTTCTGTTGCAATTCTCGAAGTGATTGTAGGTTTTCTTGGAGACATTGAAGTCTCGTTTGAGTTTCTGTATGTGATAGAATTTCATGTGTATTCATGAAGTTTTCTAATCTTGTAAGTTGGGCGCGTAATGAGGCGCGGGCTTTCTTCCATTTTTTATATTCTCCAGTCGACATCGTCGCCAGATATTGTAAATTAATATTTCCAAATTATAATACGTAACATTTATTTCTTTAGCATATTTACATACTGACAAATATGGTAACCAAGGCAACCGCCATTGGTGTCACAGATAATATATATCAATAATAAAGTGAAAAAAAGTGCAAGTACATAGTTTGTGTTTTATTACTACATAAAAAGAATGTCCGCCAAGAAATTATAGTACATTCGATAACATAAATAGAGTGCCGACATACATAAATTATTATTACGTCCGCGTTTGTGATGAAAATAATTATGATTTATGATGTAAAGATGTTTTTTTAAAACCTTGGGTTTTGTTGTATGATATGTTTTGGGCATATAAAGTAGCAGCCAATGCTACTTTTTATGCGCAAATGGGAACCGTTGGTACATTTACACGTCATAAACGTAACATATTATTTCCTGCTTTATCCGTTCCAAATTTCATAATTTAATGGAAACAAATATATAGATGAACAAACTTTCTCTCTTTAATAAATTTGTATTTTACTGTTCTGTACTAATCTTTGTTAGTCCCGAGTAGTAAGATTCCTGAATAAATTGGGTATATTTAAATGGGGTTGGCAACACAGATATTGTATATACTTTTCGTTTGTCCCTGTCAGCTGTGGAAATGTGTCAAATCTATAGGATTCTTTATCTAAGGGTTAAAGTTATTACATTATTTCTTAGATAAAGAATCCAATAGATTATTACTCTATTTATGTTATCGAATGTACAGTCGGCTGCACTAACATGGATACATCTACAAATTTGCAAAAATATGTCTACGTTTAATTTTCAAAAATATCGTCACCTTATTGCATTCAAAGCGATGTAACCAGCAAAGTGTTTCAAAATTATAAATACATTATTTTCATAATGAAGTAAACAGCAGTATTTCAGTGAATAGTACACACACTTAAATTCATAATTATGAATACGCGACAAATTTCAGTAGCATGTAACCATTGTTTATTTCATTATAATGTAAACGTTAATTTTGTGTTTCAGAAAAGGCTGGTCAAAATTTCATTACATTGCAATATATCAATAATGAATTCTATAAATAATAGAGGTGATATATTGACGGGTATTATTATTGACGGTTATTTAAAAATCACACCTACATTAGAATATTAATTATATTCTTTAGTGTAATAGGTATAACTCTGATACACGCGAACGTATATATTTCAAAGATACTTTCATCGGTTTTTATAGTCTACCCTCAAACTATATCTATGATTTTTTAATATTATATTAATTTTGTTTATCATACAAAATGTTTGCTTGCGTGTCTGCAAACTACATAAACTTACACTATGATATAAGTTTGACGTTTATTTATGTATGTTCGTCTGTTTGCTTGTGGCATCGTAACTACTAAATAGATGGACCGATTTTGATATACTTTTTTTATTTTTATTCAAAGCTGACGTGATCGCAATAATTGGTCATCAGTTCATTCACTGTTTGACTATTCAGGGGCTAATTTAAAAAAATAATTTTGCTTTACTGACCAAAAAAAAAAACAAGAACAAAAATAAACAAAAATAGTTTCTGAAATATATGTTTAGGTAAAATGCCTGATTGACTGTAATAAACTTCATCATTCTTTTCTTTTTGTGTTTTTTCTAGTCATAAAAGTAAAATTATTTTTTAAGTAATACTCGAATTGTTCAGGAGTAAGCAAATTTATTTTGTTGAATCATAGCTTTAGTGTTTTAACATGACCACGTCAGCTTTCAAACAAAAAAAATTACATCAAAATCGGTTCATCCGTTTGGGAGCTACGAT
The DNA here is from genome assembly GCA_905187575.2 of Celastrina argiolus. NCBI lineage: Eukaryota > Metazoa > Arthropoda > Insecta > Lepidoptera > Lycaenidae > Celastrina > Celastrina argiolus. The sequence continues at coordinate 17,935,777 of LR994593.1, read as the reverse complement.
GACAGACATACAGACAGACTTGAAAAATCCCTCTGTTTTTGTCGGAGGTGCAAAAAGGGATTTTTTACGAATTCAGTAGTCCAAATTTCATGTTTCTACCATTTGTAGTTACGGCTGTGCGAAAAGAAAAAGAAAAAATGAATGTATACATCTTATTGGAACATACCACGAGTACATTTTTGTGGCATTTAAAACATATTTGCAGAAAAGTGAAAAATGCTAAAATTTTATAAGTGTATCCATATTATTGATACAATTAATGTTTACATTGTAATGAAGTAAACAATGTTTACATATTATTGAAACATACCACGAGTACATTTTTGTGGCATTTAAAACATATTTGCAGAAAAGTGAAAAATGCTAAAATTTTATAACTGTATCCATATTATTGATACAATTAATGTTTACATTGCAATGAAGTAAACAATGTTTACATATTATTGAAATTTGTCGCGTATTCATAATTATGAATTTAAGTGTGCATACTATTCACTGAAATACTGCTGTTCACTTCATTATGGAAATAATGTATTCATAATTTTGAAACACTTTGCTGGTTACATCGCTTTGAATGCAATAAGGTGACGATATTTTTGAAAAACTAACGTAGACATATTTTTGCAAATTTGTAGATGTATCCATGTTAGTGCAGCCGACTGTACTATAATTTCTTGGCGGACATTCTTTTTATGTAGTAATAAAACACAAACTATGTACAGTCGGCTGCACTAACATGGATACATCTACAAATTTCAAAAATATCGTCACCTTATTGCATTCAAAGCGATGTAACCAGCAAAGTGTTTCAAAATTATAAATACATTATTTTCATAATGAAGTAAACAGCAGTATTTCAGTGAATAGTACACACACTTAAATTCATAATTATGAATACGCGACAAATTTCAGTAGCATGTAACCATTGTTTATTTCATTATAATGTGTGCACGATGAACGAATAAATGGTAAAAAAATGAATATAACTTGTAAATTATGTTAATGTAAAATGATAGTGATTAACTTAGTTTGTGGAATCACCTGCGGCACTAACAGGCCGAAACCGACCAATCCCGCTCGAGGTATCGGACGCACTCTTCTGTCTGTCTCGGTAGTCCTTGTCGCCGACAAGGATCACCGGCAGATAGAGAGGGAATGAGGCGACCGTTATATCGGGGGAGGGAGAGGAAATATAAATAGAACCGAAACAGGTTTTTGTCGATTATTCAGCCTTAGGCGACGCCACAAACTTATTGTTATGTAATAATGATGTAAATTATGTATAGGGATAAGAATGAAAAAACTGTATATGTAAAAATTGTATATTTTGAGAATAATAAACGAAAGTTTGTTTGAGGGGGTGAGGAATGGAAAGTTCTAGAAGGTTTCGGTCGCGACCGGTATAAATAAAGGACCGGCCGCCAGTACAATTCATTCGCTCCTCAACCGTCGACCGGAAAGAACTTGAAGATTCCTCACCCTGAACAACGGTAAGAAGAAAAATAGTGTTTCCATTACCCCTCACCCTGCACCTTTCACCTTTCACCCTTTACCTCTCACCCTTCACCTTTCACACCTTAATATCACCATCCCGGCTTCACCCTTGATTCACAAACCTGTCCTTGGCAATCTAGGCTCGTCTGCTATCCAGCGGACGGTGCCCCACATTGTCTGGTCCACTTCGAGCCGGATTCCTGCTTGAATCCATCTCTCCTGAAGAAAGAAGAATCAGCGCGGACAGAAGTAAAAGAAGAGAAAATGTCAAGATCGAAGCCATCGAGCATCGCAGACGGAACAGAGCGAGCGAATCCTCCTGCAGTCATAACGCGGAGCGCTGCACAAGCACTCGCCGCGGCTCCACCTGCAGAAGAAGAAGAAAACACAAGCTCTACTACCGCAACGTCCGAAACCGCGACAGAACGAACCTCCACGGAAGAAACCTCTGCCAGCGAAGAGACAATAAGGAATGAAGAGGACACGCAGAGAAAAAAGCGTGCGCTTCAGAAGAAAAAAGGAAGAAAAAGTATACTAGAAGCAGAAGAAAAGCTGGCAGAATTGAAACTACAAGAGGTACGTGCATCCCTCGCACTCGCCGAGGCCAGACTCGCCAGAGAACGCGTAATGGTCTCGGAGGAAGAAGAAAAAGAAAATGAAACGGACAAGGTGGAAGAGTGGCTGCACGAACAGAACACAATTTCGTCAGCCGAAGAAGAAAAGAAAAAAGAAGAAAGTAAAAAGAAGAAAGAAAATGAAGAAAAGAAAAAGGATAAGGAAGAAAATTTAAGGAAAATAGAAGAGGAACCGGAACACAGAAAAGAAAGAAAAACGAGCGAAATAGCGTCACTGGCGGCAGCACTCACCCAAGCTGTCCGCATGACAAGAGACGCGCCCAAGTTCCTCCAAGAGCTACCCCCGTTCGCTGGACACTCAACGGGATGGCTCGGGTACAGAGCAGCATATCACGAAACAGAAGGTATGTTCTCAGACACAGAAAATATTTCAAGAATAAGAAGAAGCATCAGGGGAGCGGCATTGGAAGCAGTCAACAGCCTCCTGATAAGTCAGCCAGAACCACGGTTGATAATGGAAGCCCTAGAAAGAAGATTCGGCCGCCCCGACACACTCGCTGCAAACGAGATACAGAAAATCAAAACACTAGGCAAGCTGAGCGACAGTCCTCGTGAACTATGCATATTCGCCAACAAGGTAGCGAACGTGGTCGCTACTCTGGAAGCTCTGAAAAAGGTACATTACATGTTTAACCCAGAACTGGTGAAACACATGGTGGAAAAACTGTCGCCCATATTAAGGAACAAATGGTACGACTACGCAGCAAAGAACAACAAAGAAGATGCATCAGACCTGAAGAAAATATCAGCGTTCCTGAACGAAGAAGCAGATAAGTGCGGCGCATACGCACTACCTGAAGAAATAGACAACTATCACGAGAGGCCACAAAAGAGAAGAATAGAACGAACCTACTCCACTGCTGCCGACGTAAGTACCAAACGACAATGCCCTAGCTGTCGCCAAGAGCACTACGTGACCGAGTGCAGACGGTTCATGCACGCCTCGGTCAACGAAAGGTGGGAGATCGCCAAGAGAAACCGCCTCTGCTACCAGTGCCTGAAAAGTACACATCGTCGAGGAGGCTGCGGCGCCAGAAGATGCGGCATAAGCGGATGCAACTTAGCACACCATCGCTTACTACATCACAACAAGCCGCCAGCAACACAACAGCCACCGCCGCAGCAGCAAGAAGCAGAAGAAAGTCCGGCTTCGGTTGAAGTAGTGAGCTTCGCGAGAGATAGGCAAGCATACCTGAAGATTGCTCCAGTCACTATCATCGGTAAGAACAGCACCCGAATCGACACCTACGCCCTCATGGACGACGGTAGCACAGTGACCCTCATGGACGAAGGCCTAGCTGATCTCCTGGAACTGGACGGACCACAGCAGAACATTTGGATACAAGGCCTCAACGAGACAATGAAGTACGAAAATTGCAAAAAGGTAGAATTCAGAATACGAGGAAAAAACAGCAGACAAGAATACGCCGTTGGCAGCGCAAGAACAGTACCAAAACTACTGTCTACCAAGCAGAAAATACAGAAAGAAGATTTAAGAGACTGCGCACATTTAGAAGACATCAAAGACCAACTGACGTACGACAGCGCGCGACCCAGAATTCTAATAGGACAGGACAACTGGGAACTGTTAATAGCACTCGAGGTACGTACAGGAAGAAAAGACCAACCAGTCGCATCGCACACGCGACTAGGCTGGGTGCTACACGGCTATCGATCATCTCAGATGAAGACGATAGCTTTCTGCGGCCACACGACAACCGCAACAGAAGAAAAAGAACAAGTGAACATGGAAAACATGATGAAGAAGTTCTTCGAGTTAGAAGCCCTCGGAATCGAAGCCAAGAAGCCGAAGAACGATCCTGAAGAACGTGCGATGGAAATATTGAAGAAAGAAACTAGGAAAACGCTAGATGGCAGGTACGAAACGGCACTACGCGGCTGGGCGTCGAACACAGAAACCCTACGACAACACTTTAAGAACCACCAAGAACCTTCTGGTATACCTATGGGAGAAGAATGCGCCGACAAAACGCTGGGAATGTGGTGGGAAGCAAGAGAAGATCTGCTGCGATTCAACCTCAACCAGCATAAGATGCCGCCCGCCATCATGAACGAATCCAGAGTCCCGACGAAGAGAGAAGCCCTTAGCGTGGTAATGTCGCTGTTCGACCCATTGGGACTTCTGTCGCCCCTCACGATGCCTGCAAAGAGATTTATGCAAGAAACGTGGCGATATGGAACAGGATGGGATGAACCCATACCCTCACAACTCATACCGAAGTGGTCATCGTGGACAGAAGAGCTGAAAAAAGTAGAAAATTTGAGGATCCCCCGCTGTTACGATGATCGGCGGGGCAAGAAAGAAAAACAACTTCACACGTTCGTCGATGCGAGTGAAGAAGCATACGCAGCAGCAGTGTACCTCCGCATGAAGCTCCAGGACGGCACGGTACACGCAGCATTAGTGGCAGCGAAGAGCAGAGTAGCGCCATTGAAGCCTACATCTGTACCCAGGCTCGAACTCCAGGCGGCGCTGCTAGGCACCCGCCTGGCGGAAACAGTGAAAAAAGAACTAAAACTTGACGGCGTAAAGAAGACGTACTGGAGTGATTCGCGCACAGTACTGGCCTGGATACGGTCGGAGCCACGAACATTTAAAACATTCGTCGCTCACCGACTGGCCGAGATCGAGGAAACGACGAAAGTCAACGAGTGGCGCTGGGTACCGACGAAAGAAAACGTAGCCGACGACGCCACCAGGTCAACACCAATAGATTTTGGTGCCGCGCACCGGTGGTTCCACGGACCCGATTTCCTCATCAAGGAAGAGGATTGCTGGCCTCGAGAGGACAAACACGATGAAAAGATAACTACTGGGGAAGAAAAGTGTCTCGCAGCCCGAGTCGTCACGGTCGAGGAAAGCCTTCCGGACATCAATCGCATAGAAAAATGGAATATGCTCATACGCGCCACAGGACGAGCTCTACAGTTCATCGACCTGTGTCGCAGAAGAAAGGACACAGTAGCAGTTACTAAGAAGAGAACAAGAAAAAACCAAGAAGCCGATGTAAGGTGGAACACACACCGGCAACGTGAAAGCGTTGTGCCTAGAACCAACAGCACAGCACGAAAATACATAATCCTTGAAGCATCCTATATAGCTCGTGCCGAAGAGTTATGGGTACGAAAAGTACAAAATGACTGCTACGCTAACGAGAAGAAGCGAATAAGAGAAAACAAAACGCCAGCGGCGGGAGATCGACTAGCGACGCTGAGTGTGCACATGGAAAACGAGATAATAAAACTCAAAGGAAGAATCGGAGCCGCAGAGGGAGTAAGTAGGGAAACAAACAACCCGATTATACTGGATGGCGGTCACCGATACACGAAAATGTACATACAACACGTACACGAACAAATGCATCACGGAGGAGTAGAGACAACAGTGAACGAGCTCCGCCAAAGGATGTGGGTGACGCGCATACGCCCAACAGTGAAAGGTGTCATCAGAAGCTGCTTAACCTGTAAAATAAGAAGAGCAAAACCGATGGTGCCAGCTACAGGTGACCTGCCGGCGGCGCGACTCACACATCACGCACGTCCGTTCTCCTTCACTGGTCTAGACTACTTCGGACCAATAGAAGTAACGGTGGGAAGACATCGAGAAAAAAGGTGGGTAGCTCTATTTACTTGCCTCACCATGAGAGCAGTCCACTTGGAAGTGGTGACGTCACTGAGCGCCGACTCCGCCGTAGCCGCTCTAAGAAGATTCATAGCAAGAAGGGGGCAACCGACCGAGCTCTGGACGGACAACGCTACCTGCTTTAAAGCCGCGGAAAAGGAGCTGAAAGAAGCATGGAAGAGCATAGAACATGAGGCGAGTGCACGTCGTATCGCCTGGCGCTACATCCCCCCGTCCGCTCCCTTCATGGGCGGGGCATGGGAGCGCCTAGTACGAAGCGTGAAGGAATCATTGAAAATAACGCTGCACGAGAAGCATCCCAGCGACGAGACACTCTACACGCTGCTGGTAGAAGCAGAAAACATCGTCAATTCGAGACCGCTTACCCACGTGACAGTCGACCCGGAAGAACAAGAAGCGCTGACACCCAACCACATACTGCTGGGAGCCAACAGCCACGTTCCAGCCCCGGGCACCTTCGAGGAACAGAAGACCCCTGTGCGCCAGCTGTGGAAGCGCGCACAACACCTCGCAGATACCTTTTGGAGAAGGTGGGTGAAGGAATACCTCCCCCTCCTCCATCACCGGCGGGAGCCTCACACTCGAGGCTCCGCCCCCGCAGTCGGCGACATCGTGATCATTGGTGATTCAAACTTGCCCCGGAACGTCTGGCCACGAGGAAGAATAACCAAGACCTACCCAGGGAAGGACGGCGTGGTACGAGTGGTGGACGTAGCCATGAAGAATGGTCATGTCCTGCGCCGCCCGTGTAAGAAGATCATCGTGCTACCAAGGGAGTCGCCTACGCGACCGGCGGGAGAAATGTGCACGATGAACGAATAAATGGTAAAAAAATGAATATAACTTGTAAATTATGTTAATGTAAAATGATAGTGATTAACTTAGTTTGTGGAATCACCTGCGGCACTAACAGGCCGAAACCGACCAATCCCGCTCGAGGTATCGGACGCACTCTTCTGTCTGTCTCGGTAGTCCTTGTCGCCGACAAGGATCACCGGCAGATAGAGAGGGAATGAGGCGACCGTTATATCGGGGGAGGGAGAGGAAATATAAATAGAACCGAAACAGGTTTTTGTCGATTATTCAGCCTTAGGCGACGCCACAAACTTATTGTTATGTAATAATGATATAAATTATGTATAGGGATAAGAATGAAAAAACTGTATATGTAAAAATTGTATATTTTGAGAATAATAAACGAAAGTTTGTTTGAGGGGGTGAGGAATGGAAAGTTCTAGAAGGTTTCGGTCGCGACCGGTATAAATAAAGGACCGGCCGCCAGTACAATTCATTCGCTCCTCAACCGTCGACCGGAAAGAACTTGAAGATTCCTCACCCTGAACAACGGTAAGAAGAAAAATAGTGTTTCCATTACCCCTCACCCTGCACCTTTCACCTTTCACCCTTTACCTCTCACCCTTCACCTTTCACACCTTAATATCACCATCCCGGCTTCACCCTTGATTCACAAACCTGTCCTTGGCAATCTAGGCTCGTCTGCTATCCAGCGGACGGTGCCCCACATAATGTAAACGTTAATTTTGTGTTTCAGAAAAGGCTGGTCAAAATTTCATTACATTGCAATATATCAATAATGAATTCTATAAATAATAGAGGTGATATATTGACGGGTATTATTATTGACGGTTATTTAAAAATCACACCTACATTAGAATATTAATTATACTCTTTAGTGTAATAGGTATAACTCTGATACACGCGAACGTATATATTTCAAAGATACTTTCATCGGTTTTTATAGTCTACCCTCAAACTATATCTATGATTTTTTAATATTATATTAATTTTGTTTATCATACAAAATGTTTGCTTGCGTGTCTGCAAACTACATAAACTTACACTATGATATAAGTTTGACGTTTATTTATGTATGTTCGTCTGTTTGCTTGTGGCATCGTAACTACTAAATAGATGGACCGATTTTGATATACTTTTTTTATTTTTATTCAAAGCTGACGTGATCGCAATAATTGGTCATCAGTTCATTCACTGTTTGACTATTCAGGGGCTAATTTAAAAAAATAATTTTGCTTTACTGACCAAAAAAAAAAACAAGAACAAAAATAAACAAAAATAGTTTCTGAAATATATGTTTAGGTAAAATGCCTGATTGACTGTAATAAACTTCATCATTCTTTTCTTTTTGTGTTTTTTCTAGTCATAAAAGTAAAATTATTTTTTAAGTAATACTCGAATTGTTCAGGAGTAAGCAAATTTATTTTGTTGAATCATAGCTTTAGTGTTTTAACATAACCACGTCAGCTTTCAAACAAAAAAAATTACATCAAAATCGGTTCATCCGTTTGGGAGCTACGATGACAGACATACAGACAGACTTGAAAAATCCCTCTGTTTTTGTCGGAGGTGCAAAAAGGGATTTTTTACGAATTCAGTAGTCCAAATTTCATGTTTCTACCATTTGTAGTTACGGCTGTGCGAAAAGAAAAAGAAAAAATGAATGTATACATCTTATTGGAACATACCACGAGTACATTTTTGTGGCATTTAAAACATATTTGCAGAAAAGTGAAAAATGCTAAAATTTTATAAGTGTATCCATATTATTGATACAATTAATGTTTACATTGTAATGAAGTAAACAATGTTTACATATTATTGAAACATACCACGAGTACATTTTTGTGGCATTTAAAACATATTTGCAGAAAAGTGAAAAATGCTAAAATTTTATAACTGTATCCATATTATTGATACAATTAATGTTTACATTGCAATGAAGTAAACAATGTTTACATATTATTGAAATTTGTCGCGTAACAGTCTCTGAAATATAATATTATGTTCGCGTAAAATTTCTGATCGATTGCAATAAATTGGATAATTCTTGTCTTTTCTTGTTTTTTTTTGGTCAGAAAAGCAAAACTATTTTTTTAACTAGCCCCTGAATAGTCAAACAGTGAATGAACTGATGACGAATTATTGCGATCTCGTCAGCTTTGAATAAAAATAAAAAAAAAGTGTATCAAAATCGGTCCATCCATTTAGTAGTTACGATGCCACAAGCAAACAGACGAACATACATAAATAAACGTTAAACTTATATCATAGTGTAAGTTTAGTTTGCATACACGCAAGCTAACCTTTTGATAAACAAAATTAATATAATATTAAAATATCATAGATATACCTAGTTTGAGGGTAGAAGTAAAAAGCTAACAAAAATAGTTTCTGAAATATATGTTTAGGTAAAATGTCTGATTGACTGTAATAAATTTCATAATTCTTTTCTTTTTGTGTTTTTTCTAGTCATAAAAGTAAAACTATTTTTTAAGTAACACTCGAATTGTTCAGCAGTAAGCAAATTTATTTTGTTGAATCATAGCTTAAGGGTATTTAACATGATCACGTCAGCTTTCAAACAAAAAAAAACTACATCAAAATCGGTTCATCCGTTTGGGAGCTACGATGACAGACATACAGACAGACTCGAAAAATCCCTCTGTTTTTGTCGGAGGTGCAAAAAGGGATTTTTTACGAATTCAGTAGTCCAAATTTCATGTTTCTACCATTTGTAGTTACGGCTGTGCGAAAAGAAAAAGAAAAAATGAATGTATACATCTTATTGGAACATACCCCGAGTACATTTTTGTGGCATTTAAAACATATTTGCAGAAAAGTGAAAAATGCTAAAATTTTATAAGTGTATCCATATTATTGATACAATTAATGTTTACATTGTAATGAAGTAAACAATGTTTACATATTATTGAAATTTGTCGCGTATTCATAATTATGAATTTAAGTGTGCATACTATTCACTGAAATACTGCTGTTTACTTCATTATGAAAATAATGTATTCATAATTTTGAAACACTTTGCTGGTTACATCGCTTTGAATGCAATAAGGTGACGATATTTTTGAAAAACTAACGTAGACATATTTTTGCACATTTGTAGATGTATCCATGTTAGTGCAGCCGACTGTACTTGCACTTTTTTTCACTTTATTATAATATATACCTACACCGACGATGACTTCATCGAAACCGGTCGTGTATTTTAACAAATATAAAAATATTTAAATTAATGTAAAATCACTAATAAAGTATATATATTATGTAAAAAAAGTATATACTTAAAATAAAAAATAAGGTGTTTAAAGGTAATCTGTGCATATAGTCATTATTTAAATGATTTTATTATTTGCATTTTTTTTAATTATTGGTATATTACAACATTTATGGGTCGTTATTCAAAATGATTATTTCCGTAACTGTATTCATACCGTTTGCTATTGGAAGTAGATGCACGAATTTCTTCCTCCTCGTTTAAGCATTTGGTATTTTCCTTTTCATGCCTGTATATAGTGTGGATCCCTCACCAGCATTTCCGGGGACATTTAAATTTTTAATTTATTTCTTATACCAACTACAATTTATAGATATAATCTCATTCGACTATTCACCGCAGTTCAAGAGTTCATGAATGGAAATTTTTGGAGTGACTTTTACGACTTATATTCACTATACGTCTTCCAATAAATATTTCTTCGGCTTTCCTAAAACAAAGCAATAATATATAAAATAGGAGTAGTAAAGGCGTTCGTTAAATGTAGTCAAGATTTCCATTTCCATCGGTATTTTACAGTAAAAAAATAGTACTTTTAGTGAACTTACGTAAGTAAATTTCAGTAGGCTCTACACAAGACTCTGAATATAATATGTTTATAACATTATAATAATCACTTTTATAGTACGTAAATAAATACCATAAAAGTAACTAATCTGCTCGATGACATGACGCGTAGGAATAGATAACGGGTTTAAATATGTCATATTTGCTGTTTTTCTAAAACAACTTTGTTCAAAATGTCTAGAGCATACTCGAGTATATTTGGTTGGTTGCTAGTTTTGTCGGCCTGTGGCACGAATCCATAATTGGCGGGTTGAAGAGTCCTTTGGAAATCTGTAACAACAGTTTCACTATTGCACAGCTTAAGATTTGGCTAATGTTTAGTATATTACCCCCACGCTTAGGCTTATGAAATTTTTATGGTTAAAAGATCTTTTAATTAGAAAGCTATTGCGCTACTTTTCAAGTTTAGGAAATACGTACTTTTCGAGTAAAAAAATAATTCAATTCCGAAAAATTCTTATGTATATTCCGCCATTTTGACAGATATTGACGTTTCGTTTTCCAATGTCTTCTGTTAAATATCTCAATAGAGCTTTGGTTTACATCAAAATTGACAAAAAATAAATAATATACCTATATTAAGTTTCCATAATAAATACTATTTTGATATTGTTTTGCTATTGATATTTCGAGTTAGAAACATTTTTTAATATTTATATAAAAAAATATTTAAAAAATCTTTTCGTTTTAAGAGCAGAATCGTAAAACGGAACGCAATAATGACGACATCTTGTATTGAGTTTACATGTCATCGTTTGTTGCTCACTCAGTCGAGATCGTTTTACGTACTCGCATGGGCGAAGGGGCTGCATTTCCCGCAGCGCCGGAGACGTGACAGACCGACATTGTCCCAAAAGCGAATCTATCAACCCCGACTCCACGTAGTACTTGTCTGTCAACCCCTAGAGTGTATATTTAAGCGCGGAGGCGCGGAGGGAGAGCAGCCCCCGCCCGCCGTAACGAAATGCAGAAACCAGGACTCGCCGCGGCGGCGGAGGCTGGTCGCCGAAGGCGACCAGAAAGCCGGAGCTGCCTAAGGCGAGTGTTGGTTTCTGTCATTCGTTACGCATGGGCGAAGGGGCTGCATTTCCCGCAGCGCCGGAGACGTGACAGACCGACATTGTCCCAAAAACAAATCTATCAACTCCGACTCCACGTAAAACTTGTCTGTTTTATCTAACCTCTAAACTACAACTGTAAATATTTTCTTAACTAGTGATTGCTGAGTAGAGGGGAGGGTAGGGGGGATTTCCTTTGTCCCCTTACCGCCGTCTCCACTTTTCTTCCCTGTTTTACTCCTGGAAATATCCCGGAAACACAGACATAACCTCAAAACTTCAACCATAAATATCTTCCAAACTAGTAGTGTCCTAAAGGTGGGAGTGGTAGGGGGGGTTCTCCCCCTCCCCCCTCCCCTCCCTTCACCCCCCCAATTAAGGGGGATTTATACTAAATTTTTTCCTCGGTTAAAAAAGACCCCACTTTTAGGGTAAATTATGAGTACCTTAGCTGGTATCCCCATAAAATCTTTAACATTACTAAGTCAAAAAGTAGTTTAAAATGGCGGACTGCCTGACATTTGTTTCGAGGATGACAATTTAACCTTGTCACATACATTGGTTGGATAATACATTTATTATTGTAATTTTAAATAACATTTTAATTCATTATTTCTATTCACAATAACCTATTAATAGCTTATTAGTGTGCTACGGAACACAACCTGTCGATATTTTATCAAAACAAGGTGTATTTGTTACTAAAAATTGTACTTGCGCATGAAAGGAAATATTTCGTGTTTTTTGCTCAGTACGGCTTTTACAGCCGATTAGTATTATGTATCACTTAAATTTCTTTTTATTTTCACCACTTAGATCACTATAATTATTCACTAAAAATCTTGGAAGATACGAGCTGTGACCGAACTGTCAACTGATTTGTTGGGCACATAACAGTTGTGCCCAACAAACAAAAACAGGAACTCTGACAAAGACAGGCAATATTGTCGCCTTCCTTTTCCTTCCTTAAAGTTTTTGTATGTTGTGATCTCGTTCACACACTTTATTGACGTATTGTAGCAAATCTATGTATTCTTCATCTATGACATTATTTGTACAAAGATGAAAGAAGAATTTTACGCGCCATCTTGGCATAGGTGCACCGCGGCATAGATGAAGAATACAGCTTCCGTTTGTTTGCTTTTTGACAAGTGTCAAGATGAAAGGGGAAGCATCTCATCAGCTCCTTCAGCTCATCATGAAAGTACCTTAGAATCATAGATTAATAATAGGTCTCCGCGCTTCGACTAGATACCGTCGGCGTATTGAAAAATGCGGCAACAAACACTACGCTGTATTCGGCGTACCCGTGCCAGTCGCGCTACAAGCGTAAAGTGAAGTAAACGTCTAGATCATTCTACAAATAATTGTGTCAGAGCGAAGCAAAATGCCGGTTTGCGTAGTCAAACTATGTAAAAATAATAATACTACAAGAAACAAGAAAAATACTGGCATCACATACCTACCATCAAATAAAATAATTTTAAACAAAAAAAAACCGACTTCAAAAAGTAAACTAAAAAGCAAAAAATAAATTTACTTCGCACAAAGTAATACTTATTTTCACTTAAGTAAATAAATTTATTCTATAACTAGCTGTGCCCGCGACTTCGTACGCGTGGATAAATGATTTAGGGCAGTGTTATAATAAATCTGTTTTAAAAAAAAATTAAACCGACTTCAAAAAAAATAACTAAAAAGCGATAAATAAACTAATGTATCTACTTAATGCATAATATATACCTACAATTATTTAAATATTTACAACTCAATACCTAATACTTTAACAAAGTCATCTTTAACTATTTAAATATTTACAGTTATCACTTATATTTGGAGTCGGTGCCAGCCTGCAGCCTAGGTAACATAGTCTGTTGTGTTGTTTGACGCGCGCGGCTGGCAAGCGCGTTGAAATATATTATTTCAGCGCGCTTATATGCAAATTCGTATTTTTAGTTTTGCTTTGAATTTTAGTGTCGGTCAGTATTCTTAATTACATTTATTTGTTTGGCTGGCACCGACTTCAAAAATAAGTGATAACTGTAAATATTTAAATAGTTAAAGATGACTTTGTTAAAGTATTAGGTATTGAGTTGTAAATATTTAAATAATTGTAGGTATATATTATGCATTAAGTAGATACATTAGTTTATTTATCGCTTTTTAGTTATTTTTTTTGAAGTCGGTTTAATTTTTTTTTTAAAAGTCATTTTATTTCTCGATTTTTAGTTGTGTTGATGCGTTTAAATAGATGCTAGTTCATTTACTTAAGGGTTTCAGTTTATTTAATATATAGTCACTAATTACAACGTCCGTTTGTCGAATTGGTCATATTTTTAGGAAGCTATAATTGTTATTAATAGGTACTTAGTTGAAAGAGTTTGATAATATAATACTTATTAGGTATTTATATTTTTTATTATCATGGGTAGACCCAACGACATTGACAAAGTTATAATATGCAATAACACACAGCCAAACCTGCTGCAGTTTCAATTCGTCAATGTCGTCCATACTGCATAGGAAACAGATCACGAATGAGAAAAATGAGAGTGTGGATAAATTGCTTGTTCTCGCGAGAAGGGCCGGCGAGACTTCTCGGCGAGATTTCTCGCCGTGAGTCTGGATGGTATATTACAAGTATCACGTTAGCCCTACATACATTCGATCAACCAATTGCAGTACTGCTCCCAACTCCTAACCGTTAAGGAGTACTGTAGCTTCATCATCAGCACAGCAGCATCAGATGTTGATTCAAGCATACCTCACAAGCAACATGTTAGCCCTACATACCTACTACTAAATAGTTTCCATCGACCAATTGCAGTACTGCCTTCCAGCTCCTAATCCTAACCGTTAAGGAGTACTGTAGCTTCATCATCAGCACAGCAGCATCAGATGTTGATTCAAGCATACCTCACAAGCAACATGTTAGCTCTACATACTACTAAATAGTTTCCATCGACCAATTGCAGTACTGCCTTCCAACTCCTAATCCTAACCGTTAAGGAGTACTGTAGCTTCATCATCAGCACAGCAGCATCAGATGTTGATTCAAGCATACCTCACAAGCAACATGTTAGCCCTACATACTACTAAATAGTTTCCATCGACCAATTGCAGTACTGCCTTCCAACTCCTAATCCTAACCGTTAAGGAGTACTGTAGCTTCATCATCAGCACAGCAGCATCAGATGTTGACACCCGGAAGCATATACCTGAGTAAGACATGATTACGTAACAAAAACACCATACGAGCATACAATTTTCGGTGGTTGCCCTCGATTTCTCCTGGATCCCATCATCAGATCCTGACCTGGTGAAAATGGGACCACCTCAGAAGTGAACTCTATACAACAAAAAAAAAATTTTTGAAATCCGTCTATAATTGACGAAAATATCGGTGAACATACATAAAAAAAAAAAAAAAAATATTATACATACAGACGAATTGAGAACCTCCTCCTTTTTTTGAAGTCGGTTAAGAAGTACGCCGATGAAGTAATAATAATAGTTTACCGTCAAATAAATGGCTCGGACATGCCATACAAAGACATAGGATTACCCCCAATAGATGTACTTAATTATATCTTGAATAGTCAGACATAACTGCTCAGCATCAAAAAGTACACAGAACACCATCATGACTACAAACAAATAGGTACTTGCCAATGTGGATCCCGATCCAGTTAGTGACATGCCCGCCAAGCCGCTTGGTATGTAGGGTATATTAGGTATATTACCATCCTTTCGGAGCTCAGCAAAAGAAGTAGGCCCCGTGCAACATGCAGTAGAGAAGTTATTCGGATAATATTATTCGGATACACCGTATAAACCCGGTCAATTTTTCTCGTTGATTTAGTATAGGATTTAACTTCGTGGTCCATCTGTCTGTCTGTATGTCAAAACCCTTTAACTCAAAAACACGTGTCGGTATCATATCAAATACTCAGGATCTATAACTGTCCCTTGAAGCTGTGAAAAAATCAGACTTGTTAGCCACCGCAACCAAAAGATACAGCCGTTTATGTCGCTAAATTTTGTTATTTTCCACACTTGCAAGGGAATTAAAACCTTAAGGGTACTTCCCGGGAACTCAGAATCTTTAAAGATAATCAAGCAACAACGTTTTAATTTAATGCTGGCAAAGGAGAAATTGCGAAAACATATATTTTTTTGAGCTTACTACTGTTTTTGTCATGAATGTTTTGAGGTGTTTAATTTGAAACTTATATTACAAACTATTAATACTCAGGTCTCTAATATCATCAAATCAAAATTCTATGTCAAACAGGTTTGTATGGAGCTCTCGGTCCGCAAGTCAAACTCGCAATTGGCCAGTTTTTATTTATTTATATTTTTATTTATTTACATATATATTATTATTACTACCTACGCTAACAAATATGTACATACACACAAAGGACTTTACAGTAAAAGTACTAACTGATTTTACACAAAAAACTTTCGTAATAATGAAAGTCAAGAAAAAACTATCCTACGCGTATACAAAAATAATTGTTGTATTTAGAAACCCTAAATAATATAAATAAATGAAATTCACTTTTGTCGAATGCCATTCTCCCCCGGTACTTTCGCTGCGAATAAAACTTGAAGCAGCGCGCGGCTCCCGCCTCCCGGGCCGGCGCGCTTCCTACAAATGTCCAGCAAGTACGACATGATGTTTTTAAATTGTCATAACTTTTTTATTTATTAACCGAATTACATGAAATAAACACTAAATGTTAAGTGAAGCTTGCCGCAATATATTACTGAAAAGTACATTTAAATCGGATAAGCCGTTTCTGAGATTAGCGTGCACAAACCCACAGACAAACAGACAAACAGACAAAAATTTCAAAAATCATTGTTTTGGGTACTATTGCGTAAATAAAGGTCCCCTATAATATTTTTTCTTAAATATCTTCAATGTACAGACACGACTCCTCTACAGATTTATTATATGTATAGATTTTGAAGTCGGTGCCAAGTTTAGCGTTCTTTCATAATTTGTTTTCATTTAATATTAGTTTGTAAGCCAGTACTTTGGTAGGTACATAATATATAGTAATAGTTACATACTTACATTGATAGTTATATATTTTTTTCTGAATCTTTTTTTCTGTGATTGCCTACATATATTAGGTCCTTACATATGAAATTGGCGTTTTGTATGGGAGGAACATAAAGGCGATTTTTTCATATTAAAATATATTTTAATAATCAAAGTATGTCATGTACCATTGCTATCTTTTTGCCATCTTATAAATAGTTAATTGATCCCTTTACTAAAAAAAACCATTCGGACGGGAATCAATGAAATCTTTGAAAGCGGTTTGGACTGCCTCATCGGAATTGATTTTTTTTCCTTGCAAGAAGTTATCCAAATTTCGAAAAAAATGGTAATCTGTTGGAGCAAGGTCTGGAGAGTACGGTGGATGTCTTAGACATTCCAATTGAAGCTCCTCTAATTTGGTAGCCGTCTGTTGGGCCGTGTATGGTCTAGCGTTGTCTTGAAGCAGCAGTGGCGTATTGATTAACAAGTCTCGGTTGTTTAACGGCGAGCTTTACCATCATGGTTTGCAGTTGCTTACAATAGACATCAGCCGTAATCGTCTGATCAGATTTAAGAAAGCTATAGTGTACGACACCGGCACTAGTCCACCAAACGCTTACAAGTAACTTTTTTTGAGTAAATTTTCGCTTGGGGCAAGACTTTGCTGGTTCACCAGGGTTCAGCCATTGCGATGAGCGTTTACGATTATCGTACAGGATCCACTTTTCATCACATGTAATGATCCGATTTAAAATTCCTTCATTATTGTGCCGGTTGAGCAATGTAACGCAGCAGTCGACCGCGCGTTTGTCGGTTTGCTTCACTCAATTCATGAGGTACCCACCTTTCCAGCTTTTTCACCTTCCCAATTTGCTTCAAGTGGATTAAAACGGTTTTGTCACTAACACCGCAGCCTGTAGCTAACTCTGATGTGGTTTGCGATGGATCTGCTTCCACAATAGCCTTCAATTCATCACTATCGACCTTGGTCTCCGGCCGTCCACGGGGCTTGTTCTGTAGGTCGAAATTTCGAGAACG
Source organism: Celastrina argiolus (assembly GCA_905187575.2). Taxonomy (NCBI): domain Eukaryota; kingdom Metazoa; phylum Arthropoda; class Insecta; order Lepidoptera; family Lycaenidae; genus Celastrina; species Celastrina argiolus. Next base: position 17,918,154 of record LR994593.1, on the reverse strand, counting down.
AAAGCGTTGAAACCAAAAACGCACCGTGTTTTCTTTTGCGACACCACCCCCATACACATCATTAATCCTTCGAGCCGTTTCTGCAGCACTGGTGCCACGGTGGAACTCGTACTCGTAAATAATGCGATATTTGAAGTTTTCCATTTTGTGAAATGAGTGACGCAGAAAAAAAAGCAAAAGAGAAAAAAACAAATGAATTACGGTTTTCAAAACACAAATGCATGAGTACCTAAATAGCTGTTTAAATTTGAATTTGGAATTCCTAACCAAAGAGGATATATTTAAGATCAAAGTGGCCAGTACGACGAAACGCCAATTTCATATGTAAGGACCTAATATTTAGTAATTTGATATTGTAGTAAGGTTGTTGAAGTACTTACTTGGCACCGACTTCAAAATTATAGAATAAATGTATTTACTTAAGTGAAAATAAGTATTACTTTGTGCGAAGTAAATTTATTTTTTGCTTTTTTGTTTACTTTTTGAAGTCGGTTTTTTGTTTAAAATTATTTTATTTTAAGATTTTTAGTTATGGGTAGACTGAGTAAGGATACTAAAGTACCGCCAGAGCAGCGCGTATGCTTGCATTTCTTTAAACAACGCTGAAATCTTCAAACATGTATCTCTAAGGACTCAGAAGTTCTGTTCAGTACTTTAGGTCCAGGATATGGTGCAAAATCTTACTATTTGGTAACATATGCTTGGGCTACTTCAGAAAAAATCAAATTCGATACAAGTTTCCATATAAATTTTGAGGAGTTCCCTCGATTCCTCACGGATCCCATCATCAGGTCACCACTTTGGTGACAATGGGACCAAACAGGAAGCACCACCTTTCAAATAAAAAAAAAATCATCCAAATCGGTTCACCCAGGCGAAAGTTCTCAGGTAACAAACATAAAAAAAAAAAAAAAACAAACGAATTGAGAACTTCCTCCTTTTTAACCGACTTCAAAAAAAGGAGGAGGTTCTCAATTCGTCTGTATGTATAATTTTTTTTTTTTTTTTTTTTTTTTTATGTATGTTCACCGATATTTTCGTCAATTATAGACGGATTTCAAAATTTTTTTTTTTGTTGTATAGAGTTCACTTCTGAGGTGGTCCCATTTTCACCAGGTCAGGATCTGATGATGGGATCCAGGAGAAATCGAGGGCAACCACCGAAAATTGTATGCTCGTATGGTGTTTTTGTTACGTAATCATGTCTTACTCAGGTATATGCTTCCGGGTGTCAACATCTGATGCTGCTGTGCTGATGATGAAGCTACAGTACTCCTTAACGGTTAGGATTAGGAGTTGGAAGGCAGTACTGCAATTGGTCGATGGAAACTATTTAGTAGTATGTAGGGCTAACATGTTGCTTGTGAGGTATGCTTGAATCAACATCTGATGCTGCTGTGCTGATGATGAAGCTACAGTACTCCTTAACGGTTAGGATTAGGAGTTGGAAGGCAGTACTGCAATTGGTCGATGGAAACTATTTAGTAGTATGTAGAGCTAACATGTTGCTTGTGAGGTATGCTTGAATCAACATCTGATGCTGCTGTGCTGATGATGAAGCTACAGTACTCCTTAACGGTTAGGATTAGGAGCTGGAAGGCAGTACTGCAATTGGTCGATGGAAACTATTTAGTAGTAGGTATGTAGGGCTAACATGTTGCTTGTGAGGTATGCTTGAATCAACATCTGATGCTGCTGTGCTGATGATGAAGCTACAGTACTCCTTAACGGTTAGGATTAGGAGCTGGAAGGCAGTACTGCAATTGGTCGATGGAAACTATTTAGTAGTAGGTATGTAGGGCTAACATGTTGCTTGTGAGGTATGCTTGAATCAACATCTGATGCTGCTGTGCTGATGATGAAGCTACAGTACTCCTTAACGGTTAGGAGTTGGGAGCAGTACTGCAATTGGTTGATCGAATGTATGTAGGGCTAACGTGATACTTGTAATATACCATCCAGACTCACGGCGAGAAATCTCGCCGAGAAGTCTCGCCGGCCCTTCTCGCGAGAACAAGCAATTTATCCACACTCTCATTTTTCTCATTCGTGATCTGTTTCCTATGCAGTATGGACGACATTAACGAATTGAAACTGCAGCAGGTTTGGCTGTGTGTTATTGCATATTATAACTTTGTCAATGTCGTTGGGTCTACCCATGATAGTAAAAAATATAAATACCTAATAAGTATTATATTATCAAACTCTTTCAACTAAGTACCTATTAATAACAATTATAGCTTCCTAAAAATATGACCAATTCGACAAACGGACGTTGTAATTAGTGACTATATATTAAATAAACTGAAACCCTTAAGTAAATGAACTAGCATCTATTTAAGTTCACAACGCATCAACACAACTAAAAATCGAGAAATAAAATGACTTTTAAAAAAAAAATTAAACCGACTTCAAAAAAAATAACTAAAAAGCGATAAATAAACTAATGTATCTACTTAATGCATAATATATACCTACAATTATTTAAATATTTACAACTCAATACCTAATACTTTAACAAAGTCATCTTTAACTATTTAAATATTTACAGTTATCACTTATTTTTGAAGTCGGTGCCAGCCAAACAAATAAATGTAATTAAGAATACTGACCGACACTAAAATTCAAAGCAAAACTAAAAATACTGTAGTGTGCACTAAATTATACGAAAGGCGGGCTCCTTGTACCGTCAACAATTCTAGTACGTCTTACTCTTAGTACGTCTGTCTTAATACTGATTGAGTGGGGCAGCCCCCCACCAATTATAGTACTTATATTGTCCACGATATAGAGATCACCATTTAGCCAAACACTACATCCCTTCCTTATTCAGAAGTATATTTTAATAACTCTAAGCTACAGTTGTAAGATAGAAAAGTACAAGTATCAAACCTAGTCAAAATGCATATTCAGATTTAACCATAAGAATAACTTAATTTCCTCCCGATGTATGATAGCCATACTCAGCCTTTTCCTTTCCCTTTCTTTTTAAATGATTTGGTGAAAGAGCATCTATGTATATAATAATTACATCAATGATCAAACGCTTTTAAAATCTTAGTTTAAAAAATTTAAGCCCAAAAGTAACTTTGATAGTATAATATAATATTAGCTTATTTACTAGCTTTTAAATTCCATCATATGAAATATTATATTAAACATTTAAGGCCCATACTTCTTGTTAGGAACAAAGTCTGTTACTATCCAGTAATGTATGACAAATAAAGACACATATACAGAATATACCTTGTACATTATACATTGTATATCCTTAGCCTTTTTTTATAAATTTAATTATACTTAGCCTTTCCCTTTCCTTTTCTTTTTAATTGATTTGGTGAAAGAACATCTATGTATATAATATTTACATCAATGATCAACTCATTAAAATCTTAGTTTAAAAAAAAATTAAGACCATAAGTAACTTTGATAATGTAATATAATATTAACTTATTTATTAGCTTTTAAATTCCAACATAAGGAATATTATATTAGTAACAAAGTCTGTTACTATCCAGTAATGTATGACAATAAAGACTAAGATACAGAATATACAAATACATTGTAACGATTTAGTTACAATTCTATTATGTAAAACTTCACAGAGATCAGTGACATGTCAGGACGATTCCATGATACTAACTGTTTGCTAATAGTCATACAGATGACACTAGGCTGTTCCTACATCGCGGCATCGAAACGCCGAGCCCTAGTAAAGAGGCTCACGTATGTAACATAATATGCTGTGCTGAAAAATAGTACGCAAGCAAATTGCCATAGATATAACTAATGTTTCTGACCTTTATTTATTACATTAATTATCTAATAAGATATTGATTCCATAAAATTCAACCATTTTAATTCCAGCCACCGAACGAACAGGTTTACTAGTATCTATAACAGTAAAACGCCATCTAGAACAATTTCCAATACTTGTTTCAATATCAGATATCAGATTGTCTCTCTTTGCTGGTGTTTTAATTGTATAATAATATTTTATGATGAATTCCCCATCCTACCTTTAATGACTTTCTGTTACGTCTCGGTACCATATTATGGTTTTCATTTGAGACTGAAGGCTCATACTGTGATTTGACACCTTGGTACTACTCGGTAACATATGGTTCTCATTTGAGGATGATGGCCCATACTGCCATTTGACACCTTGGTTACCACTCGGTAAAGTATGATTTTCATTTGAGAATGAAGGCACATACTGCCTTTCAACACCTTAGTTACCACTTGGTAAAGTATGATTTTCATTTGAGAATGAAGGCACATACTGCCTTTCAACACCTTAGTTACCACTAGGTAAAGTATGATTTTCATTTGAGAATGAAGGCACATACTGCCTTTCAACACCTTAGTTACCACTTGGTAAAGTATGATTTTCATTTGAGAATGAAGGCACATACTGCCTTTCAACACCTTAGTTACCACTTGGTAAAGTATGATTTTCATTTGAGAATGAAGGCACATACTGCCTTTCAACACCTTAGTTACCACTTGGTAAAGTATGATTTTCATTTGAGAATGAAGGCACATACTGCCTATCAACACCTTAGTTACCACTTGGTAAAGTATGATTTTCATTTGAGAATGAAGGCACATACTGCCTTTCAACACCTTAGTTACCAAATGGTAAAGTATGATTTTCATTTAAGAATGAAGGCACATACTGCCTTTCAACACCTTAGTTACCAACAGGTAAAGTATGATTTTCATTTGAGACTGAAGGCTCATACTGCCTTTGTACACCTTGGTTACCAACAGGTAAAGTATGATTTTCATTTGAGACTGAAGGCTCATACTGCCTTTGTACACCTTGGTTACCAACAGGTAAAGTATGATTTTCATTTGAGACTGAAGGCTCATACTGCCTTTGTACCCCTTGGTTACCAACAGGTAAAGTATGATTTTCATTTGAGACTGAAGGCTCATACTGCCTTTGTACACCTTGGTTACCAACAGGTAAAGTATGATTTTCATTTGAGACTGAAGGCTCATACTGCCTTTGTACACCTTGGTTACCAACAGGTAAAGTATGATTTTCATTTCAGACTGAAGGCACATACTGCTTTTGATCATCCGTGCTCCTATTCAATGCACGGTTCGCAGTTTAATCCGGGTTCGTACTGCCAGTATTTTATAGTAGAAGGGATGAGACGGTGAGAGATTCTAGAAGATATGAATGAAGCTCGAGGTCCTTGGTAGATGTTAGCCATTAAGGCTTGCTTAGCTCGCAGGTCGTAATCATTATCTGTACTCAAAAGTTGTGATTAGATTTGTACCTACCTACGTTATTCATGTTCTTCACAGAACAACATTTTATTACTTTATAATTTCTAATAAATAATAAAGTAATAAAATGTAATAAAATATGACACGTCATTTCAATTACCATAGCGTAAAATATAAAGTTCTTATCAGTGCTACTGAGTATTTTTAATAATAATTAAAATATAACAACAATATAAATATCAATTTTAAGAACTATGATGGCAAATTTCCCTCTCCCAGGTTGTAGCCATACCAATGAGATACTTCCAGATTCTAACGTATATTACGGACGCCTTGTTTTGCTTTCCACCCGATTCCGGTAACAGTCATTCAAACCAGTGGCCAGCTATGCCGGAGCCATCTTTAAAAAGGTCAAGTACAATACACAATAGTAATCCATCATCCCTCAACATCGCATCCAGTGGAACGGACACCTGACACGGCTGGAGGGAGATAAGGCGCTGAACCAACCTGAACCAACCCTCCTCACACCTGTCAGATGCATGGATCATCTTCTTTTTCAGACTGTCAGGTTATCAGCCCGTATTGCTCTAAACAATTTAAAACAACTTTTTTTTTCTTTTTTACGCGGAAGTCCATTGTTCTCACCCACCACCTCTAAGTTCCAGACGAATTGGCCGACCATTTTATGAGAATTCAAAAAAAATTATTTAAAACCATCATTGGTCACCGCTTTCCAAGCACTACATTATAAAATATTTCTAAAGTAGTTCTCACTCGTAGAATACTATATAGATTGTACATAGCACGAGGAAAGGCCTAAACTTTTAATCCTAATAAAAGCTTAATTTTCAAACTCATTCAACCACATCAATATATAATATTCGAGTAGAATTGAATATAATATGTATGCAATACACAAGCAATAGGCAGTTTAAAAAACCCACTTACCATAATTCCACTGTCTTATAATATGTTCAATGTACATACCTACATTCTATAGCTATATCCTTTTGTCAAGTAATTATTGTTTAATTAGGTTTTTTCATACTCGGTAATTTGTAGATACTGACTTATTTGACATAGTATTTCAACACCATAATATTATAATGTTAATATTATGTCTTTAGAGCATAACATTATTATAGATAGAAGGTTAATTAGAATATAACTAATATATTGAAATATGTGTAATAATGAGTATCTGGTGGTATTTAATAGCACACAACAAAGTTTATTTTTAGACTCTTGTTTGTTTCGACTTTTGAAGATACAACCCAGTACTGAGATATATAAAACAGTACTCTCACAGACGCCAAATAAGTCTTGTAAGTCCTCAAAACCCAGTTAAAATGCACAAGAGACTTTAGTTATGATTCAATCAAAGTAACAGAAAAGTCTTAGTTAAATAGAATAGTTCATTTACATCTTAACTTGTGCATTTACCATGTTTTTTGTACACCGGTAGCAATGACTCTGATATCAATGTAAACCTTATCCTTCATTAATATTATTTAATAATAAAATATATGAAAATTAAGATTGTACCTACATCTTGGCTTAGCTTTGCATTGCTGTAATTGTCAAAGATTTAATTCCTGCATTGTATGTAACAACTTCATATTCATATTATAATTAAATAATTCATTCTGAAGCAGACGCTTTTTAGAATACTGCGTAGCATTGCAATATTGGAGCTAGATAAATTTTCCTTGCATTGTTCTATAATAATATCCAATATACTAACTCGCTTCAGACAGTTTGTACCACCCAAAGCTACATAGTATTTGAAACTTCTTTTTTTTTCTAAATTTGAATATGGGTTGTACTTATTCGCAGAAATGAATAACACATTTTTATAGTTTTCGGTCACGGTTAATTACTGATTTAGAACCCATATCTAATGCGATTAAACTAATATAATATACATCTATTTCATCTTGCAGTCACTTGTAAGATACAAAGACAGTATTTATGAGAAGGGTTTTTAAAGGTTTCTGTTTATTCACTACAACCTGCTATATACCTATGTATTAACAAATTCAATAAACCAAGTAAGCCAGCCAGCCAGTCTTGTAAGGGGCTTACAATATCCTTGAGTTATTCATATATTACTTGAAATTTCAAGTGACTTCATATAATGAAACCTTAATTATTTTTTTAAATTAAAGGAATCCCAATTATGCATGGTGTATAATAATAATTAACATGTTGGTCTTAGATTATGTTTTGTATTAAGAGATATAATATAAACAACAAAACCAATGACAGACTACATGTTTTTGCTTAAAAAGTAATAGCTGTTGCGCCTTTTACAGTATAACTATTACAGTTGCAGGTGCACCGCACAATACAACAATTGATGTGGACTTTATAGACACTGCCTATCTACGCTGTATTAATTTAAGTTTAAATTATTAATTTAAGTTTATATTTCCATTTTACTATATACGTATACTATAACTAACTGTCGGTTCTCTAATCTGGATGCCTTATCGACCCGATATTACCATATAATAAATATTTAAAGATCAAGTTTAAATTTTCCATATAATAATATGAACTGAGCTAGTATTAGAGTATTGTCAAGATCCACTATACGCACATATTTTAGTGCAATGTAATTACACTTTTTGTAAACACCCTTTTATTTGTTGGTCTGTTTATAACTAATATTGTAATGGAAAGTAACTAATTTATCCATCTTCCAACTATCGTTGCGTTATAGAAACGGCAACTTTATGTAGTTCTGAACAATATGATACTGTCGAACTGATGTGATGATGGAGTCGAGAGATAGGCTCTTGCCTATCATTGCCTTTCATGAGGAATATCGTATCAAAATCGTGCTTGCACTTGTGAGAACAGTGTAATATTGAAAATCCCGATGAACCCTTAGACGGGCATTATGCAGCTTCCGCCATCTTCATCTTTTTTTATACAAACGTGTTTTAACTATTAATTTTTCGACATTTAGAGGAGCTAGAACTTTAGATGTCATTTATTTTACACGTCAACCTTTAATTTCAATAACGAATTCGCCATCTTAGACAACCATATAACTTTGTTATTTTATTACTCACTGTTGAATTCATCATATTCGTAGAATATTACTTATTTGAACGGATGATTTTAACCCCTTATCCTGATACACTTTTTGTGCCCAGTTTAATAGACTCGTATTAGGGTGTAATGAACATTCTTACTAAACAATTAAGCATTTTCTTATCTTTTAAACTCCTATGAAATGCAATACAATTACGCCAGTTAAACTAGTTTATAATCATGATACTTTAGTATACTTTAGGTGTCAATGAGCTCATCCTTCCTTTTCAATTTAGTTTCCCAATACGCACGTGATTTACAAAATTAATTATTTTTTTCACTGACCTTATTACTGACTTACTAGTATTATAGGTTTATCCTCGTCGCCATTTGTAGTGTGCACTAAATTATACGAAAGGCGGGCTCCTTGTACCGTCAACAATTCTAGTACGTCTTACTCTTAGTACGTCTGTCTTAATACTGATTGAGTGGGGCAGCCCCCCACCAATTATAGTACTTATATTGTCCACGATATAGAGATCACCATTTAGCCAAACACTACAAATACGAATTTGCATAAGCGCGCTGAAATAATCTATTTCAACGCGCTTGCCAGCCGCGCGCGTCAAACAACACAACAGACTATGTTACCTAGGCTGCAGGCTGGCACCGACTCCAAATATAAGTGATAACTGTAAATATTTAAATAGTTAAAGATGACTTTGTTAAAGTATTAGGTATTGAGTTGTAAATATTTAAATAATTGTAGGTATATATTATGCATTAAGTAGATACATTAGTTTATTTATCGCTTTTTAGTTATTTTTTTTGAAGTCGGTTTAATTTTTTTTTTAAAAGTCATTTTGGAAGTCGGTTAAAAATAATAATACTACAAGAAACAAGAAAAATACTGGCATCACATACCATCAATAAGTATTGTATAAAACTTCTAAAACACAGTAAAATAACAGAATCCCAAAATCTCTGATCGGAGTACCGCTTTGTGTTCATTGTTGCCTTGTATTCAAAAATTTTTAACCATATTTAGGGCTGATTTTTCCATCCTCAGATAAACATCCAGATAGCGTTTATTCTACGAATAGCAATATTTTGAGTTATTCAATACTCAGATAGTTGTTAACTGTCTAATAAGACACCTATTAGAGGAATAAAGTTATCTGCTGCTTGAAGAGCCAGATAAGGCTTTATTCCCCCGATAAGTTCGTGTCAGCATTTATATTTAACAGTTTCGTCAATTTCGTTGGGTACCTATCAGAATCTAATAAAATGGATGTTTTTGAAGCAATTGACGACTTAGCAATCGAGGAGGTACCTGAATTCCTCAATTATTTACATCTGTCTGGTAGAAAACCCCGACCAGCTAGTATTTTCAACAGTACCTTATACCTAATAGTAGTAGTGATGATGAGTGATGATGGTAACTAGCACAAGGAATATTTTGAGTCACTGACAAGCTAGTTTCTTACAAATCACATTATACTAATATCTATGGACGGTGTGAACACCACGTCAATCTGGCCCTGTGCTAAGCATACAAAGAACTTTACAGAAAAGAAAGTTACAGGTACCAGACAACGAAAATATATTTAATACTTTTTATACGATACACATATTATTTTTATTAGATTATACACACATTTAATACACATCAATGACCCAGGAACATTGGAATTTTTTTTTCTCTCGGTGGGAATTTGAATGTGCAACCTCTCGGTTGAGCACCAATGCAGTCGACTATTGTACTATGGAGGCAGCGTAGTGGTTGAGTGCATTGGTGCTCAATTATTGACATTGAATAAGCTATTACTAACAAGTAACAAATATAAAACAACATATAATGTAACTCTTTAATATTTAATTAATAGGATTTCTTATTTATAGAATTGATTATCTATACATATAATAAATCTGTAGAGGGGTCATGTCTGTACATTAAGAATATTTAAGTGAAAATTAAAAAAGGGGGTCTATAAAACCCACAGAACCTAAAAATAACATTTTTGAAAAAAATGTCTGTCTGTCTGTCTATCTGTGTGTGTAAAGTCCATATAAATCTCAGTACAGAGATCTTCGTCGCGTATATGAGCGTACTATCAAGTAGTCCCGTTCGCATAAAAGAAAAAAATATTATACATACAGACGAATTGAGAACCTCCTCCTTTTTTTGAAGTCGGCTTATAATACACGGTCATTTTTTGAGCTGGTAGTAGGAATTGTTAGCATTTTCATAGAAAAAATACCTCAAAACATTCACGACAAAAACGGCCATTATTTGACAGTAAACTATTATTATTAAAAATAAATAAAGAAGCATTACTATAAATTAGTGATTTAAAATATCCAAACGACAGTGTTCATAAACTAATAATGTATTTGAACTGCTGCCCTAAATCACTTTTCCACGCGTACGAAGTCGCGGGCACAGCTAGTTATTGAATAAAGAAATCACAGCCATAAACTATGTGCGCTAAACTATTGAAATGTTACTCTTTAAACATTAAGGAGAAACAAAAAACATAATATTATAAAGTTTCACATTTTTATTACAAATAAGATGATATTGTCAGTAACACAGTAATTGTTTGCTGCATTTTGCTCTATTTATATATATTTTGTTCTTTCCTCATATCATAATTCTCAAGACATAACATCTTTTATGCTCCTTTTCTAGAAAATAATGCCATCTTTGCTATTGTAGTTTTATCAGCTGTACATCAACTCTTAATCTGCAAAAAATTTATGATTAGATGTATCAGTAATTTCCGGTATAAAATGGCAAACCAAAAAGATATTAATCTTTAAATTTCAAGCAATGTTTCAACCTAATTCATGCATTAATACATGAATTTATTTTTGCATATACCTATATTATTTTGTTTGCAACGAAGAAACCTATATAATAGTTTCGGTTCAATTTTCTTTTTCTCCTTTGAAAAGTAAGCGGTTTTGATTAGCAATATGTTAGATAATAAAATAATAAATACCTTTGGCAATAAAATTCTATACAAGAAAATAACTATTTTGTAGTTTGATATTTTGTCACGAGTTCTATTACAACTAACAAGTTCGGAGTTGGTAAAGTTGCAGAACGTCCTCGCATCCTTTTTTGTTCCAAATGGAACATAGATGTAAATAATAAGGGTTTTTGTAAATAATAAGGGTTTTATAAAATTATAAAACCCTTATTATTTACATCTATGTTACACAACAAAAATACATAATAATTATTTGTAAGCTTGAATTTTCAAAAGACAATATTGACAACTGACAAGTGACAACTGAAAAAGTTATACCTACCGAACATGTTGCTATTCTTTTTTAACATATTGAATGCAATAACTGTGCATCTCACTTGCACACAAATAGTGTGAAGTTGTCTGGTTAAATACCACTAATAGCTATTCTGTAGCTATAAGACGATTGAAAAATCGAAAATATTTATTGGCTTGACAACTAGGCAAATAATTTTATTTGTCAGGCTACTATTTGACGATTTATCTGAGTATTGAAAAATCGGCCCTAAGAACAATACATTAGTCGTACGGTACCCTGTCACCCCTCAAAAATTTAACCGAACTATTGCAAAAAATGTGACAATTATTTTATCGATATCAATTATCGACCTTCGGTCGCCCTAGCGTGTATGAGAAAAGTGCGCGTGTGTAAGTGTACATCTAATGCATTGTTTACGTTAGTGTGACAACCAATTACAAATTGGCGATCTAAGTGCGTGAGGTTTATTTGTGTGCGTAACGCTCGTACGTATTGGGTTACTTCCATGTAGTGGAATTAAGAGCGGCGACACGCGTTCTGATACAAATTTGAAACTATTTCCATTCTAACCTCTTTATCTGTTCTGTGAGAATACCAATACCATACCATTTGTGTGAAAAACATTAAGAAATGAGTGAGTCCCTCTAGAGCAGCCAGACATAGAAGGTGCGAAAAGGTGGTTTTCAATGTTATTCATAGACACTCGACTCGGATTTTTTTATGCGTACACGTGCATGTAAATATTTGAGTCTTGCGTATACGTGCGTGCGTACGTGCGTGCGTACGTGCGTGCGTGTGCTCACCTGTCGCCGCGCAGCAGCTTGGCGGCGCGGGAGACGGCGGCGCGCGCGGAGCCCCCGCCGCCGCCCACCACGCGCTTGATCACCACCACGGCCTCGCACACCACCGCCTCTGCAAATGACACACATGACAACATACTATATGTACCTGTATAAAGCATATTTTTAACTCTTGACAACTATGGGTCGTATCTTTCTGAAACACTTGGTCAGATTCATGGCATGAACAAGAACTTCCCGGCGCTACAACCATTAAGCGCTTGAAGCGTAAATTTTTCGAATCCTAGTCGACAACTCTATTCTTGAATGATATAATGGCTCAACATAGGGATTCAATTGCAATTTAACAGTTCTCTAATATTAAACACGACGCACCAACACGAACGACCAGCTCACTGTCGCAGTTGCCGATCCGATCCCAAACCATTAAAATTAGATTCAAGAGTACCCCACACATAATTGGGATGCGGGTAGCAACCTAAGTGGTTCCAGGTCAGCTCACCGTCGCTGCTGGACGGCAGCTTCAGCAGCTAGCGTCCTACCGACGCCTGTACGAAAAACGTTGGGGGAGGCTGTCTAGCTGTGGACGTCATAGCCGTAATGCTGAGTTAGCAGCTTAGCTAGGCAGGCGTCGGTATCGGCGGGGGCAGAGAGCGCGATTACGAAATACGTTTAAGGGGGGCTTGTGTTTAGCTGTGGACGCCATAGCTGTAACGCTGGGTTCTGTATTGCTCACCGTCGCGGCTGGACAACAGCTTCAGCAGCTTGGCGAGGCAGGCGTCGGTGTCCGCGGGCGCGGCCAGCGCTAGGCGGCCGACGGCGCGCACGGCGGCCGGCACGAGCGCGCGGTCCGCGCCCGCCACGTACGTGTGCAGCTCGCGCAGCACGTGCGGCGCGCTGGCGGGCGTGGCCAGCGCCGTGAGCACGTCCAGCTTCAGCAGCTTCACGTGCAGCGCGTCCGAGGTGCGCACGAAGAAGGACTTCAGGTACGGCTCGAACAGCGCCTACGCACACACGTCAGCAGATTGTAGCGAAACTAATGTCGTATTTAGTATTCAAGTTTATATTCGAGTATTTGGTAGTATGATTATATATGTAATTTAAACAGGCTATTAAACTACCCGGTGTGGTGACTCACCGGGCGCGCCTGCGTGAGCGCCACGACGCAGGTGAGCACGACGCTCTGCACCTCCACGGGCGCGCGCAGCAGCCGCACCAGCGCCTTCGCCAGCGGCGGCAGCTCCTCCGCTGTAAACTACCCGGTGTGGTGACTCACCGGGCGCGCCTGCGTGAGCGCCACGACGCAGGTGAGCACGACGCTCTGCACCTCCACGGGCGCGCGCAGCAGCCGCACCAGCGCCTTCGCCAGCGGCGGCAGCTCCTCCGCTGTAAACTACCCGGTGTGGTGACTCACCGGGCGCGCCTGCGTGAGCGCCACGACGCAGGTGAGCACGACGCTCTGCACCTCCACGGGCGCGCGCAGCAGCCGCACCAGCGCCTTCGCCAGCGGCGGCAGCTCCTCCGCTGTAAACTACCCGGTGTGGTGACTCACCGGGCGCGCCTGCGTGAGCGCCACGACGCAGGTGAGCACGACGCTCTGCACCTCCACGGGCGCGCGCAGCAGCCGCACCAGCGCCTTCGCCAGCGGCGGCAGCTCCTCCGCTGTAAACTACCCGGTGTGGTGACTCACCGGGCGCGCCTGCGTGAGCGCCACGACGCAGGTGAGCACGACGCTCTGCACCTCCACGGGCGCGCGCAGCAGCCGCACCAGCGCCTTCGCCAGCGGCGGCAGCTCCTCCGCTGTAAACTACCCGGTGTGGTGACTCACCGGGCGCGCCTGCGTGAGCGCCACGACGCAGGTGAGCACGACGCTCTGCACCTCCACGGGCGCGCGCAGCAGCCGCACCAGCGCCTTCGCCAGCGGCGGCAGCTCCTCCGCTGTAAACTACCCGGTGTGGTGACTCACCGGGCGCGCCTGCGTGAGCGCCACGACGCAGGTGAGCACGACGCTCTGCACCTCCACGGGCGCGCGCAGCAGCCGCACCAGCGCCTTCGCCAGCGGCGGCAGCTCCTCCGCTGTAAACTACCCGGTGTGGTGACTCACCGGGCGCGCCTGCGTGAGCGCCACGACGCAGGTGAGCACGACGCTCTGCACCTCCACGGGCGCGCGCAGCAGCCGCACCAGCGCCTTCGCCAGCGGCGGCAGCTCCTCCGCTGTAAACTACCCGGTGTGGTGACTCACCGGGCGCGCCTGCGTGAGCGCCACGACGCAGGTGAGCACGACGCTCTGCACCTCCACGGGCGCGCGCAGCAGCCGCACCAGCGCCTTCGCCAGCGGCGGCAGCTCCTCCGCTGTAAACTACCCGGTGTGGTGACTCACCGGGCGCGCCTGCGTGAGCGCCACGACGCAGGTGAGCACGACGCTCTGCACCTCCACGGGCGCGCGCAGCAGCCGCACCAGCGCCTTCGCCACCGGCGGCAGCTCCTCCACTGCAAATCACAATGAAAACAGAATGTAAATAATCTGTCAAAATTATTCTAAATTCATTCAACCCAAAAATATAGAGGCTATATAATAATAAATATTAAATAAAAAAAAAATGTAATAATACTTTAGAGTGTGTATGGGTCTCGTCGAGATAAAGAGTTTATTCTGAAAGTACCAGTGAAGAAAGAGTCACTTTTTTTTTAATTATTGTAAGTTCAAATTTATGATTTGGGGGCATTTCTCATAGGAACATGAAAGTCAAAAGTAAGTCTTTCAGCGCTGGTACTTTCACAGTATACTTATTTATTTATTTATTTAACAATTTATTGTACACAAGTTACAATTTACAAAGAAAGACTACATAAAGGTACTGCTTATTTCTAAAAAGAAATTTCTTTCAGCAGCCCTGGGATGGGATAAAAGTTAGCAGATAGGGCGTGCAAAAATATAAACTTAAAACATACGTACATATGCGGCACATACACACCCTAGAGTATTATCACTCATATATTTTACAGGTATGGCGACTGACCCGGGCCGCAGTGGTAGAACAGCTGCGCGACGGCCATGACGACGCCGGCGTTGCGGCTCTGCAGCAGCGGGCGCGCGGCGCGCAGCAGCAGCCGCAGGTCGCCGTCGACGGTCGCCGCGCGCTTGTCGCCGCCGCCGGAGCTGTCCGAGTCGTAGAACGGCTTCTCGGAGTCGCTCGACACACTCTGCGGGCCACAAGTTGTTAATCAGCTCCATATGTTATATAAAAATGAATCGCGGTTCGTTAGTCTCGTTTAAACTCGAGTACGGCTGATTCGGCTATATTTCGTCTTGAAATATTCGTGGAAGTCCCGGGAAGGTTTAAACGGTTCATCACAAACTGTTTCTATGCTCAAGGAAGTGGGCACGGTTCAGCTAGTAAAAACCTTATAGTAACGTTGCTGATTGAATGAGCGTAACGTTACACTTTTTCGTGCATGCCGCCGGCGTTTATCGATCTGTCAAGGTGCGATTCCACCGGTGTTCTGAACTGTTGCGAACATTGTGCGTAACAGATGTTTGTTCCGGTGGACTCGCTAACGCAACATTAACAAATTGGAACACATACAAATTGGCACAGCTGGAATTCTAAAAAAAAATGTTGGCTACCAAATGTTCTGAACACTATTTTGGTGGAATCGTACCTTTAGGCCTCGTGGTTGGGGTAGGGGAAGCAGCTGCGCGCGTACAGCGTAAGCACGTTGAGCAGCGCCAGCTGGCCCCACTCGTCTACGTCCGCCAGCAGCGAGCATAGCTTCCTGGGAAAAGGAGCATAGACCGTACCTCGTGGTTGGGGTCGGGGAAGCAGCTGCGCGCGTACAGCGTGAGCACGTTGAGCAGCGCCAGCTGGCCCTACTCGTCCACGTCCGCCAGCAGCGAGCACAGCTTCCTGGGAACAGGAGCATAGGCCGTACCTCGTGGTTGGGGTCGGGGAAGCAGCTGCGCGCGTACAGCGTGAGCACGTTGAGTAGCGCCAGCTGACCCCACTCGTCCACGTCCGCCAGCAGCGAGCACAGCTTCCTGGTAACAGGAGCATAGGCCGTACCTCGTGGTTGGGGTCGGGGAAGCAGCTGCGCGCGTACAGTGTGAGCACGTTGAGCAGCGCCAGCTGGCCCCACTCGTCCACGTCCGCCAGCAGCGAGCACAGCTTCCTGGAAACCATATATTTATTTATTTTACTTTTTACTATTTTATTATATATATAAAAATGAATTGCTGTCCGTTAGTCTTGCTAAAACTCGGGAACGGCTGAACCGATTCGGCTATTTTTGGTCTTGAAATATTCGTGGAAGTCAGTTCGTATTACGTTTCTGACGATGTCGAAAATTTCAAAACATCTTAATAGGCATGACTAATTTACATAAAATTGATAAAAAATTGGTTGTCTATTACGTTTGTTTACGGATGTTAGTTACTGATAACGTAATAATACATTGATGACGCTTAAGCCGATCGTGACTTATGCTCACTCGTGCAGTGCTCTCGCTCCGGTCGTAACGTTACTGAGTGGAACAGGATAATAAGTCATCCTTTTTCGTAAGTAAAGCCGGCGTTCATAGATTATTAGACGTTATCACAGCAAATAATGTTGTAGCGGTACTACTAGCGCCACAATCCTGCATCGCACAATCGAAGTTTTCTAAGTCCGGCGCTATATATACGACATCTGAAAAACTAGTACAGTGGGCTTCGGCCTGACCGAGCATACCATCTCGCTCGGTCCGCGATCTCCCTTTGGGGCTTCCACTCGTACTCCCACAATGTCTATGATAGAGAGCCCTCTATTACTTTTTAAAAAAGCAGCAACCAGGCTGCGCTGGGCAGCCGCTGCTATTTCGGTCCAAAGGATTGCAGTACCTGTAGCTCTTATGTATGAGATCAATCCTGTCTCCGCAGACCTCGCTGAACGCCATGGCGGCCGAGCCCACCACAAGAGGGGCCTTGTCTGAGAGAAGTTTGTCAATAATAGCCACCAGCTCCTCTCTTTGCTCAGGGTCCAAACTGGAAACAAAAGTATTAGGTTTTTATAAAAATACTGCAGGTATATTGTTAAGTCATTTTAACAAGTTAACAATTTTATCAATTGTTGTTGTTGTTGGGACTTGAACACATACAAGACAGGGATTATCTATATGACTTTCTGATTTGGAGGATGTTTGTTTTCGACAAATTTCGGAGGAGCCCTTTTCAATGGTCATGCAGAGAAAAATAAGTAACATTTTTACCCAGAAAAATGAGTTTAAACTGTCACTTTAACA
Organism: Celastrina argiolus; assembly: GCA_905187575.2. Classification (NCBI taxonomy): domain Eukaryota; kingdom Metazoa; phylum Arthropoda; class Insecta; order Lepidoptera; family Lycaenidae; genus Celastrina; species Celastrina argiolus. The sequence goes on along the minus strand of LR994593.1, from coordinate 17,900,497 downwards.
TTTTAGGAAATATTTAAAAGATCCATAGATCCCATATGTCATATTAAATACATTTATTCAAGATCGTTAGATTAATGTACTTAATACTTTAGGCATATTCCAAAATGTTTAAGTGACAGTTTGAATGAATTTTTCTGGGTAAAATTCATCCGTTCATGTCTTTAATTATACTTTGAAAAGAAGCTATAAATGTATAATAATAAAAAGACAAGTATTACCTATACAACTTGGGTATAGCATGTGCTGCAGTTTTCCTGACATACGGACTCATGTCGCTGGCAGAGTCCCGTATAGCCAGCATCACTATTGGCACAATCATGGGCACTCTAATTGAAGAGAGCACACGGAGAGCACTGGCACGGATCAACTGGTTTGGATCCTGAAATACATGGTGGGCATAAATGTTGGATAGATAGTGTGTGGGAAAGGAATGTTTTTTCATTTATTTATTTAATATCTGCAATCAGTAATTTTTAGAGGTAGGCACACCAAATAGCACTACAATCCTAAATCATGCTATTAAATATTTGGTCCTATATACAGTTTGTAAAAAGAACAGTCACTATAACTTTGAGATACGATTATATACAACCTTTCCTCATTTTGGAAAGGTATTTTTTTATTTTTGTCAAAAATTTAAAAAATATATTTTTTACTTTTTACCACTTCTTATTCTTTTGTTGCAAGAATAAGCAAAAAAAAAATTATTTGTAATTTTTATAAAAAAATAATACATTTCTAGAATGAAAAATGGTAGCATAATCATAAAACAAAAGTTATAGTTACTGTTCTTTTTACACCCGCTATACAATATCTGAACTACTACAGTGGGATTTTCACGCTGGACAAGCTTACCACCTGTTCAGTCAGATATCTCACTTTGTAGCCCTTTTATTCTGCATCATCCTCATACCCCTTGCTCTTTTGGGCCATATTAACCTGCTTCTTCTTGTACACAAGTACCTTGAGTGCTCTCTGGAAGGTACTGATGGACAGCAGAGCGAGGTCCTGTTGCTCCTCGGCATAGCGGACCAGGTACACATACACCAGCTTCTTCACTTCTATGTTCTTTGACACTACATTTTTAACTACTGCTGGAAACCTGGTACAAACAATTACAATATAATTAAAATTTTGACAACATAAAAATTTATACAAAACAATATTAATAATTATAAAATGTACCTATATCACATCATTCTAATCCCCTGCTAAGTGCAACTTGTGTTAAGGGTATCAAAAGGTATTTGACGGTATTTCAGCCAAAGTACTCAACGTATTTAAATGAAATTTGGCAGGCAGGTAGCTTATGATCTGAAGATGATTATCGGAAATTATTACCCGGAAAAACGAAAGGGTTCCCGTGGGATCTTCAAAAAGTTGTAGCTACCTATTTGACGGTATTTCAGCGAAACTACTCGATGTATTTAAATGAAATTCGGCAGACAGGTAGCTTATGATCTGAAGAGCATTACTGGAAATTATTATCTCGAAAAACGAAAGGCTTCCCGTGGGATATTCAAAAAATTGTAGCTACCTATTTGACGGTATTTTAGCCAAACTACTCAACATATTTAAATGAAACTTGGCACAAGGAGGAGGTTTCTCAATTCGTAAATATATGTTTTTTTTATGTTTCTTCGCGGATATCTTCATCGCTCATGAAACGATTAATTTTTTTTTTGTGTTGTGTAGGATATTATATAATTTAAATTTGATCCCATTATCACCGATCCGTGAGGAATCGAGGGAAATCCTCAAAATTTATATGGAATAATATATCAATTTTGATTTTGTCTGAAGTAGTCTAAGCATATTTTACCAAACAGTAAGGTTTTGTACTATATCCTGGATCTAAAAGTACTGAACAGAACTTCTGAGTCCTTAGAGATACATGTTTGAAGATTTCAGCGTTGTTTAAAGAAATGCAAGCATATGCCACTACGTCAATTACAGTCGAACTTGGTCTCATAGTTATCAAAGTGGATGGTGCCTGATGATGGCGTCGTGAGGAATCGAGGGAACACCTCGAAATTTATAGGGACACTCATAGTAATTTTGTATTTGTTTCGAGTAACATAAGCATATCCGACTAAAAACATCATTTTGAGTCTTTGAAGATATACGTTTGGAAATTATGCAGTGGCATATGCTTGCAGTATAAGCGATGTCGAAATTTCCATCGCTATAGATATAATGATATCAATTACAATATGATGAAATAGGCTATATTATAGAACTCATAATATTGAGTTTGGCTGGTACCGACTTTAATATTCTGAAAATTTGTATCTCATTTAATAAATATAAACTTTTCTTCTTATATATATGTATTTATTTATTAAAAAATTTCGACTTGGGTTTTTTCTTTCTTTTGGACTTTTGTTATTTTGTCGTCTAAAGGAAGTTAGTACTTTAACCGTCAAGTCCCAAAGTAGACTACATGTTTATTAGCGTAGGTAATTAATAAATAATAAGTTTTAATATAATACCTACCTCAAAACATTCATGACAAAAACGGCCAATATTTGACAGTAAACTATTATTATTACTCCATCGGCCTACTTCTTTTGCCTGTGGACGTCTAATACAGTGTACAAAGAAGCATTACTATAAATTAGTGATTTTAAATATCCAAACGACAGTGTTCATAAACTAAAAATGTATTTAAACTGCTGCCCTTATGAAGAAAACCACTTTATTCGGTTATACTTTTATTCAATGTTCCACAATATTGTCCACATAATAACAGTAGTACAGTTGATAGGTACTTGATATCCTCTAGGCCAGCCTTTCGGCTTTCTTCAAGATGCAGTGAGTCCATTAGCAAAAGTTGCTGGGCTTTTTATACCCAAACTACAATTCAAATTAACAACTTATTTATTCCAAAAACTGGAATAGTACAAACTATTATTTAATACAATTTTACCATTAATTCGTGAAACTAATATTCTAATAAAACTTAAGTCTCGTGAAAGTCTAAATACAACATAATCATTTTATAATTAATTATACAAATCAGTTATGCCAACTTACTGAAGGAAAGTATATACTTCCGTAAAACGATATTAGTTAATACAATTATTTAAAGCATTATTATTTGTAGAGAATAAGTTATTTTAACATTGTAAATTAATAACGAATATTTATTAATTATTTTGATCTAAATTATTATAATTGAATAGTTTACAGTAAAATTGTTGGATTGAATATTTAACATAACATGTTCAAGAAATACATCTGGAAATACAGTGTAATAAATTATAATAAAAGCTTTACCATGACATAATCAATTTATCTTAATTATTGTATTTATTCTTTTGATTTTAACTATTTAATTAAATCATGAAATCATATTTAGAATTAAAAATTAAGTTCCGGTACATCAATATTAATAAATATTGCTGTACCGAAAATTAGTACAGTATTATAAATTATCTTAGATTTTGATAGTAACATAATAAAAATATCGCAATTATTTATAAGCCATTTAATTTACATTATTTTATATTATCATTTAAACTATTATAAAAGACTTCCGGTACATCAATATCACAAATATTGCTGTACCGTTCATTAGTACAGTACTATAAATTATCTTAATATTTTAGTAGTAATATAATACATAAATCCTAAGTATTTATAAATTATTTCGATTTTAATTATTTAATTCAAACATGGAAACTGTTGTCAGAAATAAAATTTATCTTTCGGTACATTAATATTACAAATATTTATGTACCGTGCATTAAAACAGTGTTATAAATTATTTCAAGGATGTATCAAATAAATAATTTTTATTTATAAACTTATTTAAATTTAATTCTCTTGTTTTAATCATATTGGCTTTTATTAGAAATATCAACGATTTCCGGTACAGTTGCATAAATGAAATACTTGAAATTATAACATTCGGCCATCCTACTCACGTGACGCCTCCTGGCGTCACATACTATTATTAATTTAAAGAATAAATTTAGTACTTTGGAGATTCGTTACTATTTTCATCAGATTCATGCAATATCTAAGGACGTATTCTATCAGCAGCAGTTACTATTGTATAAGGTTTACCGTTTATGATGAAGCCAGGTACATCGGTTATCCTATAGCTATCGTTCCCTACTACTAATATACCTAATACACATTTTATTGTTGTTGTTAAAGTTGTTTCAAGCAATTTTGACCAAATCACATAAAAACGTCACGAAGCTTAGCTCCTAACATTGCTTCTGTGGCGGATTTTTGTGTGTTGGCGTTAACTGTGCTGTTGATGCCCCACTGTATTTTACCTAGGCAATTTTGAACTTATAGTGAATTTAAAATTGTTTGATTAAATCTTTCTGCTTGTCCGTTAGCCCTGGGTCAGGCATCAGCGTTAAATATATGTTTTATACCATTAGACGCAAAATTTTAAAGGCTGTTGACGTAAATATAAGTACCACGATCAGATAATAAAAATTAAAAAAATCCTAATACTGCGATAATAGTTTTAGTTTCTACATCTTTTACTGCTCTAATAAATATACATTCGATTCCGTTCCTATTTTTTTTTAAAAAAAGGTCCGAGGTGATCAATATAAACTGTATGGAAGGAACTGGGATTTTCTCTATTGGATAAATGTAACCTGCTTTCAGTTTAGATGCATCTATTATATGCACATTCCAGACTGGATTGGTCCTATTTAATTTTTACAGACTTTCTGGGCTTTGGAAACCAATAAGAATGTTATATTCTCTCAAGTATTTTAAAATACTCAAAATGACCTATTTCGTAGTGATTAGCTCTGCATATTTGTCACCGGGCGCTGTTGGGGACAACTAAATATAATCTATCATTATTATTGTTATTATTTTATAAGCAGTGTGATCTTTAATAACATCATTTTGACGAATATCTCTACATTCTGGATCATCGTTAGGCTGAAGAATTTTAAATATCCTTGATATTTCAGGATCTGCTAATTGTAAAATTTAAAAGCCAGTTATCTTATTTCAACTTATACACGACCACTGATTATTCATCGTCATGTTCCGAGCATAACTTGGTGTTTGTGTTTAAGGCATCAACGTGTGACATTTCGCCACCAGGTCGGTAATTAATTTCAAATGTATATTCCGATATTTTAAGCTACCGCCAGGCTATTCGTCGAACTAGGTATCTTTTTGTTACAGTAGTTCGAATAGCTGCACAATCAGTAAACTTCCTAAAGTAACCAGTTAAGCCAAGGAATTGGCGAACCTGGTGCAACTTGTGGGGTAGAGAATTCTTTAACGACTATAACTTTTGTTTCTCAGATGAAATTTCATACCCCAAGTATCTAATACTGTTATAAAAAAAACTACATTTAGCTAGTTTATATAGTATAGCCATACTGTCGATAGTTTTAAGATATTCTCTAAACGGTCAAAAATTTCTTGTACAGTTTTTGAAGGAAATAAAATATCATCTAAATAAGGTAATGCATACTCAAATCGCCTATTACCAATGATTTATTAATCATTTTTTTGGAATATTGCCGGTGCGTTTGCAAATCCTTTTAAATTCGTAGTGTTCATCATGGGTCACAAAACCGGTAAGGTGACAACTATAATTGGACATGGGTATCTGATGGTAGCCAGATGCAAGATCGGGAGTGGTAAAATATATATTGCCACTAAGATTTGAGATTTGGTCATCAATGAGTGGTAATAGGCAGAGATCTTTTAAAGTTTTATTATTTATTGTGCAAAAACCTACACACAGGTTTCCCCCATTTTTTTTTTACCATCAAAATAGTACTTGCATAATCAGATTTAGTTTCTTGAATAATATCGTTCTGTAGTAAGTCGTTGATAGTTTCGCGAACTTGCTCACGTTCGGAATGAGATAATCTGTATGGGCGATAAACAATTGGTATAAACAATTGCGATAAACAATTCTTGTCTGTTAGTTCAATATTCATTTCTAGATTTGTCACAACCAAGCTCGCTTAGGCAAGTAGCGAAGCAATCGTGATATTTTTGTAACAGTACCTAAATACTCGTACAATTTATACAATTGTTTATTGTCCAAATCTGACCTTAGAGGTTTAAGAGATTGGTGGTCCCGATTTATAAGATTTATTCAAAATATTTTATGATCAATGATCAATCTAAATTACTTTCCGGGCGCCGAAGCGTTATAGCAGTTAATATACAAGCTCCCCGATTTCTTTTTTTTTCGGAATAAAACAAATTAGCAACTAGGATAGTTGTTGTGACTTCAGTAATATTACTAACATACAATCTCAAAGTATCTTAAGGCTTTTCATGTGTATCGAGACTAGGATGTCCATAAAAAAATAATAATTTGTAACAGTTCTTGAAAACGGTAATAAAAGTTATGTAAAGTTTTGTCCTACGAATAACGAAGTTGACATAATATGAATATTTACCATCAGTACTTCGATATTAGATTCTATGTCGTCGAACCGTATACAAGCATTTGATTTATAAATCGGCCAAACCGTAGATTGGCCAAAGCCTCTTATTAATGGAATGTCATAGTTTTTGTCTAGATTTAATTTTTCAGCGTCACAGTAACGTGCACTGCCTTCCAAAATCAATGTAAGCCTCAAAAGTTTTGTCATTCACAGTTTTAAAGTATTTTGCATTACTATCAATGTCGTTTTGGTTTATTATCACGGTTATCTTCTCGCTGGTACTATCTGGATTTTACTAAAACTTGATACGAAGGGTACTAATTTACAGGATTCATTATTGTAGCCTATTCTGTTACACTTATTACATTTTAACAACGGGTTCGGACACTTATGATAGGAGTGGCCTTTTTGATGACAATTGTAACAAATTTGATTGTTTGAAGTATTTTTGCCTTATAGTTTAAATTTTGTCTTATAGTGAAAAGTGAATAATCTGCTTTTTTTACTGCACATTCAATAACCTTTTTCATCCAACATTCAATTGTTTAAGCTTTACATGATGGGTTTTAATTCTAGCACAACAATTAACTATTCGAATAAACTTTTGGTACATATTTTACAAGTTTTAAAATATCTGAAGTAGAAAATGTATTCTTACGTATCTTCTTTTATTCTTGCATACCTATATTCTCAATTGAACTTGGGGACGATGTTGAACTCTGTCGACACGTCCTTCTGTGCTCATGACTCCGCCGCGATCGCCTGGGCGGCGTACCAGGTGGAGTGTGAACCTCATTCTCACTCCTGGTCATTTTCCCGTTAACCTAAAGAAAGTTATCCTTTTTATCCATATCCGACGGACTATGCAGATATTGCATAACCCGCCCCCTATAATCCGACAACCTGCAAGACAACCCACAAATGCAAACGTAGCTGAAATAGTTCAACTAAGTTATCAAATGTAAGCAGCCCCACAGACTATCCCCTAGTATCCGACGAGCTATGCAGGTATTGCATAACACGCCCCCTATAATCCGATAACCTGTGTGACAACCCACAGATGCAAGCGTAGCTAAAATAAATAATAAACTACGTTAACAAATGTAAGCAGCCCCACAGACTATCCTCTAGTGTTACTTAAAAACCATAAGATCAATTTGAATCAAATGGACCACATGGTTTGCAAGTTATCCATTATTTATGAACTGAAATCATCAAGTATCCATATATCCATTATCCATAATATATCCATTATCCATTAATCCATTATTCATTTATCCATTATCCATATATCCAGTATCCATATATCCAGTATCCATAATCCTTGTATCCATAATCCTTGTATCCATTATCCTTGTATCCATTATCCTTGTATCCATTATCCTTGTATCCATTATCCTTGTATCCATTATCCATGTATCCAGGTATCCATTATCCATATATCCATTATCCATATAGTCATTATCCATTATCCATATAGCCATTATCCATTATCCATATAGCCATTATCCATTATCCATATAGCCATTATCCATATATCCATGTATCCATATTTCCATATATCCATATTTCCATATATCCATATTTCCATATATCCATATTTCCATATATCCATATTTCCATGTATTCATATATTCTTCATCAAGAAATGATAAGTATCAATTACTTTATAAATCCAAATAACCTGCAATCATTTAGCACAAAAGCAAACAGAAACCAGACAAATACCTAATATGTAACCAAAAAAAAATTTATCCAACGATAAATTAATATTTATTTCACATCTATGTAGTATATGTCACGCGGGTAAATAGTTTAACTAAATACACCATACATAGCGACATTATTATCATCGCATTAAATATTGCTACAATAGTAAGATATATAGCGGCATCTAGTGAAACTTAGATTAAATTAATACACTTTGCCATAATAATAAAATGTACGGCGACATCTAGTAAAGCTCTTATGTAATTAATCATTAACTTTGACTTGTTCTTTTCCTTTAACCAATAAAATCAAATTTGTTACATTTTTACTGCTTTGTAAAGCGTACGTGGCTCCCATAAAATATAGATCATTACATACGATCCTTAAATTATTATGCGGCTAAAAAAATAAACGAGGCACGGCCAAGGTGTTGCCTCGGCCACGTACCACGTATCCCAGATATGCCTGCACGCTTACCAAAAAGAGCAGGGCAAATTAACGTGCAAGGCCTCACCGAAACACAGATTATAACAAAGGAATGGCCTCAGTCATATCAGTTTCTTAGAATGTGGTACGACCAGAGAGTTGCCCTGATCACGCACCACTATTCACGAAGAGACCAATACGTCTTTCACTCGTTATGAATACTTACAGTGTGTTTCTTTGAAAATTATGAAATTTTTGATCTGATCGTTTCTAGCAAACTTTACTGCTAGTGGAACGAGTGACAGATGTTAAAATTTAACATTTCCTTTTTATCTCATAAATTCTATTTATATTTTAAATTAACAATAATAACTACATTATAAAAGAATCTAGAATAAATTTGCTCGATCCATAACTTAAAAATAACATCGAGATCAGTGAAATCTGTGAAATCTAAGTAGACGTCAAAAACAAGATGGGTTATGGATTATGCAAATTTCGTAATAAAATAGGTATAAAAAATAAAACCATAAACAGAACAAAATTATGTATAGTTTGATCAATAACACAATAATAAAGTAATAATTTATTACCTTGTGGGTCTATCTCCGCTTCTGAAGTATGAAGAAAACCACTTTATTCGGTTATACTTTTATTCAATGTTCCACAATATTGTCCACATAATAACAGTAGTACAGTTGATAGGTACTTGATATCCTCTAGGCCAGCCTTTCGGCTTTCTTCAAGATGCAGTGAGTCCATTAGCAAAAGTTGCTGGGCTTTTTATACCCAAACTACAATTCAAATTAACAACTTATTTATTCCAAAAACTGGAATAGTACAAACTATTATTTAATACAATTTTACCATTAATTCGTGAAACTAATATTCTAATAAAACTTAAGTCTCGTGAAAGTCTAAATACAACATAATCATTTTATAATTAATTATACAAATCAGTTATGCCAACTTACTGAAGGAAAGTATATACTTCCGTAAAACGATATTAGTTAATACAATTATTTAAAGCATTATTATTTGTAGAGAATAAGTTATTTTAACATTGTAAATTAATAACGAATATTTATTAATTATTTTGATCTAAATTATTATAATTGAATAGTTTACAGTAAAATTGTTGGATTGAATATTTAACATAACATGTTCAAGAAATACATCTGGAAATACAGTGTAATAAATTATAATAAAAGCTTTACCATGACATAATCAATTTATCTTAATTATTGTATTTATTCTTTTGATTTTAACTATTTAATTAAATCATGAAATCATATTTAGAATTAAAAATTAAGTTCCGGTACATCAATATTAATAAATATTGCTGTACCGAAAATTAGTACAGTATTATAAATTATCTTAGATTTTGATAGTAACATAATAAAAATATCGCAATTATTTATAAGCCATTTAATTTACATTATTTTATATTATCATTTAAACTATTATAAAAGACTTCCGGTACATCAATATCACAAATATTGCTGTACCGTTCATTAGTACAGTACTATAAATTATCTTAATATTTTAGTAGTAATATAATACATAAATCCTAAGTATTTATAAATTATTTCGATTTTAATTATTTAATTCAAACATGGAAACTGTTGTCAGAAATAAAATTTATCTTTCGGTACATTAATATTACAAATATTTATGTACCGTGCATTAAAACAGTGTTATAAATTATTTCAAGGATGTATCAAATAAATAATTTTTATTTATAAACTTATTTAAATTTAATTCTCTTGTTTTAATCATATTGGCTTTTATTAGAAATATCAACGATTTCCGGTACAGTTGCATAAATGAAATACTTGAAATTATAACACCCTAAATCAGTTTTCCACGCGTACGAAGTCGCGGGCACAGCTAGTTACAAATAAGATGATATTGTCAGTAACACAGTAGTAATTGTTTGCTGCATTTTGCTCTATTTATATATATTTTGTTCTTTCCTCATATCATAATTCTCAAGACATAACATCTTTTATGCTCCTTTTCTAGAAAATAATGCCATTTTTGCTATTTCCATTTGTAGTTTTATCAACTGTCCATCAACTCTGAATCTGCAAAAAATTAATGATTAGATTTACATTCAATAATTTCCGGTGTAAAATGGCAAACCAAAAAGATATTAATCTTTAAATTTCAAGCAATGTTCCAACCTAATTCATGCATTAATACATGAATTTATTTCTGTATATACCCATATTTTGTTTGCAATGAAGAAACCTATATAATAGTTTCGGTTCAATTTTCTTTTTCTCCTTTTAAAAGTAAGCGGTTTTGATTAGCAATATGTTAGATAATAAAATAATAAATACCTTTGGAAATAATTTTCTATATTATGTAAAGAAAATTGTATTAAATCCTAGATTTATTTGAAGCTTACAATGCTTTGAGAGAGGCCCCTTCTGTTTTCCGGTTATATATCCTTCTCTTTCTAACGTATTCTATCTCTCACTTCCAATTTCCCTCCCAACACCGGCAGGGCGCAAGCGAGCAGCTTAGTGTAGTAAAGTAACTTAGTGAAATTTGAAATCTAAAAACAGATTCCAGTGACTTTCACCAAGTGGGTATATTTTTCTGTGTTACGATTGTGTGAAATCTAATCACGTAAGTTAATATAGCTATTGTCTTTCGTTTTCAATATATTTTATAGGTGTAACCGTTCGAAACTAAATACATATTTTACATAAATAGCTAATGCATCTGGATTTTAATTAAAGTACCTACCTATTGTGCTTGGCTTTGTTAACGGCTGTCAAAATTCGTGTTAAAACATGTCTTTTACTTGCAATGCATGGCCTTTTACATTTTTACATATTTAATACGTAGTTTTCGCTAGCGTGTTTCATTTACCTACCTAGGTACTTTAAATTCTTTTTGGATCGAGCTATTAACATTGTTTCAGAAAGATAATGGATGACACTGCGGGTAATACGTTAAATGATATTTCCGAATCAGGTATCGTACCTAATATACCAAAAGTAGATCGCAGGCGCCGAGTAAGTACCAGTAGTAATAGCAGTAGTTCGAGCTCTTCAAGCTCATCCAATTCGTCGGCGTCCGATCATGGTAAAAAACGTTCAAAGAGACGGAGTCGGCGTCATCATCGTAAGAATAAAAAGAATAAGCGGAATTCTTTTGAAGACATCCGTATTACTAACTTGACGAATGAATTAAAAGATTTACGTTATCAAATCTCGGGTCATGGCGGTTTGTCTAGCAATTTTTATGAGGTGCCGCCACCTCCCGCGCCACCACGTAGTGACCATTATGACAGCGATGTCTTAGACGATAGCGTGAGCGGAATTATTTACAGTGACAAATAATATAAACGCTGACGACGAGCAGCAGTTTAAATTCGACCTTGAGGTAAAATTGAAGGAACTCGCCGTTCCGAAAGCCTCTGATAGTTTCGTTAAAAATTTAAACGAAATACAGTACTTCAATAGAAGTGAATGGTGTGAGGTAAGATACGCAGAGGTACAAAAGATTTACAATCTTACCCCAGGTTTTGTCGATCTCGACTGCAACGACGAAATTAAGGCGTATGGCCAATTGAAGCACTTAACGTATGCGGACAAAGCATACGAGGCTTTTACATTTTGTGCTCTCAAGCAAAGAGAGGCACTAGCTGGATCTCTAACTGACTTGCTTACTTGGGCTCGCGAAGAACAAAGCTAGCCCGCTAGCACTTCATGAAAAAGTTACTGAACTGTTTTCACAAGGTGAGTTCCATAAGCTGAAGCAAATCTGATGAGCAGACTTGCTTCAGCTTATATGCGGACATAGAGCGGAAGTGATTCAGATGAGGCGGGATGGGATCACGAATCATGTCCGCGACCCCCTGGTGAAAGCCGCCCTCCGCAAGATCCCGCCATCGGATCGACATCTCTTTGGAGCAGATAATTTTACCTCTGCTCTTGAGAAATTTGGAGGGGTAAAAAAGACATTTTACCCTCTGACCCGAACTCATACAGGACCTACTTTACAAGCAGGGCCTAGTAAGGCTGCGCCACCCCTCGCAGGGGTCGGCCTATTATGCAGGACCCTCGCAGGGTACCAATAGAAGTGGATGTGCTGGACCATCACACTCACAATACCAGCCCTCGCAGGGCTGTACTTATGGTTATTCTTCAAAAGGAAGAAACAACCACAATGCTGACCGTCGCACGGGAGCAAATTTAAATAACACATTTCGTCCGCCTGGAAATAGCCAAAATAAAGCCGGCCAGGGAAGGGTCAGCCGAAAGCGAGCTGGAGGTCCATCCGATTACCACTCAAAAAAACGGAAATTTTGACTCACAGAGATTCAAGGCCGGGAGTTTGCGTCAGTTTCACTATCTTTGGGTGAAGCTAGGCGCACCTCAATCTCTACTAAATATAATAAAAGGGTACCGCATACCCTTTTGTCAAAAACCGCCACTAATGATGCCCGAGTCTCTAAGGAACTCCTTTGTAACCAGAGAGTCGGTGTCAATGACGGTTATTATAAGAACAATGAAAAAGCAGGGGGTATTAGAAGTAGCACGACGATCCCCGAGCTTTCTATCAACAATGTTCCTAGTGCCCAAGAGCGACGGATCCGTTCGGCCCATTTTCAATTTAAAGGCTCTCAACGATTATATAATCACAAAACCATTCAGCCTTATAAACATGTTTCGTGTGCCAGGCTTTCTTCAGCCGAACGATTGGTTGTGCAAGGTGGACATCTCACAGGCGTATTTTCATCTTCCGATCGCATCGGGTCACAGAAGGTTTCTTCGTCTAGTTTATCAAGGAGAACTCTTGGAAATGACATGTCTTCCTTTTGGCCTCAATACTACTCCCAGAGTGTTCACATCTCTGACCAACTGGATCGCGCAGACGCTGCGAGACCAAAATCTACGTGTGATTGTCTACTGCGACGACTTTTTAGTTGCACACCAAGACAAAGGCATTCTGCAGAAACATTGCCAAGTTCTACTGAACCGTCTGCAGTACCTAGGCTGGCAAATAAATTGGGAAAAATCTCTGACTTACCCATTGAAAGTGCTGGAATTCCTAGGCATTCTGTGGAATCCTTGGACCAACGAAAAAAGGCCTGCCGAGAGACAAAATCCTTTCGATCAAGATAAAAATCTCGGGAGTACTATCTCTTGGCAAAATATGCGTAGAAGACCTCCAAAGCCTAATAGGTATGTTGAACTTTGCGACCTTCGTCGTACCCAGAGGCAGATTACACATTCGAGCATTACTAAGGTTCCTCAGACCCTTAATGCACACTCCAGCCAGACAAGAGCTAATGTGGTGTCTCACGAATGTCACCGCACGACTGCATTACATCTACCACCAGCAACACACTTTGTGACAACAGATGCTTCCGACGTAGCCTGGGGAGCTCAAGTAGACGATCAGTCGCTGACAGGAAGCTGGAGTGCTGCAGAACAACATCTTCACTGCAATATATTAAAGGTTATCGAAAGTCATGGTCACTCACTCACTCAAACTACGACCCTCTTCCAGTGCGACAACAAAACAGTCGTAGCGTATCTGCGAAACGAGGGGGGGATGAAATCGCTTCCACTAATGGAGCTGACTTACAGAGTGTTCGAAGTATTGGATCGCTTTCAAATGAATCTGACGGCCCACTACTTACCAGGCATATACAACAGCACAGCCGATCGCTTGTCGCGACGCAAGACGACGTCGGAGTGGCATCTTCTTCAGACGTGCACAGAGAAAATATTTATGAAACTCGGAACACCAGTGATAGACTTACTAGCGTCGGATCGTGCCCATGTTGTCTCCAATTATGTGTCTCTAGATCTGAAAGACAATCAGGCAATATTCCACAATGCATTTTCCCGTCAGTGGAATTATCACCTTGCATGGCTGTTCCCACCGCCATACTTAATACCGAAGGTTCTATCTCACCTCAACTCGGCACGCGGATTATTCTTGATAGTAGCCCCACGTTGGAGTCAAGTGTTCTGGAGAGCAGACTTGAAGAGCCGTGCAGTGGCGGCTCCATACACAATCAAGAACCTCGACCGGAGCCTAATAGATACAGCAACGGGGTGGTCAAGGAGTTTAAATGACTGGACTGACAATCAGGTACAATTGCTCAGGTCCTCTTGGAGATCCTCGACTCGTAAAACGTACGAGGTTGCGTGGAAGAGATGGGTAGATTGGGCATGCAGTCACAAGCTTGATCCTCTGCACCCTAGTGGACCTGTTTTAGCAAGATATCTCGCAGACTTGCACATTGTTAATAAATTGTCATACATCACAATACTAGTACACAAATCGGCGGTATCCACTTTATGTAATTTCGAAGACAATGGAGAACTCAGTTCACACGTCTTAGTTAAGCATATCTTAAAATCGATTGCCTTGTCTAAACCTGTAACTCGTAATCGTTTTATTTGGGATTGGGAAGGTTAACATAGACGAAAGTAATATTTTTGCTGTTTCCCGACATACTGCAACCCTGCTTCTTTTGTGTTCGGGTAGACGTGTACACGATTTGACCTTATTAGCAGTCGACTCAGATCATCATATTGATGAGAGTGACAGTTTAATTTTATGGCCCCTTTTTGGTTCAAAGACCGACAGTGCTAGCTATAGACAATCTGGTTGGAGGCTATTATCAAACTCTAATAACAAAAATTTAAACCCGGTATATTGGGTAAAAGCTTTGGTCCATCAGCATCATGATAAGCGGTTGGTAAATAATTGTACAAACCTTTTTATTACTATTAGGGGCCAAATAAAAAGCGCTAGTCGAACTATAATCGCAGGTTGGATCAAATCTGTGCTGGCAGATGCTGGCATTAGTGCTCCTCCTGGAAGCATACGCTCAGCAGTGGCTTCAAAAAACTGGGCTAATAACTTACCTTTGGACCAAATTCTTGCCAAGGGTAATTGGCGCTCGAGTAACACGTTTACACGTTTTTACAGGCGGGAGATAATGCAATCTGTTAGCAATAATATCAATGTCACCAATAACTTTGTTTCTGTAAATTAATATGATTTGATATCATGACCCTGATTATCATTCTGATTTCTAAATTGTCTGATGTGTGTGATTCAGTATCAATGTCAACCTTTAGTTTTATCATTATACACTTAGATTATTAATTGGTCTCAGCGCCCTTCGACTAGATGGAGCGCTGTCAATAAAAAACAGATTCTTGAATGCGTCAACTTCATATTGTAGTGTGTGTAAAACAATGCACAAAGATTGTAGTGTGCATCTATAATTGTGTTGCCAGCTACTTGACTAGTGCCCGATCAATAGGGAAAATATTTCGTTGCTGTGGTGCGGTAATTTATCAATATTAAAAAATAAAAAAAATCTTTAATATGAAATCATAATCATTTTTATGAAGGTTCTTCTTCATATTCTTAAATAATTATTAGGCATAATTTTCAAAAAGCTTTTTTATTTTAGTATCTGGGGGCACGGCAGTGTCCCCGCTAAGTCGAGCGCGAAGCAAACACTGCCGTACCATCCTTTACAGAAACCATTTTGTCGCATTTTCAGGCCCCTATTTGAGAACCTCCGGATAAGACCAGAACGCAGAAATTATGGTCATCCAGTAAGATATAAAATCTGTCAATAATTAGAAATCCATCTGTCAACGGCCAAGTCACACAACATTAACTATAATTATATATAATATATATAATTATAGTTAATGTTATATATATAATATAATATATATAATTGTAGTTAATGTTGTAATAATAAATAATATAATAAATAAATGGCCTAACAAGGCACTAAAAAGTATCCTATAGGCAGTTTCCGGTGCTCAGTTAAACAAACTAATAGGAAGACATATGCCTCTGAAACTATATATAATATACTCGATTTTGATTTTGGTCCCACATACTTTTCTGGCGTATAGCCATTTCATCTGAAATAAGCGCGCAAACAACATTACATTTACCACATTAAGAAGGAGCGTACTTTATTAAAACTATTAATAAAGGTAAATGCTTCTTCAGTAAATCCTGGAGTGCCATCGATGATGACAAATTTACTCCTCACGTTATTATAAGCCGATGGGGAATAGAAGTTTAAAGTCAAACAGATTTTTTTAAGTTCATTAGAATATTTCGGTATAATTTTCTTTTCGTTTTTTTTTATTTGTATAATATATTATATTATATTTTTACTAAGAATGTTATATATATCAATGAAACGTTCATGATTCAAAATTTTTATTATACTTTTTAAATTGCAATTAGCTTTTTTCAATCGACGCGACGAGTCTTTTCCCGCAAAGCTTTAATTATTCTTATATGTTTTGTTTGTGAGACCGTGAGTTTTATTTTTAAATAAAGCGCCAAAGGCCTTAAAAGTCATGTCCTATCTACTAGTCAAATATAGCTCCCCCCCGCTCTTTCTCTCCGCGAATACTTGTACAGTTTTTGAGATATAAATTTCGAAGTTTTATTTGCCACGCAAAATGCGCTGGAAAAGTGTGTTGTTTATTCTAGTTCAATCACCTATTTTCCTTAACTAGAGTGAATCGGGCAGAAGTCGATACGAACACATTCACATAATATAGGTATACTCGGAAGCAGAGGAATAACGCACAAATTAGACATTAGCTGTTAATATCCTCCATCCGAGATGGCGAGTTGCGTTTCGTTTCACCTTTTCACATAATTACATTTCAAAAACTGTACTAAAGTATAAAGTTTACGTTCCGTTTCGCATCACTGCAATAATATTTAAGAATTTTTGATTTTTTTTTAAACATTTAGACGCAACTCCGGCATTCAAAATTTCTATAAGGAGAATTATGACTTTCTCGCTTAAGCCCCCTACACCACGAATACTCGTAAATTCAGGCGACTCGTTATAAAATCCAACCCAAAATGACAACGCCCAAACATCATATCATGGTTGCCTATCAAGTCGTAAACAATATGTTTCTTGGCGTTACTATGACATGACATGACGTGGCAAACACGGGCAATCTGATACTAAATATGGTTAAAAAATTTTGAATACAAGGCAACATTGAACACAAAGCGGTACTCCGATCGGAGATTTTAGGATTATATTATTTGACTGTGTTTTAGAAGATTTATACAATACTTACTAATGGTATGTGATGCCAGTATTTTTCTTGTTTCATGTAGTATTATTTTTACATAGTTTGACTATGCAAATCGGCATTTTGCTTCGCTCTCACACAAATCTTTGACAAATTATCGAGACGTCTACTTCACTTTGCGATTGTAGCGCGACTGGCGCGGGTACGCCGAATTCGGCGTATTATTTGTTGCCGCATTTTTCAATACGCTGGACGGTATCTAGTCAAAGCGACCAATTATTAATCTATGATTATACATTTACTTATGTAATTTTCCGGTAATAAAGGTTCCGTTTCCGGTGTCAAAAAGTAAATACTCATATTTGTTGCTCCTCACTAAATAATTCTAAATAATAGTCTTTACCAACAAGAAACAACTAAAACTGCAACTATTATACTGTGAAGTAGTGCTAATGTGTGGTGATAACAACAAAATAGTGGATAACCGAAGCGCAAGAATAAAATATTGATCTTAAATATTTACACTATCGATCAGGTTTGAAAATCAAACTCATCTTTTTCTGCAACTGACCGAATCACTGTGACAGCTGACAGGCAGAGCTACCAACATACCGAGCACAATACGATCATACACAACATCCGGTTACGTTGACGATGTTGCCAGCATAAGAGTGGTGTTGCTACCTGTAATTTGGGGTTGTCAACCTAAAATCAGTGCTGCCTATTAATGAATAGTGTTGCCTACTTTAAATCGATACTGCCAACATAAAAAAAATTAAATATAATTTAAAAAATACCAAAGATCATGGATAAACAAATGGAAGTTTTTTGGCAAAAAATGAAAGAGGAAATGTCAAAACAAACTCGAGAGATAACAGAGGCTGTAACTAAAAAGGTATCAGAGAGCATTAATGAAAAACTAACATCACTTATAGAAGAAAACAATACCTTGACGACCGAAGTCAAATACTTACAAGACAAAATCAAGATAATGGATGACCACAAAAGAAAAAATAATATACTTCTGTTTGGGATAAAAGAACGCTCAGGCAATGAATGTTTAGTCGAACACATCGCAAACCTTATTAGTAAATATATGAACATTCATATCAACCCACAAGAAATTAATAATGCTTACCGATTAGGAGCTATAAAAGACAACAAACCACGTCCGGTTCTTGTAACTTTTACAACAAACTGGAGAAGAAATGAAATACTCAAGAATAAAAAGAAATTACACGATGGAATATACATCAATGAAGACCTTAGCAAGGAAATTCTGGAAAAGAGGAAGGAGCTTTTACCCCAACTAAAAAAAGAAAGAGAAAAAGGAAAAATCTGTTATTTTGTTAAAGATAAAATTGTCATCAAGGAACCAAAAGATGATAAAAGAGACAAGAGGAAAAGAGACAATAGCAACTCTCCAAATGAATCCCCTTACAGCCAATCTGCGTCGGCCCCAAAAAAGATCAACAAAACAAGTATGCTAAATTATGTGGCACGGGACAGATCCGGGTCACTACCACCAAAAACTACAAAAAACATCGAATAGACACCAACAACAGGAAACAACAACAAAACCAAACAACAAAAAATTATGCACTCAACGAAAATATAAGCACCCCAAGACGGCCGGTCACCGTGGGGGAAGAAGACCACTACCCTCCAAACATTACCCCTCAACCTGATCCCAAAACATTAAGAACAAAAGAACAAAAAATTAAAAAATACATACACATAGCAACTTATAACACCCTCTCTCTTAGAACCGAAGAAAACTTACAAGAGCTATTACATGCAATAAAAGATATAAAGTGGGACATCATTGTATTGAGCGAAGTACGAAGACTCGGAGAAGCTATAAAAGAGCGTGATTACTATATACTGTATCACAAAGGAGAAACACCAGGAAGACACGGAGTGGGGTTCCTTATAAGAAAAACACTTAAACCTTTTATTTCAGAGATAATTGGCATATCAGAAAGAATCACTATACTGAACATAAGTATACCCCCTAGTAAAGACCAATGGTCTGTTGTGCAAGTTTATTCACCAACCGAACAATCCACTACATTAGAAATAGAATCATTCTACTCGTCTCTTAATGCTGCCATAAGAAAACACGCATACAAGAATTGCATTGTAATGGGCGACTTTAACGCACAAGTTGGTACACCCAGAAATGGTGAGGATATAGTTTTGGGTTCTCACAGTAGCGGTAAAAGAACTAGAAACGGCCAGAAGCTAATTGAAATGGCACTGGAAAATAATATGAAAATATTAAACAGCCAGTTCAAGAAAAGGGCTCCTAGAAGATGGACGTGGATATCGCCAGATGGCCGATACAAGAATGAAATAGACTACATCCTAACAAACAGACCTAAATTATTTGACGACTGTGGTACAATAGCGAATTTAAACTTTAATAGCAATCACAGAATGGTAAAAGCATGTCTGAACTTATCATCTATTTCAAAACCAAGTAGACCTTTCAAGGCAAAATTAACATTACTACATACTAACGTACAGATAGACACAATTAAAGATAAACTAAACTCATTGACACTATCATCCCTTGAACAATTAAGTACCCAACAAAAATATAACGTACTGCAAGAATTACTAACAGCAAGGCCAAAAAACTATAATACAAAAACAATAAGAACTAAAAGTAAGATATCAGAAAAATCTCAACACCTACTAGAAAATAGATTAAAACTAATAAGCATACCAAATAAAAATAAAACCATTAGAGAACAAATAGGAAAACTTAGTAAAGAATTTAAAAGGCAAATAAGGAAAGACAGATTAACCCTGAGACTGGACACTTTTAAACAATACATAAAAAAGACAGGTGGTATAAAAAAGGCGCTCAGATTGTTATCAGAGAAAACCGAACAACTAAGGACAGCAACAAAAAGATCTGATATTTTATCAATCGCCACGAATTTCTACAGAAACCTATACTCTAGCAAAAACCAAATTGAAAGTACCATCTTGAATAACACCGATAGTGTACCATCCATACTGGAAGCTGAAATATACAATGCAATTAAAACCCAAAAGAAAGATAAAGCTCCTGGCCCCGACGAAATTGTGTGTGTGGGATCTATGCAGTGACGCAGACATCTTGGCATTACAAGAAACCTGGCTTCTGCCACAAGATATACCAACCCTTGGGAGTATTCATCATGATTTCGCATTCCACGGAAAATCAGCTGTTGATACATCGAGTGGTGTGTTACGGGGCAGGCCGCATGGAGGTGTGGCTTTACTATGGAAAAAATCGGTTTTTCCTAATGTTTCTGTAGTCGAGTGTCTAAGTGCTCGGTTATGTGCTATTAAAATACACCTTGAAAATAATAGTACAGTGTTAGTGATCTCAGTGTATATGCCTACGGATGAGGTAGATAACCTCCCGTTGTTTGCGGAGTGCCTAGGTGAGATTAGTGCACTGATCGAGACAAGTAATATTGAATCTGTGTTTATACTTGGAGATTTTAACGCCCATCCCGGTGAGTTGTTTTCGCATGAACTTTCTAACTTTTGTGCTGAACAATCATGGTCGTGCGTCGACTTAGACATTTTACCAAGCGATACATATACATTTGTGAGTGATGCGCACGGCTGTAGGCGATGGCTCGATCATTGTGTTGTTACGGATGCCGCGCAACCTACTATAACGAATGTATCTGTGCTTTATGATGTTTACTGGTCAGATCACTATCCGTTACTTGTAGAATGCAATATAAATAAGTTACCTGCAAAAACCGTGACACCCTCATTATTTCGTAATAAAGTAATTTCTGGTGAAAGGGATAGCGATCAAATAAGAATGTATAAGGAGTTTTGCAATAATAGATTAAGTTTAATTGATTTTCCTTCTGAACTTTGTGTCTGTGCTAACAAAACCTGTACCAAATTGCAACATAGGTTTATTTTAGATAAAATGTATTCTGACATTGTATGCGTTTTAAAGGAATCGGCTGAGCAATGTTATGTCGAAAAAAAATGTAAAAAACATAGTTATGTTACCGGTTGGAATATACATGTTAGTAGTGCACATAAAAAGGCTCGGTTTTGGTTTCAGTCCTGGGTATCTCTCGGGAAACCTAAACACGGCTCTGTCTATCAGAATATGTGTGAATCTAGACGGAACTTTAAATCAAAATTAAAATATTGCCAGAATAATGCAGCACAAATTAAAATGGATATTATAGCCAAAAATCATAAAGATAAAAATTTTTCGAAATTTTGGAAAAATACCAACAGATTGAACCCGAAACCGAGTCTTCCAGTGTCAGTGGCTGGTATGCATGATCCTGTGGAGATAGCGAGTTCTTTCCAAAAACATTTTAGTATAGCATCACCCCCTCCCCCGCTGCCAAGGGTGCTGCACGGGGGCCGTCCTGACGCCGTAGACGTTAATGTTAGATTCAGCGCTAAAGATGTCGCTTCCGTAATCAAAAGGATGAACCGAGGTAAGTCTCCGGGGCACGACGGCCTCAGTGTCGAGCACTTGAAGTATGCTGGGGTGCATTTGTCGAGAGTGCTCGCTATGTTCTTCAGTTTATGTATCACTCATGCATACCTACCGAAAGACCTAATGTACACTATAGTAGTGCCTATTATGAAAAATAAGACTGGAGATGCCTCCGACCTGTCCAATTACAGGCCAATATCACTGGCTACCGTTGTTGCCAAGGTGCTGGACAGTCTCCTAGATAAGCAGCTGGAACTTCATACATGCATATATGACTCACAATTTGGTTTTCAGCCGGGCCTGTCCACTGAAAGTGCCATATATTGTCTTAAGGAGACTGTTCAGTACTACACAACTAGGAAAACTCCAGTCTACGCTTGTTTTTTGGATCTGTCGCGGGCATTCGATCTGGTGTTATACAATAAACTATGGCAAAAGCTGGAAGAAGACACTACCGTACCTCATGAAATAACATGCTTATTCAAGTACTGGTATAACCATCAACAAAATAGCGTGAAATGGGCGGGAGTGTTTTCCAATGTGTATAGGCTGGAGTGCGGGGTGAGGCAGGGGGGGCTGAGCTCTCCACGTCTCTTCAACCTCTACATGAACCGGCTGATCGGGGAACTTAACAGCACATACGTAGGATGCCACATTGATGGCGTTTGTATAAATAATATAAGTTACGCTGACGATATGGTGCTGTTGAGCCCGTCGATTGGTGCTTTGCGTAGGCTTCTTCGTATCTGTGAGGAGTATGCGGGAGCCTATGGGCTTAGGTACAACGCTAATAAAAGTGAGTTTATGGTCTTCAGTGCCGGTGCGGATAGGAGTTACAGAAATGTGCCTCCTGTTTTGCTAGACGGTGTACAACTGAAGAGAGTAGACAGGTTTAAGTATCTGGGCCACTGGGTAACCGACACTCTGTCAGATACAGAAGACATTGAGAGGGAGCGTAGGGCGCTGTGTGTGCGCGGTAACATGCTGGCTCGTAGATTTGCACGATGTAGTAAAGAGGCCAAGTTGACTCTTTTTAATTCCTTCTGCCAATCATTCTACACTTGTGGTCTGTGGGTCAAGTTCACACGGCGGGCATACAGCGCTCTACGAGTGCAGTACAACAATATGTTCAGGATGCTGTTTGGGCTGCCTCGGTTTTGTAGCGCTTCTGAAATGTTTGCTGTGGCACGAACAGATTGTTTTTACACGATCATGAGAAAGCGATGTGCCTCGTTGTGGTCTCGTGTACGGGGCAGCCAGAACAGACTCCTGAGTGTACTGGGTAGTCGATGGGACTCCAGGCTGTTAAGGCATTGGATGCAGCTCCATGCCCCAGCAGCTCGTTTCCCTTATGTTTAAGTTGTAAATGTTTTAAAAATCTGCTATTATAAATTTGTTATACTAACACTACACTTAAGACCTTTGTTACTAACACTATTATATGGATTTCTTAATCTGAAATAAATTATTTGATTTGATTTGATTTGAAATTAGCAATGAATTGCTCATAAGCAGCAGCGACCATATTGCAGCACTACTTAAATATATTTTCAATGAGATACTGAACACAGAACTAATTCCGACTCAGTGGACAATGTCAACGATCATCCTGCTCCACAAAAAGGGTGATAAGGCTGAAATAAATAACTATAGACCTATCAGTCTAATGTCCAATATTTATAAAATTTTTGCCAAAATTATCTTGAAAAGAATAACGAAAATTCTGGACGAAAATCAGCCTAGGGAGCAGGCAGGCTTTAGAACAGGTTATTCAACAATGGATCATATCCACACAGTCAGACAAATTTTTGAAAAGAACAAGGAGTTTCACGTGCCATTCTACTGTTGCTTTATAGACTATAATAAGGCATTTGATTCTATTGAGCACGAAAGTATCTGGTACAGTCTAAAGAAGCAAGGTGTGGAAGAAAAATATATTAGAATCATCAAAAACGTATACTCTAACAGTACAGCTAAAATAAAATTAGAAAAAGAGGGCAATGAAATAAAAATAAAAAGAGGTGTAAGACAGGGTGACCCTTTGTCGCCAAAATTATTTACAGCGGTCTTAGAAGAGATTTTCAGGAAAGTAGATTGGCCTGAGTACGGTCTAAATATAAACGGTGAAAAATTATCCCACTTACGATTCGCTGACGATATTATACTGTTTGCCGAAACAAAAGATCACCTACAGCACATGCTAATAGATCTAGAAAGAGAAAGTCGTCGGGTTGGCTTAACGAATTAAAAAAAAAAAAACAACTGCTTTCGAAGAACTTGTCACAGTAAACGGCAAACCAATTGAGTATGTGAAGGAATATACCTATCTAGGCCAGCTTATTTCTAATACAGATGTCATGTCGAAGGAAATAGATGCTAGAATTGGCAGCGCGTGGAAATGTTACTGGGGTCTTAAAGAAATCATGAAGAACAAAGAAATTAAGAACACCTTGAAATCAAAGCTGTACAATACCTGCGTACTACCCGTTCTAACATACGGTTGTCAAACCTAGGCTCTGACCAAAGCTCAAAACAAAAAACTCGAAGTATGTCAAACAGCAATGGAAAGAAGCATGTTGAACATAAAGAAATCGGAGTGGATACAATATAATTAATTACTAACTGTAAGTAACAAAACTATTCGAAAACGCACGTTAATACAGAATGTTACAGCCAGGATAAGAAAACTGAAGTGGCAATGGACAGGTCATATTATAAGAGGCACAGATAAGTGGAATAAGAATATTGTATCCAAAAAATGGAAAAAGAAAGCCAGGAAGACAGTTCCGAAGATGGGAAGACGAAATAAAGGCAGTAGCGGGTAATTTATGGACAAGAAAAGCGCAAAGCCGAGAAGAGTGGAAATACATGGAGGAGGCCTTTGCCAAATATGGGCAAACAGACACAGTTGTTGGTGTCATCGACTCAGTAGTCGTATTTTAACTATTTAGTATTATATATAAAAAAAAATGTATCTTTGTCTGAATAAAGGCTTTTATTATTATTATTTATGTAATTTATTTGTATTTTCTTTTGTAACCAGTTACATGTACATATCATACAAAGCTCCTTTTCGGGTACATTAACTGTTCCAGTTAGATCCAATAATTCCAATTTAACCATAATAGGCTCATCTCAAGCCTACGTTAACATAATCGGCCATTCTCCGGTAATAAATTTTTACGTGTCCCGGGCTTGTCTACTCTGTATTATTGTCATATTCATCTATGTTTTCTTTTTTAACCGACTTCAAAAAAAGGAGGAGGTTCTCAATTCGTCTGTATGTATAATATTTTTTTTTTATTTTTTTTATGTATGTTCACCGATATTTTCGTCAATTATAGACGGATTTCAAAAATTTTTTTTTTGTTGTATAGAGTTCACTTCTGAGGTGGTCCCATTTTCACCAGGTCAGGATCTGATGATGAGATCCAGGAGAAATCGAGGGCAACCACCGAAAATTGTATGCTACGAGCATACAATTTTCGGTGGTTGCCCTCGATTTCTTTTGATTGGTGTTTTTGTTACGTAATCATGTCTTACTCAGGTATATGCTTCCGGGTGTCAACATCTGATGCTGCTGTGCTGATGATGAAGCTACAGTACTCCTTAACGGTTAGGATTAGGAGTTGGAAGGCAGTACTGCAATTGGTCGATGGAAACTATTTAGTAGTATGTAGGGCTAACATGTTGCTTGTGAGGTATGCTTGAATCAACATCTGATGCTGCTGTGCTGATGATGAAGCTACAGTACTCCTTAACGGTTAGGATCAGGAGTTGGAAGGCAGTACTGCAATTGGTCGATGGAAACTATTTAGTAGTATGTAGAGCTAACATGTTGCTTGTGAGGTATGCTTGAATCAACATCTGATGCTGCTGTGCTGATGATGAAGCTACAGTACTCCTTAACGGTTAGGATTAGGAGCTGGAAGGCAGTACTGCAATTGGTCGATGGAAACTATTTAGTAGTAGGTATGTAGGGCTAACATGTTGCTTGTGAGGTATGCTTGAATCAACATCTGATGCTGCTGTGCTGATGATGAAGCTACAGTACTCCTTAACGGTTAGGATTAGGAGCTGGAAGGCAGTACTGCAATTGGTCGATGGAAACTATTTAGTAGTAGGTATGTAGGGCTAACATGTTGCTTGAATCAACATCTGATGCTGCTGTGCTGATGATGAAGCTACAGTACTCCTTAACGGTTAGGATTAGGAGCTGGAAGGCAGTACTGCAATTGGTCGATGGAAACTATTTAGTAGTAGGTATGTAGGGCTAACATGTTGCTTGTGAGGTATGCTTGAATCAACATCTGATGCTGCTGTGCTGATGATGAAGCTACAGTACTCCTTAACGGTTAGGAGTTGGGAGCAGTACTGCAATTGGTTGATCGAATGTATGTAGGGCTAACGTGATACTTGTAATATACCATCCAGACTCACGGCGAGAAATCTCGCCGAGAAGTCTCGCCGGTCCTTCTCGCGAGAACAAGCAATTTATCCACACTCTCATTTTTCTCATTCGTGATCTGTTTCCTATGCAGTATGGACGACATTGACGAATTGAAACTGCAGCAGGTTTGGCTGTGTGTTATTGCATATTATAACTTTGTCAATGTCGTTGGGTCTACCCATGATAATAAAAAATATAAATACCTAATAAGTATTATATTATCAAACTCTTTCAACTAAGTACCTATTAATAACAATTATAGCTTCCTAAAAATATGACCAATTCGACAAACGGACGTTGTAATTAGTGACTATATATTAAATAAACTGAAACCCTTAAGTAAATGAACTAGCATCTATTTAAGTTCACAACGCATCAACACAACTAAAAATCGAGAAATAAAATGACTTTTAAAAAAAAATTAAACCGCCTTCAAAAAAAATAACTAAAAAGCGATAAATAAACTAATGTATCTACTTAATGCATAATATATACCTACAATTATTTAAATATTTACAACTCAATACCTAATACTTTAACAAAGTCATCTTTAACTATTTAAATATTTACAGTTATCACTTATTTTTTAAGTCGGTGCCAGCCAAACAAATAAATGTAATTAAGAATACTGGCCGACACTAAAATTCAAAGCAAAACTAAAAATACGAATTTGCATAAGCGCGCTGAAATAATCTATTTCAGCGCGCTTGCCAGCCGCGCGCGTCAAACAACACAACAGACTAAGTTACCTAGGCTGCAGGCTGGCACCGACTCCAAATATAAGTGATAACTGTAAATATTTAAATAGTTAAAGATGACTTTGTTAAAGTATTAGGTATTGAGTTGTAAATATTTAAATAATTGTAGGTATATATTATGCATTAAGTAGATACATTAGTTTATTTATCGCTTTTTAGTTATTTTTTTTGAAGGCGGTTTAATTTTTTTTTTAAAAGTCATATTTGATAGATAGCATCCGTATCAAGCTGTAAACAAAAATATAGGCTTCTGCTTTAAGTGATTAAGACTAATTATTTTAAGTTGCGTTGAAAAAGCACTTTTTTCTAATTACCATAACGTGTCCCGACATCAACTTGATCTGAAAACTTGCTTGTAATTTTTTTTAACGTACATATTTACTTTAATCCAATTAACTTTCTAAACAAAACAAAGGATCGTGTATCGCATAAAAAAATATCGACTTAATAGGTCCAGTCTATAAATAATTATCATGAAATAAAAGCGTGTCCCATCGAATGTTCTAATTACCGTAACCCACACTGTTCTTGGGTGCACACTCCAAAGCAACAGGATTTGGCACATCACTGCCGCACGCGTCGCGACACCTCCGTGTGTGCCACGGCCCGACAGCCATCACAGGTCGTTAATGTTTGTGTGCCGCCAGTGAAGCACGTAAGTATATAATTACCGTAGCTGTGGTAATAGACTTTTCTAATTACCGTTGTTCTTATTTAAATATTTAAAATTTAAAATAGAACTAGGTTGATCATATAAATCTAGACAGTACTTTGGCCTACGTAAGTTGTCTCAAGACAGTTTTTGCAAACTTTATTGGTTTTTGAAATTTTTAAGAAAATCTAACTTTTACTAATTACCGTATACTAATTACCGTATTTTTCTTATTACCGTTGTATGAAAAATGAATACGTTTTATAAGGGTTCAAGGGTTCCAGTGGTAGTATAAGGCCACAATGAAAGTCCACCAAGTCATTTGGAGTTCCTCAAAACCAGATCTACTTGCAATGCGAAAGTTAAGCTGTAATGCGCAATTGATGTATCAAGCAATTGATATCAATCGATTTTGCTAGCAGGTCCGACCACGGCCCTACCTTGACAATTTTTGTACTCTATACATTTCTGGATTTCAAATTGAATTTGTTTTCTTGTTTTTTCCGAAGTCGGGTTATAAGTTTTTTAAACTTTTATTTTTTTAGGTAGATCCTACTTATTGTTTAAATAAATATTATTTGCGAAAATAAAACAATGGTTGTTTAATTAACTAGTATTACCCGATCTTTAGCTATAATAACATAATATTATGTAGAACTTATTAATCAGAGTTTTATATCATCTTTTAGATATAATAAATAATACTTTCTAATTACCGTCACATTAAATATTACATTTGTCTAATTACCGTACCCATACAATTTTTAAGTCTCATTATCTCAAGAACTATAATAAACTGTTGCATGCCTCATTAATTAATTATATTGTATTTGTATCTTTCATTAGTTTTATATTTCAGTGTGTTTAATCCAGATTAGTAGAAAAAAAAAACGGTTACGGTAATTAGGCAAATAACGCCGAACTGGAGAATGACCGTAATAATATTATTCTTTGGTAACATAGTTCCAAATTCACATTGGCGTTCCCCAACACCAGGCGATAACAAACACGTCTCAAAGCATTGTAAGCTTCAAATAAATCTAGGATTTAATAGTAATTCCTGCCTGGTGCTTTGGACTCAATGGCGGATGGCGGCAAGCTGCTCGCTTGCGCCCCGCCGGTGTTGGGGGGGAAATTGGAAGAGAGAGATAGAATACGTTAGAAAGAGAAGGATAATATATAACCGGAAAACAGAAGGGGCCTCTCTCAAAGCATTGTAAGCTTCAAATAAGGTAAGTATTTAATATGCGTTTTTATTTCAGGAAAAACGCTTCTATTCTTATCTATTTTGTAGTTTGATATTTTGTCACGAGTTTTATTACAACTAACAAGTCTTATTTCGGAGTTGGTAAAGTTGCAGAACGTCCTCGCGTCCTTTTTTGTTCCATTTTATAAAACCCTTATTATTTACATCTATGTTACACAACAAAAACAAATCATGTATTGCATTTCTACATATTAATTATTTGTCAGCTTGGATGTTCGAAAGACAATATTGACAACTGACAAGTGACATCTGAAAAAGTTATACCTACCGAACATTTGTTGCTGTTCTTTTCTAACACATTGAATGCAATAACTGTGCATCTCACTTGCACACAAATAGTGTGAAGTTGTCTGGTTAAATACCACTAATAGCTATTCTGTGAAAAATCGAAAATATACAGGGTGTAAAAAGAGCAGTCACTATATATATACTTCGTGGGGTAATAACCAGGCAAGAGTTATATCCATTGGTACTAGTCATTTGCTTTTAATCCATTGTTTTAAAAATTTAAAAATTTTCAATAGGCAATGTACAACGTACACAACACAGCGATCAGCTGATTACGCTGAGAGGTCAATAGCACGCGTAGGATGTTCATTACGTACTAGGGCAAAAATTATAAAATTTAAGAATTTAATGCAGAACGTTGTTCCAAACAATTCAGCCTTGCGACTAAAATAATAAATTGCAAAAAAAAATTTTTTTGTTTCATTAAATAAATAATGAAAAAAATTCATTTCTAGAATCAGTCAAGGTCCTAAAATCATATCCCAAAGTTATAGTGACTGCTCTTTTTACACCCTGTATTATATTGGCTTGACAACCAGGTAAATAATTTTATTTGTTAGGATAATATTTGACGACATATTATATACTAGCTGTGCCCGCGACTTCGTACGCGTGGAAAAGTGATTAAGGGCACTTTAGTATTTTTAAATATATTTTTAGTTTATTGGCGCAACCGCTGACAACTTTCGCTAATTTAATAGTTACTTCCCAGTGAATCCCAGTGTTGATCCCTATCCAGCAAGTCACGTACCCGGCAAGCCTCTTGGTATGCAGGGTATAATAATAATATAGTACCATCCTTTCGGGGCTCGGTAAAGTAGGTCTTCGAACAATATGTAGAAGTCAACAAAGGTATTCGAAGTCAGGATTCGAATGCAACGTATAGACCCAGCCAATTTTTCACGTTAATTTAGTAAAAAACTTCGATGTCCGTCTGTCTGTCTGTCTGGGTGTCAAAACTTTAATACGTGTAGGTATCAAGCTAAAAATCATATTAAATACTCAGGATCTTCTGTCCCTTCTGGCTCTACCTAAAGATTCAGCCGATTATGTCGCTAATTTTCGTAATTTTCAACACTCCAAAGGGAACTAAAACCTAAAGGTTACTTCCCGGGAACTCAGAATTTTTAAATTTGATATGAAGCAACGTCTTAATAGTGCCGACATAGGATAAATTGCGAAACCATAAAAATATCTTTAATTTTTTTGAACTTACTACCGTTTTTGTCATTAATGTTTTGAGATATTAAATTGAAACTTATATTGCAATTACATACTAAGGACGTATTTAAAACGAAACTCTCGGTTAGACATGGGCGCAGTGGCACGCCCCGCCGAGGATCCAGCAGGCTTACTCTCGACACATCCGAGAATCGAATCAATTCGATCTCAACGGTTTTTGGTGTTTTATTTGTTAGATTACTTTGGAACTAATTAGGATAAAGAAAACCGTTAGAAATAAACAAACGTAAATTTATTCGGGAGTATGCGGCACGATCGAATCTGAATCAAAATCGAATCAGTTTAGAGAGTTAGGCCGATCGGTTTTAGTAGCATTTTTTTATTAACCTACCGTAAGTATAATAATAATAATATAAATAAATGAAATTTAGTTTTAAAGAAAATATAAAATAAAAAAAGATTAAATTTGAATGGTTGATGCAGCGCGGTTCCCGCCGCGCTTCATACAAACGTCCAGCAATTTTTTTTAACTGTCATAAATTGTTTGTTATTTATGAACCGATTGAGATGAATTAATAAATATTAAGTCAAGATTACTACATTATAATATGATTGAACCACATCTAAATCGGATAAGCCGTTTCTGAGATTAGCGTGCACAAATGCACCGACAATTCAAAAAAAAAAATTCAAAAAATTATTGTTTTGGGTACTATTGCATACTTAAATAAAAGTCTCCTATAACACAGGCACAGATAGCACAGTTAGCGGCTGTGCGTGGTTAAATTCAAACACCGGTACTGCTTGTTAGCACATTTTAATAGTATTTTTTACCCAGCAGTGGGGTGGAGCTCCTTTGGTTGACCTTCGCCAAAGTTCCTACCAGCATCTGATACCTACACTAAACCAGCCCGGCTCGGACGTACGACGTAGCAGCCGGCGGCGCCCGGTCGAATCACGGCGAAACGATTTTAATTTTGCTATACCTATTTCCTAAACTATTCATTATATTTGCATGGTATAAAGGGCAAATATAGTCTTCATGGAATGCTTAAGCCAACTAACGTATTAAAATGATAAGGATTAATACAGTGATGGTATAAATAGCTTTCCAAAAACCGCTTAATTGTCCGTTTTTTTAGTTTATCGCGAAAGGCATTCTTTTAATAATACAGTTAGGTAATAAAGTTGATTTTATACAATAAATGATAATTTATTTCAATTTGTGAAGTAAGTTCAAAAATACAATTTTTATATTATTATGACACTGACACTTGTCTTCCCAGAAAACAGCTGTGTAAGCGATCCCCCCGCGCCCCCCGCACGAACCGTTCGACCGCAGGCCGCGCGCGCGAAATTCATCCGACTTGCTTCAAATTTATCGTCACTGCTCGGCTCCTATGTATCGTAGCGTTATGTTATATAGCCTATAACCTGCCCAGGAATATGGGCTACAATCGTACCAAGTTTGGTTAAAATCCCTTCAGTAGTTTTTGTTCCTATCGTGCACATACAGACAGACAGACAGACAGACAGACAGACAGACAGACAGACAGACAAAAATTTTACTAATTGCATTTTTGGCATCAGTATCGATCGCCAATCATCCTCCAATATGTATTTTGAAAAAATATTCAATGTACAGAATTGACCTCTCTACAGTTTTATTATAAGTATAAGTATAGATAATTTTATTAAAAGGGGAGTGAACAAGTGTATATTAACGTTGATGAATATTTAAGACATTCTCATCAAATCTAGATATCATAATGCATTAAGTACTTACATTATAATAGGTAGGTAGGTAATAATAACAATTAAAAATCAATATTAATATTCAAAAACCCCATGGTTTAAAACATTTTTCTGACCAAACTAGATGGCTATGAATACCTATTATAAGTATTTATGCATAGCTCATGTAATAGGTATAGGTATTAAGTATTATCTTTAGGTTTATAAATCTAAAGATAATTTAACTCATGTTAATTAATAAATATGATTAAACAGTATTATTTACACAGACATTGTGGGTTTTAATAAAAACATCCTTGTGTTGTTTTATTCGAGATAGCTTGTGTAAACCCATCTGGCGTCAATGCTATCTGTTCAGTCTACATTCTACAATAACCTAAGTACTGTACCTGTACCTGTTGCACGCTGAAATAAGTTAAAAATTTTGGTAAATAACATTTTAAAGTGTGTATGTCGCAGTCATATGATTGAATCAGCTATTTGATTAAATGTCTAGCGTGTTTATTGAGTGAAGACATTTAATTGATTGACTAGGCACTTGATTGAACACGCGTCACTCAACGCCCAACTAGTTCAATAAACGTGTTCAATAAATAGAAATTTAATGAAATAGCCGATTCAACCAGATGACTGCGACATACAAAGGCCGAAAAAATGTCTAATTTTCATATAACATTATCCTTACATTTACCTCCTCATGTCGGTAAATCCTACCACTTACCTTCTCTTAAATCTTAGCATATACTTACCGTACTTCGAGCTTTTACAGTAACATAAAGGTGCATAAACATATTATTTATATTAGATACCTATATTTTCTGAATAGTTCTTTAACAGTAAGTAGATATATCTCGCATAAATAATTATAATCAATAAGATTTATTTGTCTTTAGTGTGTGCATTGTATACGGAAATCATTAGCAGCGACCACTAAGGTACTTAGGTACTTTATTTTAGAGCCTATTTGGTTACATTGATAGTGAAAATAAAAATAAATTATTATTACGTAAAACGATCACATTATGGATACCCTATTCAGCTTCAACCTATTTAGCAGAATTAGTAGGTACCTATATATAACATCTACTTCAGTAACAAAATCAGTAACAAACAAGAAGACCGTACGCGCTCGCGTGTGCGAGAGTTGCGTCATTTGTTTACTTGGAAGGTAATATACCGATTGTACTGTTCAATTGTAATTTTTCTGTTTTCTGATTTATTTAACTATAATTATTGATAAGTTACTACCTACCTAAGGTACTGTTAGTGTCATTAATTAATTAATAATAAATATAATGCACTTTGTGTAGTACAGTTTTAGTACTTATGCTATTGGCGCTAGTTATGCTATAATATTTTAATTAGATACCTAATACAAATTATCCCTATTGTTTGACATAATTATATTAACATTTCGTTGCAGCCACCAAAAGTCTATGAGATTGTACAAAATTCAAGAACTACTGAAACATGGTTGGAAACGAAATAAATAAACACAGTGAGGTGAACATCGAAACTGGTAACAATTTGAAGCAAGATGTGAATAATATCGATTCCATTGAATTGGGATCGAATGGTGACGCGGGAAGCCCGCAAGAGCTGCCTCCAGTTGTGGAGCGAGTGAAGTTTGACTTGGATGACGACAGCATATTCTCCAGCGAAGACGATGAGAAGCTGCCCCCCATCCCAGACGGAGGCTGGGGCTGGGTGGTCGTGTTCGCGGCCTTCACCACATCGGCATGCGCAGACGGCCTGGCCTACTCCTTCGGAGTCCTGCACGAGGAGTTCACGAAATACTTCGAGGAGTCGCAATCCAAAACATCTCTCATAGGAAGTCTGTTCATATCGCTCCCGCTGATATCCGGTCCCATCATGAGCGCGCTAGTAGACAGGTACGGATGCCGGCCGATGACGATAGTGGCCAGTGTCCTATCTACGGCTGGGTTTCTATTGGCATCGCTGAGCAACTCAGTGGAGATCCTCTGTCTGACCCTGGGCGTGATCAGTGGACTGTCCATGGGTATTTTGTACGTAACTTGCGTCGTGTCCGTTGCGTTTTGGTTCGACAAACGAAGAACTCTCGCGGTGTCCCTGGCCTCCTGCGGGATCGGCTTCGGCACGCTGGTCTACTCGCCTATGACGAACTACTTCATCCAGCTGTACGACTGGAGAAATACCCTCGTTCTGCTGGCGGGAACTATTTTGAATATGAGCGTCTGTGGCGCGCTCATGAGGGATCCCGACTGGTTAATTATTAAGGAAAGACGAGAAAGGCGACTGGCGAAGGCGAGATCTAGGAAGTCTTCGAGTGCGGGATCGATATCGTCTAGGTCAATGGGCGGGGAATCGGTTTACCTGACCGCAAACGAGCTGAACGATTTGCTCAAGAGCGGGAAGAGTCCAGAGTATATTTTAGCGACTCTGACGACTTCGTTGGCGGTGGCCGAGCAGCTGGAGGCGACGACACAGATGAACGCTGAACAGTCGCACAAGAGAATCAACTCTGACATCGATCTACCCACATATTTACGTCAAAATGAAAGGGTAAATAAATCATTATCCTAATCACTAATAATAAGTATATAACCGAAAGTAACTCTGTCTGTCTGTCTCGCTTTCACACTTAGCTACAGAACCGATTTAAATGAAATTTGGTACATAGTTAAATAGTCTAGAGCCTTAGAAAGGATAGAAGGCTATTCCACGCAGTGTCACAGGACAGAGTCAGGGGTAAAAGCTAGATTTTTTTTACTTACCTACATTAGGTAAGAGCTAAGTAAAGATTAAAAATCCAAACGATTAAGAACTTAGGTAAGTAAATACAAATTTTTTTTAGGTACCAGCAGAAGTAATCGATAAGCTCATGTCGAATACATCTCTATACAATATCTTAGTGCAGAACTACTCACATATTATAAACAGACGAAAATCGGACGTCGAGGCCCCGACGAATATGAACAAACGTGTCTCGCTAAAAGTTACGCTCCTAGCCGAGAAGCCAAAACCAAAAAATGAGATGAATACCATACCTGGAGAAGAAATAGCCGAAGACGGCCCTAATCAAACTAGTAGAGCTGTGAAAACCGTTGAAACCAAACCAAAGATAGTAAAGCAAGACGCAAAACATGAAAAGATTCAACACCCAAAAGTATCGCAGCCATCCGGCTGGTTCACTCGTCAGTTGTCCACCGATCACTCCTACTTTAAGAACATGCCGCTCTATAGGAACACAATAATGCATCGAAGTGCCATGATGAACATACCCAAGTACAAGCTGCGAGCGGCTTCTCTGCCGGATATTTACAGGAATTCCACGTGGTCCTTGCATTCCGATACAGATGACGAAAAGGTAAGAAAGAATTTTGGTTTCTGTTGCCTGAAATATATCTGGTATTTGTCAACAATATTCTCCCACACCGATCCCGGTGACGGTGGCCGGTTTTATGTATGCGCAAGTAGCTTTTTTGTTGACTTTCCGAAAATAGCTTGTTAAGTTTCATTTGGAACTAAAATATTTTGATTTTGAATGCACAGAAGCACTCTCTCTTCTTTCACTCTTGTAGCCCACTGGGATGGTTACCCGACACGACTGAAGCGTTCATTTTATATTATTAGAAAAATTAACGTTAAAATAATTTAAGTCCGGATTCTGAAAGGCATATATGCTAAAAGGCATAATATGAATAGGCTATGTCAACTAAACGGTGCCTTTTGGTGAATTAAGCTTATCCGTGTAATTTTAACCAGATTTGATAAGACTTTCATTACAAGTTCCTAAGCATTAAATTGTTACTATCTAAAAGGCGTATGTGAAAATCTAGCTGTTGACACAATCACTTACGTGATGTTTACTGATACACCTACAGACGTGTGTTGATGTTTAGACAGCAAACACAAGGTTGATTATGGTAGACTTATATGCCTCTATATTGGGTAATCTCGTTCTACATACTAATACAACTGAAGTGCTTCACAGTTCACACCTAAGCCGATTCCGGCAACTATTATTGTTCCACGACATGGAGATTTCTTATTATTTACACAACCTACCTACTACTATGGAACTTAATTTACTTAAACAATAAATAAGTAACATGAGCTACGCAAAAATATCATTGGGAACAACTTTTGCGATCTAGATATCTCTGATAATGAATAAGTAATAGGAGAGCCAAAGTCCTTATGACTTCAACGCAGCTGGAGAGAAATACAATATAATATCCCTCTGTTTCTGAAAGGCTGATCAAATCGTCGATCAGCTAGCATTAGAATTAACAAGCCATTCTGAACGCTCATTGGTGAGCATCACTCGTAGCAACTTCGCTCACTCGCTACGTACACCAATAAACGTTCAGAATGGCTTGTTACTTTTAATTAACTTGTAAGAGTCAAATTTTCAACAGCCTTTCAAAAACTGGGTGTGTCTCACGAGACTTCTTTTCAGAAATGGTTTCACCGAATGTTCGATGTGTTCAAATCAATTTTCGACGTTCGAATGTTCACGGAGTTCCACTTCCTCATGTTGAACGTGGGTTCCCTGATCCTCGCCGTGTGGGCGATCATCCCGTACTTCTTCCTCAAGTCCTACATGACAGACAATGGCATTGAGGGCGGCGCGTTGATGATCAGCATTATTGGAATAGCCAGCGGTGTTGGGATTGTAAGTGTTCATTTTAATAAAATAAAAAAGTTTGTGTGTACTTACATATGTAAGCAAGTAAGAAGTTATACTTCATTGGCTTTTTTAAAGTGATAAATTTGTTTCTAAAAATTGTATAATTTCGTTATATAAAGGTACTTACTACGTTTGTAGAAATTATTATTCGGACTAATACAAAACACGTGTTGAATTATTATGATAATTGTTAATACAGTTGCTAGTACTAAAAAATGATGACCTAACTTCATGGTGTCGGTTCTTCGTGTCAGCGACCTGCGTACGTGCATCGTAAAAATGTACGATCACCATTTTACTCTAAACCCCTAAAGAAGTGTAACTTCACAAATAATACCGTCAGAATACAGTGTTTATTTATAATATTTATATTGATTAGGGCAGCCGCCCACAAGACGAACCGACGATCTGGCCCGAGCCGCGGGCAGCCGTTGGATGCAGACAGCGCACGGCCGGTCGTTGTGGAAGTCCTTGGGGGGAGGCCTATGTTAAGCAGTGGAGGTCTTCAGGCTGATGATGATGATGATGATGACAGTGTTATTTCCCTTCCAGGTGCTCCTCGGTTGGGCGGGTGATCAGCCCTGGCTGAACGTGACGAAGGCGTACGCCGCCTGCCTCTGCGCGTGCGGGCTGTGCGTCGGCGCGTACCCGCTCGTCCGCAGCTACTGGGGTCTGGCGGCCGTGTCCGCTCTATTCGGCCTGACCTACGCCAGCTCCTACTCCTACACCCCGGCCATTCTGATGGAGCTGGTGCCGATAGACCACTTCACCGTGGGCTACGGGTTCATACTTCTGAGCCAGGGACTCGGACATCTGATTGGACCGCCGTTAGGAGGTATGAAAATGAAAAATCTTTATTCAGTAGGTATACATTATATAATAATTAATAAGTTGCTAGGGACTCCATTTAAGTGTAAGCCTGTGTTTGGAGACCCTGTTCTTTCGTTATCATGCAGATACACATATACTTTTTAAAAAACTTATAAATAACTAACTTATTTGACTATAATTAGTACATAACAATGTAACACAATAATAATATACACCCTCACCTCAGGTATGTTTTATTGTTTTCTTTAAAGTGGTCTGTCTTATTCCTCATTAATCATACTGTGTGGTGTTCCACTCGGGTATCGGTACTCCGATCCAATTGAATCCAAACATTAATAAAGAGAACAATACAACATAAAATAAATATCGCTATTTATCGAGCAATAATGAAATACAATGCCACATTAAATTCGAAATAAATATTCTATTTTAATACACAATAGTTTATTTCAAAAAGCCTCTATTAACTAGAAAACGTGCATTACGTCATGTACAAACACTAGTATAAGATGAAAGATAATGATGTAGTATAATAAAAAGTTAAGACATCTGTAGCGCAATGGTTGAGCGCGTTGGTGCTCGAGCGATCGCGGGTTCGAATCGCCAAATTAGTCAAAGGAACAAAAGTTTTCTGTAATTCTGGTGAGTGTTAAATTTGTGTAAAAATATGTGTACAGTAGAAAAGTATTAAACATATTTCCGCTGTATGGTACCTGTAACACAAGATCCTCGAATATTAACACGAGGCCAGCTCGACCTGGTGTGAAGCGTCGACATAGTTTGTCTATAGTATTATTATGACTGTTTAAGCAACTTACCTACGTTATAAACCCTCAGGTCTGCTCTACGACGTGACCAAGAGCTGGGACCTGACGTTCTACATGGGCGGCGCGTGGCTCGTGGTCGCCGGCGGGTGCGTGGGCGTCATACCGTACACCGCCAACGCGCGGCTGTGCGGGCGGGCGCCGCTGTTGAAGGACATGGAGGACGCCGCTGTTGAAGGACATGGAGGACGCCGAGTCTAAGAGTTCCATCAACGTGTGAATTACAACATTACTGGCTAGCCCGTGCCCACATCGTCGAGCATACAAACCGTTTAAACCTTCCCTGGACTTCCACGAATATTTCAAGACCAAAAATAGCCGAATCGGTTCAGCCGTTCTCGAGTTTTAGCGACACTAACGAATAGCATTTTTTATATATAAGATATAAGAAGATATAATATAATATAAAGATAGATAATTGAAGACATGTATCGATGAAGATGATATGTCGCAAAAAAAAAACCCAGCAAATTGAGTTTAAACTGTCACCTGTATTTTAGGATACTCATATGTAGTACCTAATGTATTAAGTACATTGATTCTATAAAAAATTAAACAGACCCAGGGGACTGTCGATTAAGTTTTTGCAAATTTTGTCTTATTTTTTTTTAAACTAGTTTTTATACGATTTGAACGCGCTCCGGTCGGCGCGGTCGCCCGTTCTCTCCTTACAAATAGTTGTTCAAGGTCATTGGAGTTATCCAAAGCCTTATTTTTATTTTATTAATTCATTAACTTACGCCATCTTATAAAGTTGAAAGTATCTCTGTAATTTATACATAAGCCAAAATGGTATCATGCTTACGGATTTCCGTCTTATTTTATGTTTCGTATTAATGTCATTAACAGGTCTTTAAGTATATTATAAATCCAATATTATAAAATTAGGTATGATATTTTTGTATTTTTTTACAGTTTAAATTAACAATTATGTGCACTACAGGTACATAGGTAGGTACATTGTATATACTAATACCTGAAGTCCAATTTGATATTTCATAAAATTAAATTATATTGATATTATAAATTACAATTTACATAATTTTATTTTTGATGTACATATTAGGAATTTCAATAAAAACAAACACAAGAACTTTCATTATTTCCTTTTTATTTTATTTCGAAAATAGGCTTATTCTACGACAGCACGGCGATCGCGATTCTGTCGACACTCGACAGGCGCGCGAGAGGTCGACAGGTCGGAATCGCGGTGCCTCACATTTAGAAATAATTAAAAAATAAAATTATAACCATAAAAATAAAACGTCAATTTCTGGTTCAGTATTGCAAGCCGAAAAAATCTAATTTATTTAGGCGAATAACCTTACCTACCTAGTGAACCTTAAATATATTACTTCTCTATAATTATTTACAGTAATTTACATCACACATGTTGCGGTAGCGATTACAACATTAATTTTACTTTTTTCAAAGGAACTACAAATAAGATCAGTGGACTAGGTCCAAGTATTATTTTAATTTCGTAAAAATAAATTGCCGATGAACTGGCTGCTATAAATGCCTCGTTATTGCAATTCGTAAAACTTTTTACAGAAACAATTAAATTACTAAAATGAGATAGTTACGGGGGTCACCATGTACAAAACATTAAATTACTATATAATAATTTACTTTTCAGCGTTCCCCTTAATCGTACTAACTTAGGTTATGTTTGAACGGAATTCTTGCACTAGCTGAGTTGTCGTCCGGTCGGCCGAGCCGGTCGGGATGTCATCTATATATTGTGTGGCAACACTGGCTGTATAACATGTTCTGTACGGTGTCGCGGGGCTGTACTGTATAATCTCCGTCAGTTGAGCGCGTTCCGTTGGCTAGTGTGTTGTCCAACAACAATTCACTCTGCCACTTGTCGGATGGATTGAGATAATATTCGGTGTTCATCCTGCGAACATAATGATTATTGTTTATCAAGTCACTAAGGGTGATTAGGGTCACACGATAGCGATCGCCCACTTAAAAGTATCTAAGGCTAATAAGGGCGGATTCTACATTAAGTATCTATCTTTATAATATATCCAATTTTACCTTTGCTTTATGTACGGTATTTGTAAGATGTAATGTTTACAGCTAACATTTCTAACGTAATCAGACAAGGCATTGTATTATTTATACATAATTATATGCAATGTGAATATTTTTATTACCAAGGAGGCAAGTATCCAGAATAGCTCAGTTAGGCGTTGAGCGTGTAGGAAGCTCGTGCGTAGATGAAACAATCTGGCTGTAAGTTTCTCAAAGTCAGGCATTGCTGGAATATACGTTATCGTGCGTGCGGGACGCTCGGGCGTGTACGTACAATTAGTGGCGCGCACGGAGGGCCAGTGCTGGCGGTCGGGCTGGCGGCGGCGCAGCGCGGGCGGCTCGCCGCGGCTCACGCAGCCCTCGTGCACGTGCACGCCGCGCACGTCCGACCCCGGCACCTCGAACATCACCTCCAGCAGCAGGTTCTCCTGCGAATTCGAACACAATATATCTATATATATTTAAACTAACGATAGGTTTCACTATAACGTAAACAATGATATACGTAAATACACAAACAAGATTTTTCTATATTTACTATGTTAATAACACTATTAACATTCAGCGACATCGCGGGCACTGACGTTGGGATGCTTTGACGCAATTGAATATACATAATATTTCAATGAACACCTGTACCGTTACGTACCATGATCGCGCGCAGGCCGCGGGCGCCGGTCTTGCGCTCCATGGCGAGCGCGGCGACGGCGGTGAGCGCCTCGTCACTGAACGACAGTTCGCACTTGTCCATCGCGAACAGCAGCTTGTACTGGGCCACCTGTAATATTATATACTCGTGTTATTTGCCGTGATACACCAATATCCCGTTATATGTCAGACTAAAGTGTGTCTGAGAAGTTATCCCTACATCCATATTTTTTGCAAATTAAATTTATGATCATGAAAGGGAAGCCAGACAGACTGGCACCGTAACGCGTTACGTATCGATATATGAATTACGAAGCGGTTTGCCCAACTTTTATCTTCTTATAAATAGTTAAACTCTTGACAAGAATGAGGGTGCGATGACTCACCAGCGCGTTCTTGGGTTCCGTGAGTATCCTCACGAGTAGGTCCTCGTTGAGGCTGTGGAACGGCACCAGCACCGGGAAACGACCGACGAACTCCTGCAAGTAAATAACCAAATAAATATTTTTTAATCTATTGACGCTTCTCACCACGTCTAGCCCCGTGCTAAGTATCCGAAGAACTTGTGCTACAGGTACCGGACAACGGAAATATATTTAATACCGCGGCGCGCCGCCCGCCGCGCTCGACCACCGCTCTACTCCACGTACCGGGATCATGCCGAAGTCGATGAGGTCGCGCGCCTGCACCTTGCGCAGCCAGTGGTCGCGCTCCAGGTGCTCGTCGCGCTCGCTGTCGTGCGGCGACACGTCGGCCGCGGCGGCTGCGGACGCGGCGCGCCGCCCGCCGCCCACCCACGCGCCCGCCGCGCCGAACCCGAGGTACTTCTCGTTGTTGCGCCGCTGGATCAACCTGCGATACGATTAACCCGACCGTAAACAACCAGACTTTTTTACAATTTTACATAGAAATAAAGTAAACCACGGGATGCGTGTAGAATACTTTTTTACCCGACTTCGACAGTTTTGAAGTCGAAAGAAGATAACGAGAAGACGCACGCTTCCGTCGGGATCTACCGCACCGCCCGGTCCGACGGGCCCGCTCACCTGTCGAGGCCGTTGTAGGCGCCGCTGGCGACGAAAAGTATGTTGGTGGTGTCGACCTGCACGGCGTCCCCGCGCAGCTTGCGCGAGTTGCGCTCCGGCACCGACACCACGGCGCCCTCCAGCATCTTGAGCATGCCCTGCTGCACGCCCTCGCCTGGAACATTGGGAAACTTCAGCGTACAGCTCGAAGGACCATATGGAAAGTAAGTCATTATATTATCATGACCTACATAAATAAAAACATCTTTTTTTTTTCATTTATTAGTTTGTTGAATCACACAAATGTAGTGTGTGTATCACCTCTCCACGATATATATTGTATGAATCTTAGTAATGTAAGTTAGAGCATGGCCTTACCATCCCATAGAATCTATATTTAATACAAAAAATTGTAATGTCAATATTTGTACTTAATTCGGAATTTTTACATTTTACAAACGTTAATAGTAGTGACATCCATTGCAATTTTTTTGTATTAAAGAGTAGCAGTGCCCGCGATTTGATTAGCTCGCGTAGTTTTTGAGCGACTTAAACCGTTTATGCCGCGCACGCAACGAAAGTCCCCAAATGTGAATAATTTTCCCCGTTTTAGCAACATTTCTCACTGACGCTTCGCTCCTAATCGTCACAGCGTAATGTTATATAGCCTAAAGCCTTCCTCTTTAAATGGACTATTTAACAAAAAAAATATTTTTAAATCGGACCAGTACTTCCTGAGATTAGCGCGTTTAAACAAACAAACAAACAAACAAACATCTATAATAATAATAATTAGTATACTATGGGATACAGTATAGTATGGGACGGTAAACCATGCTGTACAGTCGTACCTCCGACGTCGCGCAGCTGGTGGATGCCGGGCACGGCGCCGATCTTGTCCACCTCGTCCAGGAACACGATGCCGGTCTGCGCGCGCTCCACGCTGCAAGTACACACGTATATCGATAACGCTTCAACACTGTTAGATATATTTTATGAGATCTACGGCCTCCGTGGTTGATTTCCGCGTTGAAACAACAAAATTTTGTTTTCAAATTTGGTTACGACAATGCAGGTCGATCACCCGATTGTCTGACAAGAAAGATGATCTATGCGTCGAATGGGCATGTAAAAAGTCGGCCCCGCGCCTGATCTCCCGCCAGTGTCGGTCATCAGTCCCACTGGGCTACGACCATGAAGGAAGGGAGAGTGCTTCTGTGTATTGCGCTCTCACTCGGTCACTCACTTGAAGTTGGCGTCCTGCAGCAGCTTGGCGATGACGCTCTCGATGTCCTCGCCCACGTAGCCCGCCTGCGTCAGCGTCGTGCAGTCGCAGATCGCGAACGGCACGTCCAGGCACTGCGCTATTGTCTGGGCGAGCAGAGTTTTACCTGGAAAATTAAGAAAGTTTTGGTGGCTCGGCTAATAAAACAAATCTCCCCGAATTACATTATAATTTTTACCCGAATGCGGCAGAAGTATTTAATTATGGTTTTCGAGAGTGTTGTATTTGTTTGTATGTAAACATCTATAATTGTTTTAAACGCTTTGCAACCTGCACGGCTAGATCTATTAAAGCTCGGTAGGTGTCGCCAGCTTCGTTCTTACTATGACACTGGGTATATCAAAAAGAAGGCGCAGTCGAGGTTTTAGTTTTTTAAATTACCGTCTTTTACTTTCCCACTTAAGCTATAAAGATCCAGAGGAGCACACGTGGTGCTCGCGTTCGCAATCATAGGTACGCTCGAATGTTCGCACACATGGACGCAATTGCGTACGTTACGCACGCACTATGTACGCACATGACAAAGACGTTACTATATTGCAACAAAGCAGTCCGCCAGACTTGAACATCGAGCAGTGGCGAAGAGTCGTTTTCCTTCAGAGGGAAGAGGGAATCCCTAGCCTAAATGAATACTAGATAAGAATTTTGATGAGTGTCTTCAAAAGACAAGTGGTAAGTGAAACGGATAGGAATGGAGTAATAGAAATTCTATTTCTCTGCTCAAAAAGAGGAACTAAATATTACAGTCGAGTAGAGGTTGTCTAGTCCACTAGCAGAGGCGCTAGTGGTACTCACCACTGCCCGTGGGCCCCAGCAGCAGGATGTTGCTCTTGTCCAGGCGCAGCTCGTGGTTCTGCCGCTCCAGCACCTCCGCGCCGCCGCCGCCGTTCGTGC
Source organism: Celastrina argiolus (assembly GCA_905187575.2). Classification (NCBI taxonomy): domain Eukaryota; kingdom Metazoa; phylum Arthropoda; class Insecta; order Lepidoptera; family Lycaenidae; genus Celastrina; species Celastrina argiolus. The sequence continues at coordinate 17,855,817 of LR994593.1, read as the reverse complement.
TGTGGCTTAAATGCAGCAGGTCTGAAACACGCGTTGTAACAGCTGTTATTGGTTAACAAGTACTACTGCAAGTTGAGTTGAGCTTACGCTTATGTAAAGCGTAAGTGGTGAGTAGATTAAATATACAGGGTGTAAAAAGAGCAGTCACTATAACTTTGGGATATGATTAAAGGACCTTTTCTCATTCTAGAAATGAATTTGTTTCATTAATTATTTTTTGAAAAAAAAAATATTTTTTTCACTACGTGTGTTGCCATCCTTTCACCGCCGCGTGTTGCCGTCTCTCTCACCTCCGCGTGCGGCCGTTTCTCCCATCCCCTCGTGCTGCCGTCTCACTCACCGTGTGATGTCTATCACCTCCGCGTGCGGCCGTCTCTCTTACCCCTGCGTGTTTCCGTCTCTAACCACTGCGTGCAGCCTCACCCCTACATGTTGCCGTCTCTCTCACCCCTGCGTGTCGCCGTCTCGCTCACCTCTGTGCGTGTGCGGCGCGTCGGGCGCGGGCCCGGTGACGTTGTTGTAGATGCGCTTGTAGTGGTTGTACACGGCCACCGACAGCACCTTCTTGGCGTGCTCCTGGCCGACGACGTGCTTGTTCAGGTACTCGAAGATCTTCTTGGGTGGCGGCGGCGGTTTCCTGGAAACACAAACGGTTTTTATTAACAATTTGTTGCCTCTTCAGTTTTCTTTAGTCATTACAGGATTCGATAACCGCTGAGGGACCAAAAATTTGTCAACGTTTCTGGATTTCAATTTTAAATATCTTCTGTCGAACAAAAAAAGAATCATCAAAATGGGTTTATAAACTACGAAATTATCCCCGAATATACGTTTAAAAAAAGCATGAATATTGTATACGGTCGAATTGAGAAACCTCCATGTGGTTAAAAATATAAAAAAAATATATTTTAGTAAAGATTCCTCACTGTCATGTGTATGTTGTTGCCAAGTACTTTAAATGTGTACTTTATTAGTTTATTAAACCAAAAATAAACATCCTCGAAAGACCTACAGCGGATTTTACACAACATTGGAAGACGAGAGGACATTCACCTTTTGTCTTGTCTTGAACTACAAAGACACACAAGTCACCTTCAGTAAAAATGGTGACACCTGACATATTATTGTTACATTGTATGTCATGTACTTATTACGACTGAAATCAAATGAAATCAAAGTATTTTATTTCCAAATGAAACTTAACAAGCTTTTTTCGAGTACAAGCCTGCCGAGAAAAACCGGCGTAAGAAACTCGGACTTTTGACGTGACAACATCTAATAAACGCCGGCTGTACGCACGGAGAAGGCTAACGTTACGCTTATTGTAACGTTGCAATCGGAGCGAGAGCGCCGCACGAGTTACAAAGTTAGTTTACGGACGATAGTAAACTATCGTCCGTAAACTAACTTCACAGACACTAATTTTTTCTATAACCATTTGTTAACGTATAATATTACACTCGGCAGTCTTACTAATGAATTTATAACGTATAAATTTTTTTATTTACTTTTGGATTTATAACGCAGAATTGTCGGAAAATTTAGCAAAATTATGATTTCGAGAAAATTTAGTTCAAACTGTCACTTAAATATTTTAGAATACGTCTAGAAATCTCTAGAATCAATGTACCTACTTAATACGTCACTAGATATCCTAAAATATTTAAGTGACAGTTTAAACTCAATTTTCCGGGTATTTTTTTTGTGACATATCACTTTCATCCATTCATGTCTTCATATATGAGACTTATAGACAGTCATTCGAGCTCTCACCAAAAAAAAAACGAACAACGAAGTGAGCTCGATGAATATTCTCAAAATGCCGGAAAGACTACAGTAATGAGTGTGCTGTACGATCAATCACTACACACCGAGTACATAATTGCCGTTTGGCTGAAGTTAATATTTATGTATGTATGAGTAACAAGTGTTACGAAAATGCTGCACTTTCCAATGCATATTTCCTTTCCGCCTTCCGACGACTGAACGCTCTACAGACTTTGGGCACACTCCTAAAAACGTCATGACCACAAAATAAAATACTATTAGATTGCATTCATGTACAGAGGCATGATAATATACGCCCGGTTTCTGAAAGGCTGATCAAATTGATCAATTGATCAAAGCAGCTAATCTGAAGCTCATTGGTGAAAACAGTGACTGCGAAGTGATGATCACCAATCAGCGTTCAGATTAGCTGATTTGATCAATTGATTAATTTGATCAGCCTTTCAGAAACCGATAAGTAAAGATAATTACGAAACTATTAACTGAAATTGTTAATAAGACTACCATACTAAATTAAATTAATCTATGCAATGTATTCTGAAATGAAGTAATAGCAATTATAATATTTAAATATATTATTATATCTAGCAATATCCCGCGAAACAATTATAATATAACAATTAGCTTGCCACATTTTTGCAAGTCAATTTAATCAGATTGCAACGCGTCCATACAATTTGTACACTCCGTTCAGATCCAATGTGATATACAAGGTGTAAAATAAATGAGTGATAATACTTTAAGTTTAGAGTGTGCATGTGCCTCCCATGTGGAGTATACTGTAAAGTACCAGCGCTGAAAGACTTGCTTTTGACTTTCATGTTTGTATGAGAAATGCCCCAACATCATAAATTTTCCCATACAATAATAAAAAAGTACCTCTTTCAGCAATGGTACTTTCACAGTAAACTCTAAATACGGGACAAATACACACCATAAAGTATTATCACTCATTAATATTTTAGCCTGTATAGCTGTATGGACGGCCAGTGCTTTCTATGCTGTAAAAGCAGTCATTATAACTTTGTGATAATATGATTATACATACTAACTTTTCTCATTATAGAAATGTATTTTTCGTCAAATATTTGCTTAATGTTTACCTTTTATTATTATTCTTTGTCGCAAGAACAACATAATGAAAAAAAACACTGTACACCAAAACACCAAAAAATTTGTCGAAATTCAATTATTTGTCTACGTACAGATCACATTGAATAAGAACGGAGTATAGTTTTTTCATGTCGAATAGTGACAATAGTTCGCATTCAGCACCCTATAATATCTGCCTATAGCACCTACAAACTGCTAGATCAGTTTGGCGTAATTCATGAACAGTGATATGAATGAATAAAGCATTAATAAATAAATATCTGTTTGCGGAGTACCAGGCTCACATACGGCGGCGGTCTTAGGGGGTGGCGAACGGCCTACGCCCGGGGCCTCGCTCTTACAGGGGCCTTGCGTCAAGCAAAGGCCAAATTCCATACATTTCCATAGGCCAAAGGGCCTCGCAAAGACCTGCCGCCCGGAGTCTCGCCGCCGCTAGTCACATACCTATAGAAGCCGGACTTGGCGTCGGCGCCGTCCTTGATAGTCTTCTTGGTGTCCACCTCGCTGAGCACGACGAAGAAGTGGTGGCACTTGTCGCACTTGACGAACCGCGTGGAGCTGACGAAGGTCTCGACGTGGGTGCACGGGTCCCCGCACTTGGGGCACGTGAGCGCGCCGGACTTGCCGCCGTTGGAGGCACCTGGAAGCACAGTGGGAAGCTGTCAGTTTGGACTGCATTGAGATTGCGATTCAAAATTGAACTTTATTTGCTACATAAATTTCAGTTGCAAGACGACTTCCGTGGCGTAGTGGTTGAGCGCATTAGTGCGCGAGGAGGTCGCGAGTTCGAATCCAGCCGAGGGAACAAAAAATTTTCAATGTTCCTGGGTCATGGATATGTATTAAATTTGTGTATTTTATAATAAAAAACTTAAATATGTGTATATATTATAAAAAATATGAAATATATTTCCGTTGTCTGGTCCTCGTAACACAAGTTCTTCGGATACTTAGCACGGGGTGTGAAGAGTCCATAGATATTACATATGTATTGTATTTAATACCGAAAGCAAGTAAATCGTGTACCTTATAACAAAGCTAATTACTTGACCAAACTATAATTTGCAAGCACGAAATGTTTATTTTGACAATTCTCTCGGGGCCATTCACTTTATCACGCCAATGATGCTGACTCATCACAATCTTATCAGCCATTTTGTTTTATTAACGAAACCTTATCTAACACAAAATAAAGTCACTAGACGCCCACTAAAAGTTCATTGTCGTGCGTTATTCTATTTGGCAGGTCAACCACACTGCTATGATAACACATGGGTACCTAATGTATAAGATTTTCGCAGTAACCACTTACCAGCAACCACGGTAATTTGACAACAACACTTACAACCACCAAAACCCTTCACAATCTTAGGGTTGACCCTCAAAGGGTTAGCTGATTGACAACTCTAAACTACGGGCCGTATTAATAAAACAGTCTCCAACTGTACCTCAAGAATTGCCATCGCAACCTCTACTTGAGAACCTATTTCACAGACAAAACAAGGTTTCGTTTCACTTTTTAAAATGTACAACTATACTTATGTTAGGTTAGGTATAGTATGTATTGTAGTTGGAGGTAGATTGGAGGAGGCCCCAAAAAGTAAGCATTTCAATTCGTTATTGAATGATTTATACAGTATTCTCCGAGCGACGGAACCGCTCTTTAAATACTGTAGTACCTGGGACAGGCGGTTTTATATGTCGCATGGTTGCAGGTACAGCATACTCACAGCAACATAGTCAACCAAATCTAGAATAAAATATAATAGCTCCCCTCACCGATTTCGGTGTTGGTAGCCGATTTCATTGAAACCAGGCCAGCTACGCAGGAGTTATTTTATAGTGCCCAAGTGTGTGCGCAATACACAAAGACACTCGTCTCTTCCTTTTATTCTCATAACCCAGTGGGACGGTAAACAGACACGACTGGCGAGAGAACAGGCGCAGGACCGAATTTTTACATGCCCATCCGACGCGTGGATCATCTTTCTTGTCAGACAATCAGGTGATCGGCCTGCATTGTCCTAAGCAAACTTGAAAACAACATTTTTTGTTGTTCCAACGCGGGAATCGAAGGGGCGGGAATCGAAGGGTCGAGAACGAAGCTCAGAACCACTAGACCACGGAGGCGAAAAGCGCTTGTTTTCAAGTTTTTAAAGGATCTGAAGGTAACTACATAAGTAGTAGTATTCCAACGAACAAAAATAAAATAACGAACCATCGAATTTCCAACTTCTATGAATTCTTTGGTTCCTGGAGCTCCTCCTACTTTTCCAACAAACCGCAAATTTATTCTAACAATATAAACAATGTTAACATCGAAATTAATTCATACACAGAATTCTTAGAAATGTCTAGTAGTGAGTTTTCCGAGAGGTTATTTGAGGAAAACGGTCGCTGCAACAATCTGAATATTAATAACTGGCATAAATTACGTCATCATGGAGGTCAGACGCGCATCCCTGGCGGATTGGTCGACTGTATGCGACAAGACGAGTTTAGGGTCAAAAGATACCATTTTAACCCCCGACGCAAAAACGACGAGGTGTTATAAGTTTGACGTGTCTGTGTAAATGTGTATGTGGCATCGTAGCTTCCAACCGGATGATCCGATTTTAATACGGTTATTTTATGTTTGAGAGGTATATCAGTACTCGAGACTGTTCTTGTTATTGAATGTACTGTTGGTTCTTGGTGGAAATTCATGTTATATATAGTAAAACACTAACTACTTGCACTTTTTTCCACTTTATTTGATATTTCACATTAATAATTACTTAAACTACACGACCGGTTTCGACATAGTCCAGAGACTGTTCTTAGCTATGTTTGGTGGAAATCGGTTCAGGTCTTTAAGGTCATCGGGTCGTTTGTTAGGTGTGACAGGAATGTTACACGCTAAGGCCGTGTTTCACCAAGCAATGTTAATGTTAACGCCATGTTAAAATACCTTCATTCTTCTCCAGGTGAAAGCCTAGCCAGTATTATACAACGTGTAAAATGAGTGACTTTTAAGGATGCCTATTTGTCCCTTGTTTAGCGTTCACTGTGTAAGTAACTAACTGGCAACGTTGAAGTTAGCTACTTAAAGCCGTGTCTCACCAAGCAATGTTAAAGTTAACGCCATGTTAAAATACCATGCCGTCTCATTCATTGTCAGGAAATACGAGAGGGACAACATGATATTTAACATGGCGTTAACTTTAATATTGCTTGGTGAAACACGCCCTTAGTCGGTGATTTTTTTAAAATTTATAATTTAGTTTATTCTTATATATATATTTATTTTCTATTTGCTTCTCCTTCAAAGTGTTTCATGGGGGGGGGGGTTGTCGACTTTTCGATAACGACAACGTTCGCGGAGGCGCTGCTGCCGAAGAAATGTATTTTGTTTTATTTTGTACAAAAAAATATTTTTTTTTTTGCTTTTTCGTTATTCTTGCGACAAAAAATAAGAAATGGTAAAAATTTCATAAAAAAAGGTACAGTTTTTGAGAAAAAAAAAATACATTTCCAAAACGAGGAAACGCAGTATAATCGACAATCGTATCTCAGAGTTATAGTGACTGTTCTTTTTACATCCTGTATATTCCGACATTCGCTCCGACACCCACGGAAATGATGCTATTATATTTTAGGCCCACGGACCATAGTATTTTCCGCCAAAAGGCTCTCGGCTCGAGAGTTGGGAACAGCTGACCGTGACACGCTTGTGCGGGCCTCGGCAAATGGCAAAATATCCTAAACGATTACTTATTAATTATTATGTAGTCGTTATCCTTGCTAGTAGATTTTGGGAGAGGCAGTTGTTTTGGCTTGGAAAACTGGAAAATATCTATATTTTTTATTCCCACTCATTGATCTTTAATTTTAAAGAAAAATAGTTACTTACTAATAATTAATCTACACTAATATTATAAAGAGGAAAGATTTGTATTTTTGTATGTAACGACTTAACTCAAAAAGTACTGGACCGACTTTAATAATTATTTTTTCATTAGAAAGCTACATTACCACTGAGTAACATAGGCTATATAAAAATTGCTGTACGTTAGTCTCGCTATAACTCGAGATTAGCTGAACTGATTCGGCTATTTTTGGTCTTGTAATATTCGTTGAAGTCTCGGGAAGGTTCGCACGGTTTCCATGCTCAACGAAGTGGGTACGGGTCAGCTAGTTACAGTATAATAAGTAGGTACTGCATTTTATTGTCTTTGATTCGGAAAAAAAGAATCCACATCCATCAAATATCATGCTATTCCACTTGTATTTCCTATCAATGAATGAGAAGGCATGGTATTTTAACAAGCCCGTTAACACTAACATGCGTTGGTGAAATCGGCACTAAGCCTGATGTGTACCTAAGGCTCAACTCGCACAAGCTAGTCAAAGCGTCTTATTTTTCAACTTTACATGTCCATTTTTCCACTACTCAGGTACTTTATATATAAACTAGCTGTTCCCGCGACTTCGTACGCGTGTTTTTTGAGTGGCTTAGCGCACGCAATGAAAGTCCCCAAATGTAATAAATTTTCTCCGTTTTTGCAACATTTCTGACTGACGCTTCGCTCCTATTGGTCGTAGCGTAATGTTATATAGCCTAAAGCCTTTCTCTATAAATGGACTATCAAACAAAAAAAGGAGATTAGCGCGTTTAAACAAACAAACAAACTTTTCCGCTTTATAATATTAGTATAGATATGGTAATTTGTAACAAATCCCGGTGCACCAACGCGCGCTCACATAAGTACTTCCACGATACAAAATTATTTCAAAGTTGAAAATTATAGATAAAAAAAAAGTTTGCACCAACTTTCAGCCTTAGTCTACAATTCTAGAGCACCGGTACAGTTGACCTTGACCTCGGACCATAATGAGGTAATCAAAAGAAGCTCTGGGTCAGACCTGAAAACGTGTCCCGCTCACGTGTTTACATTGAGAAACACGTTCCGCCTGTAGCCGTTCGCCAGCTCGCCTGCTCCAGCGCACCACGCGGACCTTCGGGCAACCTTGCCGGCGGTAAGGTTACACATTCATAATATATTTAACGTACAAAACTCAATGCTTTTAATTTAATGCCGATACGTATCTAGCTTAGCGGCTAATGTGAAGGTTCCTCACGAAAACGAAGTATTTTTTTAAAATCTCAATGAAATCGCTAAAACCTTGCTATTTAACTTCGTTTGAAATTATGGCGCAGTGGTGGAGCGCGTTGGTGCTAGAGCGAGGGTCGCGGGTTCGAATCCCGCCGAGGGAACAAAAAGTTTTCAATGTTCCTGGGTCATGGATATGTATTAAATTTGTGTATAACATAATAAAAATCTTAAATATGTGCATAGTATAAAAGTATTAAATATATTTCCGTTATCTGGCACCTGTAACACAAGTTCTTCGGATACTTAGCACGGGGCCCGATTGACGTGGTGTTAAGCGTCCATAGATATTATTATTATATTATATTTCAAATGATATCTTGGTTGTTAAAGCACACGGTCTGAGAAGAACTGACAGAAATAAGACGATAGTCGGAAATAAAACTTGGCTACTATTTATTAGTGGGAATGGCTAATTCTTCTCCAGGTGAAAGCCTAGCCAGTATTATACAACGTGTAAAATGAGTGACTTTTAAGGATGCCTATTTGTCCCTTGTTTAGCGTTCACTGTGTAAGTAACTAACTGGCAACGTTGAAGTTAGCTACTTAAAGCCGTGTCTCACCAAGCAATGTTAAAGTTAACGCCATGTTAAAATACCATGCCATCTCATTCATTGACAGGAAATACGAGAGGGATAACATGATATTTAACATGGCGTTAACTTTAACATTGCTTGGTGAAACACGCCCTTAGCCGGATGCTTTAGGACCAACAAATGTACGAGACATGTGTCCATTATCTATTTTTCTGATTTGGGGTGGTAACTCTACCTGAATAAATTTAATAAATTTATTTATTTTATTATTTTATAATGGCAATTAACTAGTTTTTATCACTTATTTCTGTCACAGGCTGTATAAAGAGAGATTTGGATGAGGGTGAAGTGAAAATGTGAAGTCGGTAAGAATGAAGCGGAACCCCACGCAACTGCTATCGAAGAAATTTGTAATACCAGCACAGAGCCTATTTAATTGTAGACTAAAATGTATGCGATTTTTAAATGGCAAAAAATACTCGTAGAAACAACAAAGAAACCACAATACATATATCTACAAGTCTGAAAATATTACGTTAACCAGTTAATCACATGCAGATGTAAACTTTAAATTATATTTTAGAGGTCAACGATTATGATTCTACATTCAAACCAATCAAAATTATGGAGTATTTTTAAGGTTAGCCATTTTATTCAGCCACTCGTACTTCAACTGTTCTTTCCGCGAAGGGCCCGCGGCTGTTTGAGGTAACATATTATGTTATTTAGATATATTGGAAGTATTTAACAATTTGTAGGAATAAGCCGTAAATGAAAGCATTCTCTATCTTCTCTCTCGTAGGGTACGTTGGCTTAATATTATCTTCTATGGATGTTACCCTTATACCAAATTGCTTTAAAGAAGATGAATGAAGAAATTCTTTCTTGTTTTTTTTTGCTTTCAACTATTCTTGTTTGGTTTGCCGCATGAGCGTCATCAGTTTATCATCATTAATTGCTTTTCGGTAGTCTCGCAAAAAGTCGAGAACCGCTGAACCGATTAGGCTATTTTAGTCTTGAAATGTTCGTGGAAGTCCCGGGAAGGTTTAAACGGTTCCTGTGCTCAACGAAGTGGGGACTTCATTCTTCATTCATCATGATGATAATCTCAGAGATTTTCTTACGATTCTTGGTAACAGCAAGTTTACTATTTCCCAATTCACGACGTATACAGCATAGGTAAACGATCTACCTTCTGTTGTGACTGACAAAGTCAATGTCCATGTCAGGTCAACTAGATAAGGCCTTATCGCGGCAACTCGTAACCGGGCCAGCGACTTAGAGCAAACTGTTCATACTCTCACGTACAGATCATCAACTTGGAGACACATGTGGCAAGATAACCTTATGCTGCCCAACTATGTAGTTACCTAGTAGTTACTTTGCCAACCGCCCTTGCATCACTTTATACCAGTGGGTAGGGGTTCCTTCCCCTTTCTTCTTCGCTTCACTGACCCCTTTTGAGAATCCTCATCCAAATCCCTACTATACAGGCTTCACCACGGCATTGCACGTCCACGGCACTCTGTAGTCAAGTGGTCTGGAGTTCTGCTGCCGGAGGCCGTGAACTCTATCCCCAAATAGTTACGGTAATGTTTTGTTGTCTGGTTGGGACAATACAGGCTGATCACCAGAATGTCGGATGTAAAATGTCGATCTTGGTGCTAGGAACTAGGGAGTACTAGGGACGTACCTGCGCCGGCGCCGTCTTTGGCCGTGTGCGGGGGCTGCTCAGGCGGGCTCTTGCACAGCACGGCGCACGTGCTGATGCCTCGCGGGCCGGACCGCCGCAGCGCGCGGCATGTCTGTGCTCCACCTGGAACGATGCTAAACTTGTTATAGATTCTAGACTGAAGATCTACGATGATGTTATACGATATCGACTTTGAACTGGCAAATTATCATTATCCTATCTTATTTTTCAAGATTTTTCAGGAAACAGAAAAAACGTAACTAAAATTAGTACAAACGCTTAAATTTTTATAAAATAAAAAAAATTTAATATTGTTTATTTATTAAAAAATTAAACCGATATTCTTCTGTCTGAATAATTTTAATAAGATAAGACATTATAAATCAGCTGCATCTAAATTTAAGATAAGAGATATCGCCGGTTCACAGTCGATATAGGTACTCCTTCCAAAAACAAAATATTTACAATGTTTAAGCTATGTATTAAATACTAGCTGCGCGCGCGACTTCGTTCGCGTGGTTTTTGAACCACTTAAACCGTTTATGCAGCGCAACGAAAGTCCCCAAATGTGAATAATTTTCCCCGTTTTCGCAACATTTCTCACTGACTCTTCGCAACATTTCTCACTGACTCTTCGCTCCTATTGGTCGCAGCGTTTTTACAGCCTAAGCCTTCCTCTATAAATGCAACAAAAAATAATTTTGCTAATCGGACCAGTAGTTCCTGAGATTATCGCGTTTAAACAAACAAACAAACAAACTCTTCCGCTTTATAATATTATACTTAGTATATAGTATAGATATAATACTGTCTTTGTCTGTAACGTTACAAGTATCTTGACTGACAAGGCCATCCGTTATGAATAGCTTTATTAGTATGGGTGTTTATATCGAAGTGGAAATTGGGAATAGTAAGACCCCCTAATTGAAACCTTCGCGCTAGGAGGTATGGCTCGGTCCGGCTTAGATGAATTATAATAGGCGTTTCGACCACTAGTTAAATATGTTAATACAACTTAAATCATCTCTAGCAAGATAAGCAAATGTCATTTTTATGCACCTGATAATTGCTGTTATGTTATCAATGAAATTCATTATCTCTGCTAATATTACTTATAATGCAGACATCGAGTTTTTAAAAGTATTAAATTCAAGACAAAAATAAAGACAGGAATGCCTCAAGGATCATCGCTTGGTCCGATTCTGTTCAAGGTGTATACCGGCCACGAGGACTAATGAGAACTGGTTTTATATTGTAAACAAGGTTTTTGTATAAAATAAGATTATTATTTTTAAGAACATAACAAAGTGAACAAGCAAACTGTCTATTATGATATTTATAGAAGTCGTTTAAACAACAACCGATAATTACATAGGGACCGTATACTTAAGGGCTGATCTTGTAATAGTCAGATAACTTTTACATGAGGAATAAATATGTGACTTTGACAGATTTTGTATATAACAAATGTTAAAAGAAATATAACAAATGTTAAGAGAAAGAAGAACAAATGAAAAAAGATATCAGACGATTGAAAAATCAGCTCTAAGTAATAATTTTGGTGTTGGTAAAGCATCTGCTGTGGGGGAAGAGGACTCAGAGGAGTTGAGTTGCACCACACGCCACTATTGCCTAGTAGTGGCGAATGCTGGGCCATGGTTCAAAACGCCATCACTATTATCTCTTACGAAGTTCGAAAACTAAAATTGAATGGGATTTGACATGACTCACTTACGAATTCGTGTGTCATTTAGCGAACGTTATGTCAAATCTCATTCATTTTGTTTTCGAATGTTGTAAGTGATGAGAGCGATGGCATCTTGAATAAGGGCCCTGGGTCTCTTTTAGACTGAAGCCCTAGCCTGCTAGAGGAGTTAGGGGTTGGTGAAGCAGTCAGAAATGGAACCAAATCAAATCAAACCAAATTTTTTTCTTTCCAAATGAAACTTAACAAGCTATTTTCGAAAAGTCAACATAGAGGGTACCACTGGTTCAACCCTAGCCCGCCGAGAAGAACCAGCGTAAGAAACTCGGACGGGGCACCGCACGCCACTATTGGCTATTGTACAGAACACCTGAATTATACAGGTTGTCGGTTGCACAAGTTTGTTTGTGGCAAAACAAGTCAAAACTCGGCGTGGTCGTGAAATGATAATATGTATCTGGTAGCGACCGGTTGTGGTGTTTAGTCAGTGTGACCATATGTGGCAGGATCCTGCATTTTCGGCAGGTTTGACCCTGCATTTTACTCTCTGGCATATTTGTTTGACGTTTTAGAAATTTGGCAGGATTTGGCAGTTTAAAGCATTATAGGGTTTTTCCTTTTTTTATTTGGCAGTGCAGACTTTAAAAGAAGTAGGGAGCATTATCTACAAGAGAATTAGACACATAAAACTTGATAAACATGTTAGTTATTAATTAGAATATGTTGGAAGTAATGCATAGCTAATTCTAAGGGTTAAACAATTTTGAGGTGCGGTTGGCAAAATCCGAAACACAAATGAAAACTAAAATTGTGTGAATGTTTCTAATTTTGAAAAAAGTTTTTTGTGTTTGCCTATGTCGAATGCTGCTTGTGAAAGGATATTCTTGCAAATGAACCTTATAAAGACAACGCGAAATAGATTTATTAATAACCATGTCGACTCTATTTTGCATGTAAAACAGTGCATTGGTGAATATGTGAATGTCTGTTTCATTCCAGCCAACTGAAGAAATGATCATAAAAATGACAAAAGCGATGGGCAAAGTTGTCAAGAAGAATACGTTGCTAATTTGTGTAATTTGATCTAATATGACTTTCAGTTCATTATTTCAAATAAAAATATAAAAAATTGGTATCATTTATTTTAAATTTTAAAATGATAAAATGATAGGCATTATTTCGGCATTTTGTGTAAAAGAGTTTGGCAGGATTTGTCAGTTTTTTTGCAAAAGCAGGGCAGGATCTATAATTTGTAGTTGGTCACACTGTGTTTAGTGTGCGCTAGTGTTCTCCGACCTCGGACAAGGTCACACCCGCGGGCGTTCACCGTCACTCACAGAGGCACTAGAAATACTAGTTAATAGATAAAATATATGTTGCTTTAAAGTAAGAGTAATGAATGATTTTAGGAGTATATGTATACTTAAAGTGATCAGACGTCCCGTTTTGAACGGGACTGTACCTTTTACGATTAATACCCCGGTGCCCCGAAATGAACCGTGGACGCAAAATTGTCCCGTTTTTAGAAACCGCAAAAAATTAATAGACGGCCGGCCAAATTGATTGCTCGCAGCCCGCTGTAGCTAAAATACTGAGGTGTACATAATTACTTCACTAATAATTATAGTAAAAATAAAATAAATATTTAGGGGGGCATTATATAGCAAACGTGATTTTTGTCGTTCCCTTTCACCTCCTCCCTCCTCCTGTGGAACCTTTCGAGTCCAACTCGCACTTAGCCAGTTTTTCCACTGACTAGGTACCTATTATTGAAATAAACCAATGTTCCGCTTTGAGGTCAAGACTAAATGTATACTGTACAGCAGGCTTACTCCCGACACAAATTTGGTGGATTACTTTGAAACTGACCAGGGGGCCTATTACAAGCTCCTAATTCCAGCCAGTTTACGCCGTACAACATGGCTGCCTGGAATTTTCGTATTTACGATCACTTATTGACAGCCAGTCAGCAGTCACGTGACACTTGACTTCGCTTCCGAATGTCACTTTCAGACAAATAAGCTAGGGTGGATGCATTCAGAATAACATGCCGTTGAAAAAGAACAAGGCAGTTTAAGGCCCTATTATTGAATTGCCTGGAACCTGGCTGGTATTGTAAAAGATCATAATACGGCCCCTGTCACCAGTATAAAGAAAATCGTTACATCGTAACTTTTTGTACCTACTCCTGACCATATCAATCGACTGAAAATCAAAATAAACAAACGTCAATTAATTCGGGAGTACGCGGTACTATCGAATCTGAATCAAAATCGAATCAGTTTGAAGAGTAAGGCCCCAGATCAGTATTAAATTTTCGTTAATTCATTTTAGAGGTAACAATTTTCCATATTTTTGCTAAACTACTGATCCAATTTCAATGAAAGAGGTGTCAATAATTTTGTAAAGCCCAATAATCTTACGCCGCGCCGGTTCATCCGGCGGGCTAGGGTTGAACCGGGCTGAGGGGCGCCTGAACGCCCCCAATGAGAAGGGTCTGCAACCCCACAATGCAGGCGCCCGTCAGTGGCTGCGTCCACTTACAATCTTAACGGACGCAGCGAGCCCCATATACCCGGGGTAGGAATCCCCGTCCTCCACGGGATGCGGCAAGAAGCATTTCTCGGGGAAAAAAGGGGTTTAACCCGGCGGTGTTATTTTTGTTTGCTTTCCGAAATTAGCTTGTTAACTTTCATTTAGAAGTAAAATATTTTTGATTTTGATTTTTTTAATAATACATATAGGTACTGCATAGGCTTTATAATTTAAACAATCGCATTTACAATAGTCAGGGTTCGGGTAAAAGAAAAGGAGATAGGCTACATTATGCAGCTCCAGTAGCGCGCGTCACCAGAATGACAAAGGAGCGCGGCAGCTGGTAATCTACTTTCCACCCATTGTTCCGACCGCGGTGAAACTGAGAGTGAATTATATCGCTGCGGCCGCCGACTGCGGAGTGCGGAGTCAACCTACTTTCCATATTTACAAAAATACCTTTTTCCGCGTTTTTGCTCACGTGCATAAAAAACGAAAACAGTGCACTTTTTAGGGATAAAACCAGCCGATTAGGAACCTCGTCCATTTTTTGGAAGTCTGGTAAAAAGTAACCGAAATTTTATTTTTAATTTTTTTAATAATTTACACATATTCAGTACACATCCATCACCCGGGAACTCGGAAAACTCTTTTGTCCCTGGGTCTTTTCCGGCTCGACTAACAACAGGCTACAAAAAGGCCTCTCTCTGGGCTCTGACCGTCAGGGTTTGAAAAACCTTTTAGAAGGTGTCTTGTATTAGTTAGTTAGTTACATATTAGAAGAAGTTTAATGGAATAGCGCATAAATGTAAAACCACTTTCCTAAGAAAAATATTATGCTCTATGTGAGGCCAATTTCATTAAAACCAAGGCCTACACAGGAGTTATTATTATATAGCGCCAAGTGTGTGTGCAATACACACTCGTAGCCCTGTGTGACGGTTGGTCCGTGGTCGTTACCCGACACGACTGGCGAGAGAACAAGCGTAGGACCGACTTTTTATATGCCCATCCGACGCATCATCACTCTTGTCAGACGATCAGGTGACCGGCCTGCATTGTCCTAACCAAACTTTAAAACAAAATTTTTCGTTGTTCGACGCACGAAATCCAGGGCCAGGGTCGGGACCTGAGCTCTGCCGGCTGACTCCCGACACAATCGAGAATCGAATCAGCGTCTCAACGGCTTTTGGTGTTTTATTTGGTGGATTACTTTGAAACTAACCAGGATAAAGAAAAGCGTTAGGTCGTAACTTTTTGTACTCCCGACCATATGAATCGATTGAGAATCAAAATAAACAAACGTCTATTTATTCGGGAGTACGCGGCACGGTTTCAATCTGAATTGGAATCAGTTTGGAGAGTGAAGCCCCTGAACCACGACACAGGCGCTAAGTCACTAGACTCCACTTTCATACCAGAAACACAATAGGCAATTGGTGAATGTGCTAACATTGCGTAACCGGCCCAATAACACGGCTCCGTCGGCCGCGTGACGTAACGCGCGTAAGTGGGATGGGAAGTGTATCACTTGAATATAAAACAACGGAAATTCCCATCCGAAACTCTCCGAAGTTCACATGCGACGGAACACATGTAAACAAACACTCCCAAGAGGTTGTTGCAATCTGCCAAAAGTAGGTTTCAAATATTTCGCCACAAATCATATCCTCTTTTTTTTACCCGACTTCGGCGAAGCCAAAAGGAAGGGTAATGATTTTGGCAGTCTATGTATGTATGTATGTATGTATGTTCCCTCGTAGCGACTAAACTACTGGTCCGATTTTAATGAATGAGGTGTCAATCGATTCGTATTAATGCCGCGAGTAACATAGGCTATATATTTTTTTGAAAAATTTTGGACTTTGAAAATTATACCTCAAAAACTATCTCCCAAAAAAATTAAATTAAGATATTTGGCTCGTGTTTGGTATCAAAAGATAGGTCTTGGCAAGCACATTACGAATATGTATTTATATTTTTTATTTACTATTATATTTTATTGTTAAATTCAAAATAAAGGTTTAAAATGCAGTCGTTCAAGTAGTAGTTGATACTTTCTATGCAATGGACAATTAAATAAAAATATTAATAATTAATATATTTGATGTGGAAATAGAAAATAAAAAAAAAAGATTAAAAAACTATAACCCGACTTCACAAAAAATAGGTCTAAAAAGTCTGAAACAAGAAAAAAATTCAATTTGAAATCCAGAAATGCATAGGTACAAAAATGGTCAAGGTAGAGCCGTGGTCGTACCCGCTAGTAAAATCAGTTCACGCTGAAATACGGTAGAAAAAAAACTGGAAAGGGCATATTTTTCTGCCGTTGCAAGGTTCGATGCCGATAGCGGGTACGACCACGGCTCTACCTTGACCATTTTTGTACCTATGCATTTCTGGATTTCAAATTGAATTATTTTCTTGTTTCAGACTTTTTAGACCCATTTTTTGTGAAGTCGGGTTATCGTTTTTAATCTTTTTTTTTTATTTCTTTTATTGTGATAGGAGTTTAGTCGGTAAACGAATATGTCACCCCCATGAGACTTACAATTACATATTATGACTACCTACTTATTATTTTTAACAAACTCTATACAGGCTGTAATATTAATGAGTGATAATACTTTAGGGTGTGCTGACCCCAGCGCTGAAAGAGGTTTTTTTAAGTTATTGTTTGGGAAAATTTATGTTAGGACATACAAACATGAAAGTCAAACTAAGTCTTTCAGCGCTAGTACTTTTCCAATAAACTCTACATAACGTACACACAAAGTATTTATTTTTAGTAGTTCTCGACTTTTAGCGAGACTACCGAACAGCAATTCATTTTTCCGCGGAGCGCGGTACCTCCTACCGGTTACCATTACGGATTATCAGTATATTTGGGTTTGAGGATATCCGATGTTCATGCTTCATGGACAGCTCCGTGCGATTTCTTATATCCACACTAAAGTACACGTGTAGTGCGTATGTGATTGTAATTCAAATGTTAAACTATGTAACTTTAACAAGCGTGAACGAGCAACAAGATAACACTCGTAACCGTTTTTGTGACTGCATTCTATATACATACATAATATTATTCTAATTAGATACCTGGCTTCAAGGTACGAATCTAGGCTTTGTATAACGTCTTGAACGACTATAATTTGTATGGCGAGAAAGGGGTATCGCGCGGACCCTGTGTGGAAATCGTATAAAAACTCGATTTAAAAAATTTAAGACAAAATTTGCGAAAACTAAAACGACAGTCCCCACTCAGCCTAAACCACTTAAAATACTGAAATAATTGAAGATATAAATGGATGAAGGATGATATACAGTAGCAAAATTATGATTTTGAGAAACTGTCACTTTAACATTTTAGAATATATATTCTAAAATGTTAAGTATGTCGAAAGGGGCTCTCATGATTTAGTATCATTCCTTCGGATACTGTGGGCTTTCGTGGGTAAATCGTGAAAAGAGAACAGAGTAACAATATCACTTGTTTATTCGTAATCACAATTTCTTTATAAATTCACTATTCACTACACTTTATAAATTTACTTTACTTTAAATTCACTTTACTTTACTTTACTTTACAAGTATCGACACTAACGAAACATAACACGTTTCAAGACATCTCAACTTGGCGACCAAATTACGAATGAATTCAGTCTCGTCGAGAAAGTCCCGAGTCATGTCAAAGCGCGCCATAGACAAGTTGCGCCATTTTGCCACTTGGGGGTGCGCTTCCGTCTCGTTTTGTGTCCATATTCATATCCGGCTCCGACACGGCCATTCTGATAAGCCACACGTCCCGTGTGATGCTTCTGCAAAAGAGAAAACCAGCTGCAATATCACGAGCCTTTCGCTCGGCCAACTCTGACCAATCTCCACAAATCATCAAAAATAAAGTTCAGATCTCAATGAAATTTTGTTTCAAATAATCTTTCAAATAAAATTCTCGATCAAAAAAATTTCGACATGGAATGATACCCTGGGTCATGTTACTTAAATCATGTTAAAACTGTAGGAACTGTAACACAACTGAACACAAATAAACTAGTAAAATCTCTAACTCCACTACCATACCCAATTTCATAGACATAGAACTCACAAGGTTCATTGTCCCAGACCGCCAGTCAAACGCCCTCCTGACATAAAACGGACCTAATATAGTCCGAGTTACCGGTTACGAAATAACTGGACGGTCAACCTCATTACTCATAGACCCAGTCCCATATCGCCAGTCAAACGCCCACCGAACATAAAACGGACTTGATACAGTCCGAGTTACTGGTTACGTAATAACTGGACGGTCAACTTCATATTCGCTCATAGTACGGTAGGTATAGACTTTACCCAACAACTCAAATTTGTTCATCATTAGCAAAATCTTTATCATTATCAACTTTCACCAATACATGACCCGAAGGAATCTTTCTCTAACGTATGCACAGTCATAAGTACGCTTTGAAATTGCAACTTTTACAGCCTTATTTTCAACTATGAAAAACAACCAATCGAAAATCTATTTACTTACGCCTTATTGCTTTCATAAGGTGTATTATTTGAACTATCTTTTTATCTCGGTTACTGTATGAAACAGTCAATGTACCTTCTCAACTAAGATTTGTAAAAAGGGTTCATAGAAAAAGACTATACAGAGTCTGCACACTAAAGTCACGAGATAAACAATTACGCTCACCAAAAAAACTCAATATCCTAATCTGATACTTCAATGAAGTACAGAGTGCAGGCCCCTTGGCGCCTGACGCCATCATCATAGGCCGATACATTGCAGCATTGCTGCATTGGCAGCAGTACCCAGCACAGCTCGACGCGCGCCGTCTGCGTCGCGTCGCGGCGCTCGTTCATTGAATCTCCGTCTGTACACAAAATTAAACAGCACAAAAAAATGATCAAACTGTCCAATTATGTTCTTTTTAGGGTTTCCTATCCGTGGGGTGTCGAAGAAAGAGTAGCACCTCGCTATCAACCATCTTTCCCGTGGATGCGCCCGCCAGCCCGCCTGCCAAACGTGGCGAGTATAGGCAACTACCCCCCATGTAATCGAATTAAGAGTACGAATTAAGGGAGGCTTATATCCAGAAGTGAACATCATAGCCGAAATGATGATGATCATCCAAGAGTAAATAACAGGAACAGAAACTTTGCTGTATGTTTGTTTGCCACCAGGTCGCAGCTCAAGAACCAAGCTATCGCAGTTCAAATATCGCGGACAATTATTATGAGATCAAAATGTTAAATTGACTTTGCAATAAATTTCATTTTATTTCCTTTCAACGATCTAACTAATTCGATAAAGAAAAGCTGTTACAGTAACAGTCTCATAATAACAACTGATCAGCAGCTGTCCCAATAATACAACTTGACCACTACATTTTAGTTGCACCATCGCGGGAATTGAACCCACAACTCTTAAGTGGAGAGCCACGCTCTGGTCACGTGAGCGATCACAATACCAGAAGACTCCCAAGTGCGTTTACAACCTTTCACATGATAACCAAGTTCACCGAAGCTGACTGAAGTCCACCGATGAACTTTCTTATCCACCTCAGCCACAAGCTCACGGCCTCTGCCACTGGACCGTTGAGTGTGTGCTGCCGCGTTCACCATCAACACCAGCCACAGGCTTCTGGAAATGTGAAATAAAAATGCGTCAATTCAATAAAGTTTATTTAAATCACAACCGATTTTCTTTTCGTCGCAAATTACACTATTATTGCCGTAACTTATAGTAATTCCAATCCGCCTAGTGTGAAAGTCATAGATAGACAAACATGTTTCAATTTTACAGCTTACAACAACAATATCATAAACTGACAGTTTTATTGCGGATCACGAATGTCCTAGCACTTATTATCAGTTATCAGTTTGTTTAAACACTCTCAGAATAAATAACAAACACGACATTATTTAAAGTTACTTTTGAAACTGATCAATGGCTATTTCTTACTACGTATGCGGTAACGCCAAATAAGAAATAGAACTGTGTACAAACTGTAAGTATCTACTGTGATTAACACCCACTTGATGAACTTCGCTATTTAATAACAGGGATGTTAGGGAGCTCCGTAACCGTAACCGAATCCGAAATAAAACTTTTGCTACTGTAAAAAGGAAACCAATATCCAATATCCGTAACCGAAATTATCCGAAACAAATGGGTAATCCAATATCATTTAATATCCATTTCTTCCCGGTTTAATAGACATGGTAAGTTTACGGAAATTTAATTTAAGTCGTTTCAAACTAGGTAGCATCTTCCAAACAATATTTATACACGTCAATTGCTTTTGTTTATGCAGTGCAGGTGCACCGATACGCATACCGGATGTTGTTTATTTCAGGCACACCTAATAAGAATATAGTACATCCAATAACAAGTTTCAGGTGTTGGTAACCAATCGATATCGATACGATATCGACTCTATAGTACTATTCACCTTTCCTACTTTCTTACTTCACGTTAATGTGAATCCGTTGGAACTTTATCTATTCTGAAATGAACACCCAACAAATAACACGAATGCCTAATTGTATTATCAAAATACACGTCATGAGAATTGCTTATCATATTCTGATTTTGATCACTTTATTACAAACAGTACGATTTCACGAAATGAAATGTCGATAATGATCATCTGCTGATCAAACTTTCAAGTACTGCTGTATTACAGCGTGATCTACTTCGGTCAATCAAACAGTAATAATAATGAATATCTGTAAGACGTATGTCCTATGTACTAAGTACTTGTTTTTACTTTGCGTTAATGATTGCTTATTCACTTCGATTATTTTTTTAAATAATACTTTGGTTATAAAACCAGAACCATTTAGAACTTTATAATGAAATAAGTAACGATCATGATACAACCAGTTCACATCATTGCGAAGCGAGTAGAGAAGTCCATAAGATGCACAATGCTTGTCTGCGCTGGTCGGACACCCAGCACGCTGGTCGGTCACCCAACAGCCAGCACGCTGGTCAGTCACCCAGCACGCTGGTCGGTCACCCAGCAGTCAGCACGCTGGTCGGTCACCCATCACTGCTCGTTCTCCCCTTGGCGAGGCTATGCATCATCCGGTCGAACATCATCCCAGTGTATTGTCCATCTGCACATAAAACAAAACAGCAAAACAAAAGAACACTTTAGTGTAGGTACAATTTATTGTAAATGAAATTTTGTGATAATACTCGTATAAGCAAGATATTTTATGGACACTTGAAACACAAATTAATAACTAGTGTATTGGTCTTTAAAAATTATTTGAGGAATAAAAAGTTGGCTACCACCTTTTACCAAAACCATAATCAAAGCCTGTCGTTAAAGCGCCACTGCTGGTGTCGCCACCGTGTAGACGTCACGTCACTGTCATCATCACGTCACCGCTGTAAGTACTTCTACTCCTTCTTAATCATCGTGGCGGGATTATTGGTACACGTATCCTTGCAGCACTCGGCTCACCGCTGTCCCGTCTTACCACAATTACGCCATGTACATAGCTTGCAAAGCAGCACGGGTTAGTACGTACTGCCCAACTCATGTGGATCGAGTTTGTATTGATTTGCAATGATTACTATTATCACTTTTTGCAGACCACACAAAAGATTACACTTTTTTTTTTTACTACCCGCACTTTTAAGAAAAACCTCTCTCTCTTGCACGATTTGATCCCAGATTCTGATGTCGAAAGGGGCTCTCATGATTTAGTATCATTCCTTCGGATACTGTGGGCTTTCGTGGGTAAATCGTGAAAAGAGAACAGAGTAACAATATCACTTGTTTATTCGTAATCACAATTTCTTTATAAATTCACTATTCACTACACTTTATAAATTTACTTTACTTTAAATTCACTTTACTTTACTTTACTTTACAAGTATCGACACTAACGAAACATAACACGTTTCAAGACATCTCAACTTGGCGACCAAATTACGAATGAATTCAGTCTCGTCGAGAAAGTCCCGAGTCATGTCAAAGCGCGCCATAGACAAGTTGCGCCATTTTGCCACTTGGGGGTGCGCTTCCGTCTCGTTTTGTGTCCATATTCATATCCGGCTCCGACAAGTACATTATTCTAAAGATCTCTAGAATCAATGTACTGAATACGTTACTACATATCCTAAAATGCTTAAGTGACAGTTTAAACTTAATTTTCTGGGCAATTTTTTTTTCAACATATCACCTTCATCCTGTTACAAACATCTTCAGTCTCGGCAGTGCCCATATCTAGATCCGTGTTATTACAATTATGCGTGTTTATTTTATATTAGTGTTAATTTCATTGAACTGTTTATTAATAATTTATCAATCAACTGACTGTTATAGATTATATTATTGTAGTTATTTTAAATTATTTAATATTTAAATATGGCAACCCATGACGTCACTTCCATAATATTAAATTGTCATACAATTTATTATCTTAACTAAAGTAAGAATAATTATATAAGATTAAATATATGTTATTAATATTTGTTATTAAGATTAATATTATATAAGATTAATATTTGTTTACCTAATAATCATATTCTATTATATCCGGTATAGGTAATTATAATCATACCGGATATTAAATAGTTCTCATATTGATTTTTGCCCTAACGATTGTCAATGATATATAAGGGTGTAACTCTTCGTTGTGACCAGACTTAAGAATAGATTGATACTGTTATAAGCAGAGACTCTGCCCGATTAAAATATTGTAATTATAAATATGGAGAGTTGTCTTTTATTCACGTCCGTAACAATTCAGAAGTGGGATCAAGAAGAAACGTATCAAGGCCATACCCAGATGGACTCGAAAAAAGGAAACAGGAAGACAGGTCAGTGATGATTTTTTTTTTTTTCTTTCGTTTCTGATGACTCCACGCCCAACCCTACGCTGGCAAAAAGAGAAAACCACGCTGTGTGGCTCATGATTCGTTATTTTTACGATAAAATGTGAATATTGCTGGTCAAGATGTAATTTCATGTAGGTACATCAAACTTTATACTCTTTATTGGCAAAGACTGCATACACAATATGATAAATCGTAATACATTGAAAAATATATAAAACTTAGTGCCTTGTTCAGGCGTTTGCTAAATAATAAGATTAGTACATTTACTTCCCTATGTACATTACATACTTATTTTAAATTAAGTATTACATATAGATAATTATGATTATAATATTGTACCTACTAAGTAGAAAAATAGTTTATAAACAATATTCTTGACCTTTTGCAAAGTATTTTTCTTATGAGAAACTTTTTTTTTAAATACCGTCGTTATTTATTTTTCTGTTAAATAGTAGTTTGGTTTCTTTTTATGGTAGTTGATTATACTCGTAATAATAGATAGACCGTCTAAACTACGTGCTAATGCTAAAGCTTATCAAACACGAGAAATGGTATATTTCGGATATGTCTTTTAGAAAATTTTAGTAAAGATAATAATTCCTTATCTTTAATTTCTCGGGAATCATCATGGTGGCGCGGAGGAAAAGTCTACAGCATATGCTCTGGGGCACGTGATTGTCGAGCACAACAACTGTGTGACACACTTCGGCAAGCTGCTGGGTAGCCGTTACACCTGGACCTTCGCGGCAACAGGATCAGCAAACTCCGGGAATCATCATGGCGGCGCGGAGAAAAGGTCTACAGCTGCCTTGTGGTCTGGGGCACGTGATTGCCGAGCACAACAACTGTGTGACACACTTCGGCAAGCTGCTGGGTAGCCGTTACACCCGGACCTTCGCGGCAACAGGATCAGCAAAATCCGGTGTGTATATTGATTCTTAATTTAAATGATCAAGTGGTTTTTATGCGCCCCGTAATTATTAGCTCCTCAAGTGTCGTTATTTATACTGGTAGTAAATTTAATATTATTTTAAATTAAAAGAAAACAAATGATTGATTGACTAACTTGAAATATTACCATCAGATATAGGCACAGAAATAAAGTGGATATAGGAAATAATGAAAGGGTTTGGAGATGCTTATTATACTCTTTCTTTGGGCATATTATCTAATATATAGTAAACATGCTATATCTGTGTGATACTAAAATAAAATCTAGTAATTAAACTAGATCTGTGTGACCATGAAATAATATATAGTAAACATGCTATATCTGTGTGATACTAAAATAAAATCTAGTAATTAAACTAGATCTGTGTGACCATGAAATAATATATAGTAAACAAGCTATATCTGTGTGATACTAAAATAAAAACTAGTAATTAAACTAGATCTGTGTGACCATGAAATAATATATAGTAAACAAGCTATATCTGTGTGATACTAAAATAAAAACTAGTAATTAAACTAGATCTGTGTGACCATGAAATAATATATAGTAAACAAGCTATATCTGTGTGATACTAAAATAAAAACTAGTAATTAAACTAGATCTGTGTGACCATGAAATAATATATAGTAAACAAGCTATATCTGTGTGATACTAAAATAAAAACTAGTAATTAAACTAGATCTGTCTGACCATGAAATAATATAGAGTAAACATGCTATATCTGTGTTATACAAAAATAAAATCTAATAATTAAACTAGATCTGTGTGACTATGAAATAATATATAGTAAACATGCTATATCTGTGTGATACTAAAATAAAAACTAGTAGGTAAATAAACTAGATTTATGTGATTATAAAATAACAATTAGTTAGTATTAAAAAAAAAAACTATATCTATGTGACAATAAAATAATAATTCAAAATATTATGCAAAATTTGTGTACATAAATGTTTACACTAAAATAACATCTACTAAATAAACCAGATCCAAGAGATACTAAACCAACTCAGCAGGATAATTGACTATGATAAATAACTTAATAATTGAAATAGACACAATTAAATATAAAGAATATTTTGGTCATAATGTATTTAAATATTTTCTAAGTGCAATTACTGTTTTCGTTTATTTCTTTCAGGTACACAAAAAAGATATGACGAAAACTAATCATCTTGCCCTGGGACATGGCAAAATGCAGGATGGCCGAGTGTTACAAACATCTTCAGTCTCGGCAGTGCCCATATCTAGATCCGTGTTATTACAATTATGCGTGTTTATTTTATATTAGTGTTAATTTCATTGAACTGTTTATTAATAATTTATCAATCAACTGACTGTTATAGATTATATTATTGTAGTTATTTTAAATTATTTAATATTTAAATATGGCAACCCATGACGTCACTTCCATAATATTAAATTGTCATACAATTTATTATCTTAACTAAAGTAAGAATAATTATATAAGATTAAATATATGTTATTAATATTTGTTATTAAGATTAATATTATATAAGATTAATATTTGTTTACCTAATAATCATATTCTATTATATCCGGTATAGGTAATTATAATCATACCGGATATTAAATAGTTCTCATATTGATTTTTGCCCTAACGATTGTCAATGATATATAAGGGTGTAACTCTTCGTTGTGACCAGACTTAAGAATAGATTGATACTGTTATAAGCAGAGACTCTGCCCGATTAAAATATTGTAATTATAAATATGGAGAGTTGTCTTTTATTCACGTCCGTAACAATCCATTCATGTCTTACATGTTCGCACACACACTAATACAAAGAGGAAAAAGGTTTCAATTTAAAAGAAAGGGTGTACTTTACATACTGTTTTAAGCTACATTAAAATAAAAATACCGTTTCATAAAACGACTCCCCTACGGTGAATTTATGATGAAGAATACTCAATAGTTTATTTCTGTGATTTGTAAAAATACCCGTATGGAGACAAATGGTTTCAAAGTACTCCAATTTTCAGCTTATCCCGCGCGCAGTCTTTACACCTCTCATTAAAATCGGATCACTAGTTTAGGCGTTACGGTGGATTAAACATACAAACTCTACACTAGTCAAAAGTACGTTCAATTGAATTGGTTAAAGGTACTTTTACTGATTTTGCCAGTTTCAAGTACCTTTTACTGCTAGGAGTTGTGACTACAACATAATATACACGATACTGCCAAAATCATTACCCTTCCTTCGTCGCAGTCGGGCAAACAAAGAAACAATGCAACGTCTCGTAACGAGCAGCCCTTCTTATTTTGCAAAATAAAAGCCACTTTCACCTAAAAGTTCAGATCGCGTTCAGTTTCCCTTACCACTTTCACCAAAACACTCGGATCTAAGTAGCGAGTACTACAGATGGCGAAAGCTATAGAACTGGATTCCCGCCTGCCAGCCTCCACTCGATCAGATCGTGTGGATAATTGCAACGTAACATTACGTATTGATCGGCCAGTCTCGTTCATTCTAGACTTAAGAGGAATAGTGCAAACCTCACAAGAGAGAGTTGCATCACTGTATGCACATCTCTACATTTGTAGTTAAATAATAAATAATTATAAGAAAAAAGACATGGTCCCTCAGCAGACTGCGATCGAGCTCCAAGAGTTTCCTGAAGATGTTGGCTAATAAATTATTGCTAAAATAAACTAAAATATTCTACTAACATAGCGTTAAGTCAAATGTAAACTAACAAAAGCTTAGGCCATAGTTGCTGTTAATAAAGAAGTTATTTATATTTATTTATTTAATAATGCCTTCCACACCGATTTCGGTGACGGTGGCCGGTTTCATTAAAACCAAGTGTGTGCGCAATACACAGAAGCATTCTCTCTATTTACTCTCGTAGCCCAGTGGGACTGATAACCGACACGACTGGCGGGAGATCAGGCGCAGGACATACTTTTTACATGCCCATCCGACGCACGGATCACGATGTGATCAGCCTGCATACTCTTAACTCCTAACCAAACTGAAAAACAATAATTTTTGTTGTACTTGGTGCTACTCTACTATACCTGTTCCGACACTGCCAACATTTTACATACTATATGTATTATAATAACTTATTTTATTTATATTACCGGCTAACCGAGCACGTGATTGTAAACGGTAATATAGGTAATGTACACAGCCGCACAGCAAACCGTAGTACAGGGTTATACAGGGTGTCCCAAAAATCAACGATAAACCGAAAACGGGTGATAGGCCAAGTCATGACAGTTATGAGAAAAATGTGAAAAAAAATCTTTGTCATGTATTTTTCACATTATAAGGACTTTTAAAAATATCGGAAAAACTGACACCCTGTGATGGTCTTTCATGTCCTAAGACTACAAATATTACTTTTTTGTGATTTTTTTTTCGGTATTGTAGTCATGACTAACCCTTCTGTAAATCACAATTCATAATTTAAACATACCTGCCTCAGTTTTCAATAAAATGGTGTGTTTTGCCCAAGATTAAATTCAAAATAATTACTACACCCAACTTTAATCGTCTGTACTGTAAAAAAAAATTACTACAGTATTTTGGCAAGTAACTTTAAAAGATGGCGCATTTAATCTGGATTCCAAAATGGTATGATACTTGCTGGATTACTTCTTTGTTGAGGAAAAAAAAATTTTTTTAACGGAACCGGATGTTAGGCCAACTCTGTTTAAATTTTTAAAATGTTGGTATTAAGTTGTTATGTGACGACGATGAGTGACGTCATCTTGTCTAGAGTGAGCGAGACAGACAGTGACGCTAAGTGCGGGTGCTTTTTTATTAAAAAAAAATTGTATTGCAGTGTAGGCATTTTTAAGACTTCAATTTTCAGGTATGAATACAACGCTCTTTTGAAAATGTGAGTGGTTGAGATACAGAACAGACGCCACCTTGTTATCAAGTATGTAATTAGTTAGTTTTAGGTGCAAGTTCGAAATAAAAGTCAGTCAATGGATTTCTTCAGTTATTACTTTAATTTACAAAGATTTACAGCAAATGTTCGAACTGTTTGCCTTCAGCTCTAATGCAAGCCCTACATCTTCTTAAAAATGATCGCGTAATAAGACGGGCGTATCTTCTTGAATTAATGTGTTCAGCAGCTTCTGTAATTTTTTGGCGCAGCTCGGCTAAATCTCGAATTGGTTTAGAGTACACTTTTTCTTTTATTGTTCCCCAATAAAAGAAATCAATGGGATTTAAATCAGGTGAACGGGCAGGCCACGAAATTGTACCACCCCGCCCAATCCACCTATCGGGGTATTCTCGGTCGAGAAACTCTCGTACTGTGCGAGCGTAATGTGCTGGGCAGCCATCTTGTTGGTACCACATGCTGCCGTAAATGTTTAGTGGCACTTCTTCCAACAAATCTGGTAATTGGTTCTGTAAGAAGTCCAAATAAACCTCGGCAGTTAAGTTCTCCGGTAGCTCAAATGGATCAATAACAGTACCATTCAAAATTCCCGTCCACATGTTCACCTTAAACCGGTACTGCGATCTGTCTTCCCGCATCAAATGTGGATTATCCACGTGCCATTCGTGCAAATTATGGAGGTTCATGTAACCATCTTTTTTAAACGTGGATTCGTCAGACCACAGAATTTTTTCAAAGAATCGCGGATCATCTCTGTATCTCTGCAACATCGTTTGACAAAATTGCAATCTCTCTGGGTAGTCTCGGGGTAACAGGCTTTGTACTCGTTGTACATGGTAAGGATGAAACTGGTTCTTTTGCAAAATACGATGTGCAGTACTTTTGGGCACTCCGATGTTCTCTTCAATCCCACGTACTGAGATACTCGGGTCTTGTTCGACCGCCTCGAGCACTTCGTCCTCGTAGGGTATGAAAGGCCTTCCCTCGCTGGTATTTTGATTAGGGAATCGACCCTCTAAGAGTGACCGATGCACGTTAATAAATACCCGATAATCAGGATGACGCTCAGCGTTTGGGTATCTCTCACGATACATTCTAGCTGCAGCATTAGCGTTGCATAAGCATTCTCCATAGATGAGATGCATATTGGTGTATTCTTGTGCGGTGTATCGAGATGGCATGATAACACACTACAATGGAATCACACACTACAACCGAAGATACGACAGTAAAACAAGTCCAGGGTCGTCAGAAACGGGGCAGATAAAACCAAATCACAAAGCAAATCAAGTCCAATAAACAGAAGCACAGTTGTAAGTACGAAGTCAATACGGATACAGAAAGATGCGCAATGAACGAAAGATCGTAACGTACTGCAGTTTTGCACGTTCATCACTGTGTTGTCGGGTTGGCGTCACTATCTATCTCACTCGCACTGAGCGTCACTGTCTGTCTCGCTCACTCTAGACAAGATGACGTCACTCATCGTCGTCACATAACAACTTAATACCAACATTTTAAAAATTTAAACAGAGTTGGCCTAACATCCGGTTCCGTTAAAAAAATTTTTTTTTCCTCAACAAAGAAGTAATCCAGCAAGTATCATACCATTTTGGAATCCAGATTAAATGCGCCATCTTTTAAAGTTACTTGCCAAAATACTGTAGTAATTTTTTTTTACAGTACAGACGATTAAAGTTGGGTGTAGTAATTATTTTGAATTTAATCTTGGGCAAAACACACCATTTTATTGAAAACTGAGGCAGGTATGTTTAAATTATGAATTGTGATTTACAGAAGGGTTAGTCATGACTACAATACCGAAAAAAAAATCACAAAAAAGTAATATTTGTAGTCTTAGGACATGAAAGACCATCACAGGGTGTCAGTTTTTCCGATATTTTTAAAAGTCCTTATAATGTGAAAAATACATGACAAAGATTTTTTTTCACATTTTTCTCATAACTGTCATGACTTGGCCTATCACCCGTTTTCGGTTTATCGTTGATTTTTGGGACACCCTGTATATCTACTTTGTGTACAGGGTAATTATTCAAATTGGGCTGACGTAGGTGTGACCAGGTAAAATTTATTTATTATACAATTTCATTACAGATTACAACCAAAAACTTAAGATCCTTACTCTAGGAGCCTTACTCTGCAATCTGATTCGATTTTGATTCAGATTCGATCGTGCCTCGTACCCGCGATATGGATACGGGAGTACAAAAAGTTACGATCTAACGAATTTTTTTATTCTGGTTAGTTAATAGTTTAAAAAAAACACCAAAAGCCGTTGAGATCGAACTGATTCGATTCTCGATTGTGTCGGGAGTAAGCCTGCAGGGCAGCAATCATCGTTTATCTATTAAAAATCCGAAATGAAATAATTTTATTTCCAAATGAAATTTAACAAGGTTTTCCAGAACAGATGTTTATAGAAAATTCTACCAGCGGTACAACTCTGACACGCCGAGAACCGCGTAGAAATTAAAGCACGTGGTGTGAGGGACATTAAGAACGCGGTTGTATAAATGCATTGATTCACTCAACGAGCTTGTCGCGGATGTTGTCAAAACACAAAGCCAAGAATGAGTCAGCAGTAATCCGTATATAAAACCGCAGGGAACGTTTTTGTAATGCCTTCTCCAGGCACTTTCGCTTTCAAGTGATGTTGTTGTAATGGCTGCAGACGTTTGAGCGATTAGAGCTGCCAGGTATTAGAGCGCCTTCATGCTGCAAGCGAGATCGCAGCGGATCTGCGACTCTACACTCGTCCGACTTTCAGCTCTATTGTATTAGCCCACAGTTTTATTTTCCCCGGATATAGTCCCAACTCCCAACCAAACTACAGGATAATAGAAATAATACACAAACAATTTGCAATTTCTTTCACTTTTTTTTACATTCATTATTTGTTAAAATACACGACCGGTTTTAACTTTGTCGATCGTGGTTGTGGTCAAACGAGTCAGTTATGACTATGTATATATAAGCGACAATTTGTTAAAAGTTAAGTTAAATTCGGGAATTGGTTTACGCTCTTGCTTCTGATCAACTTCAGCGTACATTTTGCACCTATATTCACGAACTGTGTAGTAATAAGATAAGCTGTACAAAGTCGCAGCCACGCGACTAGTCTGAATTTCCAGACAGGCTAAATTAACTAGAAACTGCCGCGAGATTGCAGAACTAATGACGCTCTCAAAAGAGAAATGTTAGGTAATACCACAACACCAACGTCCAACGCTAGCTTAACAGTAGCTAACAGCCATGACAGCTACCGTCCAATCGGCAGAAACTTAAAACTTGATGTAAACAGTGTAAACTGTCATGCTCATCGACGTACAATTAATGTACAGCAAGGCCGAGCAGGAACATTTGTTATCTCCGTAAAAGTGTAGTTTACGAGTGAAATTGTGGCGCTAGTAGTACCGCTACTACTAGCGCCACATCCTGCATCGCGCTATCGAAGTTTTCTAAGTCCGGCGCTATATATACGACGTCTGAAAACTAGTACAGACCACCCGGCTAGTTATAGTCCGATACAGCTAAATCGGCTTCAAGCCATTAGTGAGTACCCTTTCGAAAAAAAAAGAAGAAAAAAAAAAAAAAAAACTAGTACAGTGGGCTTCGGCCTGACCGAGCATACCATCTCGCTCGGTCGGAGATCTCCCTTTGGGGCTTCCACTCGTACTCCCACAAAATGTATGAAAAAAATGACAGCGCTAATACAATTACTTACAGCCTTACTTTTATGGACCTTTCAATTCAAATTTTCCTGCTTGGCCCCGAGGAGTCTAATGGTTTGAGGTGACGAAAGTGCGGTCATGCCGCTTACTTCCTAATAAATTTACATTTGTTTATTTTGATTCTCAGTCGATTGATATGGTCGGGAGTACAAAAAGTTACGATCTAACAATTTTCTTTATCCTGATTAGTTTCAAAGTAATTCACCAAATAAAGTACGAAAAACCACTGATATCGAACGGATTCGGTTCTCGATTGTGATTCGATCTTTATCGCGTACTCCCGAGTAAATTTACGTTTGTTTATTTTGGTATTCAGTCGATTAATATGGTCGGGAGGGTCTCGATTGTGTCGGATGTAAGCCTGCTGATCCGTAGGCGTCATGGCGATTGGACGACAGGTATTAGCTACTATTCATTATCTACTTTGTGGTATTAGGTACTGCGGACCTTTCGTCCAACGGTGTGTAATAAACTACACCAAGAGGCTCTCAAAACTCAGACAACACTAATGAGAGAGAGAGACAGAATGAGAGCTAAACCGATTGACTCATAAACTCGTATGAGTCGTAAGCTCGTAACTCGTAAGTGACAAAATAAGGCAGCATACAGACGAACAAAGCGTATAATACGATCACACAATAAATGTTGTAGGAAAGGAACCCGCTACCTCCGGCTGCACCATCGACGCGCTTAATCACTGAGTCACGGGCCACGAGGATCATCCAAATAGTTTATTTTATTTTAGAACAGGTACACACGGATTGTTTCACTTTGGTTGCGAGCTAGAATCTGTATGGAGTATCATGGCTATGGTATTTAAGGAACATAAAAAAATTATAAAATAAAAAATGTTTATTTCCAAATGAAACTTAACAAGCTATTTTCGGAAAGTCAACAAGAAAAACAAACTAACGATATCGAAAAGAACGATATCAATAACTGATATGACTACACATGCAAGTATAGTGAACAAAAGCAATTAGTTAGCAATTAGTACCGCACACGGCACAATATTATAATAATATTATATACCTATTGCATTTTAATATTTTAATATTCATACATCATATTCTATTTTCACTTATATTATATACAAATTTATATATCTAGGATTGCTTGCTAGGTCTGTCGTACGTCATACAGTTTGGGGCCACGGAAGACCAGGTACTGCGGCGCGCCGTGTCGCGGTGTTACACCTGAGTGGTACTCCATTTTGGTTTTAGGCAATACACTTCCTTCCTTCCTTCTATCCATTTTTATTGTTCGTTTTTTTTTTAATTCTTTTTTTTTTTGTTATCTGGTTATTTTGTATTTTAATTATGTATGTGTGAATGTGTTGTCTAAAATGTCCAAATAAAGTTTTTTTTATTTATTTTATTTATTTAAAAGGCCTGTCAGAGAAGGTATTTAATTAAGCAAGTAAACCATGACCCCTAACCTAACTTTGGTGGCCTTCGACTGTCATTTTAAAGTTTGTTTAAAAAAATTCAAACGTTAAAATGACAGTCGATGCTAGAAAACTGGAAAGCCACCGTGACGTAATTATTTTGAGAGGCTGACATGGGTACACACTACTAACCCGCTCCGTACCAGGAACCTTACTCTCCAAACTGATTCGATTTTGATTCAGGTTCGATCGTGCCGCATACTCCGGAATAAATAGACCTTTGTTTATTTTGTTATTCTCAGTCGATTGATATTATGGTCGGGGTACAAAAAGTTACGATCTAAGGATTATCTTTATCCTGGTTAGTTTCAAAGTAATCCACGTAATAAAATACCAAAAGCCGTTGACGTCGAACCGACTCGATTCTAGATTGTATCGGGAGTGAGCATGCAGAAGTGGGATAATTTGGTACGACACGAGGTCTGAGTAATTAAATACATTGCCACGTGTGGCCCATTCATATCCATGTTGCCTGCCAAATAAACTGTCGCTATAGAGCATTGTTCCGCGTTGCCAAACCTTACACGTGCTGCTGAGGTTGCTTGTGTATGTAATTTGTTCATACATTGAGTCCAATACACACGGCGCAGTGCGTACTATCTACATTAGACACATGTATGGGCTCGGCTGTATATCTGTATGATTGGACTTTTTAAGGTTTCTTTTGCCTCTTAGATAGTTTTTTTAAAAGTGTGGAAGAACGGGGAAGGACTAAGGCTTTTCCCATACATTTTGATTTCGTAAGCGATCAATAGTGATGGCATCTTGAATCAGGCCCCGGCAGGCCTTACAGCATCGTGTCGTAGCCAACTTACTCTATTTACGGTATTCTATTTTCCCAGCAATAACAAAACCCCCAATTCTTATATATTCCCGTGGTGCTTTCCCTTAATTTTTTGGCATTTTGTGTCATTACAATTTTGTACTGTCTCCCACTTTGCTTGGGGAGGGAAACTGGAATACTTCCTACTCCTCCTTTTTCTTCCGATTAATTTCGTTGTGGGTCCCAAGACAGATTTAGCTTGTCCCTCGGGCACCCCTGAGATCATATCAAAGGGTTTGTCGTGGTTGATTACCGCTGTTGATTCTGGCTTACAGGAGTTGCAGTGGTGGGAATGTGAGGTGGACCAATGCCCGTTTAAAAAAAAACCCCAATTCTTGTATCCGGGCATTGCCTCATAAGAGTCGCACTGAGTCTGGGCTCAACTCAAATTGGCGCGAATTTTTGTCACCTATCCATAACCATCTGCATCTTGTATTGCCCAGTATTTTCGCCGTTTCAATGACGTCCACTTCTGGACATAAGCCTGTCCTGTGTTAAGTAGTTCGTGGGGGGTAGTGCCGTATACTCGTCACGTTTGGCAGGCGGGTTGCCGAGACGCTGCCCATTTCCGGATATAATATTTCTCGGCTTAGCGCCTCCGTGGTCTAGTGGTTCAGATTTTCCCTTTCGACCCGGAGGTCCTGGGTTCGATTCCCGTGTTGGAACAAGAAAAAAATTTGTTTTCAGGTTTGGTTAGGACAATGCAGGCCGATCACCTGATTGTCTGACAAGAAAGATGATCCATGCGTCGGATGGGCATGTAAAAAGTCGGTCCTGCGCCTTTTCTCTCGCCAGTCGTGTCGGTTTACCGTCCCACTGGGTTATGAGAGTAAAAGGAAGAGAGAGTGCTTCTGTGTATTGCGCACACACTTGGGCACTATAAAATAACTCTCGCGTAGCTAGCCTGGTTTCAATGAAATCGGCTACCGACACCGAAATCGGTGAGGGGAGCTGTTATTATTATTTCTGTCGCCTTTTACGACACCCAAGAGTTCGAGGTTGATGGGGACTGGGTAGGTGCTATTACTACTTGCCGGAGCGCTCTCTCAATTTGATGGAAGTCCGGTCCCTATAGTGGTGAACCGGCCGGTCGAGGGAGGAGTGGCCTGTGTTTTGACAGATCCCTCCACCCAACATACGGCTGATGGCAATCCGCAAGTAGTTTTAGTGGGTAAACCGGCCGTAGCGAGCCGGGAGTCCCACATATCCCTCGGGAACCCTCCCGGGGGGATGCGTAATGCATTTCCCTTGTGACATAAAAAAAAAGTCCTATTGCTACGCCACCCCCCAGACAGAACTTTAAATTGACCGTAGATATTCAGTTTCTATTCACGTCAATAACAAAAGCATAGATATTTGGTAATTTCCTTATAAGGGCCGAGCCGTGTGCGGGCGGCCTTAGAGCACTTTCACTCTCAGCCGAGACCGAACAATTTGAGCGCATAATCTGCCGGCGCCGCGCATTTCCAATTTCGAAATCTGTCACCGGCGCGGCGCGTCGAGGCGATAATCTTTGCGCGGGTTAATCCGCTATGCTGCTTGCGATTTCACAAGGAAACTGTGGTAACGGACTTTTGAATCCTTTAGAATTGCATATCAATATGGCAGTAATAGCTTACTAGCTAGATGTCAATTTGTTTGCCCATAAAGGTAAATATCGCAATGTATGTACTGTTATTTTAGTAAGAATTAAAAGGAATTGGAATTTAAAACCCCATGTTGACCACCTTGTGGACTAACTTCCAAACCTGAAAGGAATAGTTTAATTTGTTGTACAGGCCATTATTTTTTTTAACAGGTAGTTCGGGTTTTTTCTTGTTACTTAATTCATAATATTTTGTTTTTCAAATGAAACGTAACACCTTAAAGATGATTAAAATAATTTCGTAAATAACACTCTTGCATTGATTGTAAGTTACAATCAATTACAATAATTATATAGTTACAATTTGTAACTAAAAATATAAAGTAAAAAATTATTTTATTTAATTATTGTTACTATAAATTTTGTTTTGATTATTTACACGGCAACAGTCAGAAAATCAAAAGAATAACATTGAACTATTGACAAATTGTGAATAAATCAAACTCAAGGTACCGCGAGGTGCAAGGACAAGCTCGAGCTGCTCTGAGCGGGTGAGTGCACTTCCTGCGTTATATAAACTGATAACTTCCTATCATGTAATATGTTTATCAACATTCACACTTTTCAATTTACACCTGAACAATTGGTTATCTAAGCATAGCAAGTTGAAGGACAAGTAGGAAATGGATTGGGAACAAATGATAAGTTTATATTCTAGATCAAGACTAAGTTACTGCGGGCTTAGATTTTTTTTTACAAAAAATGGATAGTTCAAAAACTTTAAAATCCGACTATGTTCAATCCAAAGTTTAGCAATGTTAATTTATTGTGTTTAGTTGAGTAAAATAATATTAGACCATGACCACTTTATCCAATTAATATCTAAGTTTATTTTTAACTAGCTGTGCCAGCGACTTCGTCCGCGTGGAAAAGTGATTTAGGGCAGCAGTTTAAATACATTTTTAGTTTATGAACACTGTCGTTTGGATATTTAAAATCACTAATTTATACTACTTTATACACGGTATTAGACGTGCATAGGCAAAAGAAGGTTGGTTATTTCATGTTACAATCTACCTTTGTGCCAAGTTTTATTTAAGTATGTTGAGTAGTTTGGCGGAAATACCGTCAAATAGGTAGCTACAATTTTTTGAAGATCCCACAGGAACCCTATCGTTTATCGGGATAAGAATTTCCAATAATGCTCTTCAGGTCATAAGCTACCTGCCTGCCAAATTTCATTTAAATATGTTGAGTAGTTTGTCTGAAATACCGTCAAATAGGTAGCTACAACTTTTTGAAGATCCCACGGGAACCCTTTCGTTTTTCGGGGTAATAATTTCCGATAATGCCATTCAGGTCATAAGCTACCTGCCTGCCAAATTTCATTTAAATATGTTGAGTAGTTTGGCTGAAATACCGTCAAATAGGTAGCTACAACTTTTTGAAGATCCCACGGGAACCCTTTCGTTTTTCGGGGTAATAATTTCCGATAATGCTCTTTAGGTTATAAGCTACCTGCCTGCCAAATTTCATTTCATTCCATACAGTGGTTTTAGCGTGATGCGAACATTCCCATACGGACAGACAGACAGAC
Organism: Celastrina argiolus; assembly: GCA_905187575.2. Taxonomy (NCBI): domain Eukaryota; kingdom Metazoa; phylum Arthropoda; class Insecta; order Lepidoptera; family Lycaenidae; genus Celastrina; species Celastrina argiolus. The sequence continues at coordinate 17,818,387 of LR994593.1, read as the reverse complement.
ACATTTTTTTCAAAAATGTTATTTTTAGGTTCTGTGGCTTTTATAGACCCCCTTTTTTTAATTTTCACTTAAATATTCTTAATGTACAGACTACAGACATGACCCCTCTACAGATTTACTATATACCTATGTATAGATATAGATTTGATGCAAAAATTTACTCTACGTTTATGCAGCGCACGCAACGAATGTCTCCCCGTTTTCGCAACATTTCTCACTGACGCTTCGCTCCTATCGGTCGCAGCGTAATGTTATATAGCCTAAAGCCTTTCTCTATAAATGGACTATCCAACAAAAAAATAATGTTTCAAATCGGACCAGTAGTTCCTGAGATTAGCGCGTTTAAACAAACAAACAAAGAAATAAACAAACAAACTCTTCCGCTTTATAATATTAGTATAGATATAAAAGTAATTAAAATTCTAAACATCAAAATCTGCTTTTAGGTAACTGAATTTAGAATAAATGACATTATACTATAATTATAATACATACTTAAAAATTGGTGTGACAGAAAACAAATGAAAAGTACCTAGTTTGAACGCAAGCATGATTCATACTGACAGTAAATCTGCAATGCAAATTATTTTGTTTTGTTGACAGTGTTACTTATATTTGTTGTCGAGTCAACATTATAACACATTATCAGACAAAGAAAATGAAAATGTCTCTTTAGTTGTTTACTTGTGCTAATTGCATTGTTTAAAATCTGTAATCATTATTTAAAAAATTCAATTTGTCAACATGTTTCATCCTTTAAACCAATGTAAATAATTAATCCACATAATCATGATGAAGTGTTTGTGGATAATTAAAATATCAGGATGTAATTATTTACTTACCCCAATTCTAAAAATTAACTTTACCTAACCTGACCTAACCCTCGATTTCTGAACACCTGATCAAATTGTTGATTAGCTAACATTTGACAAGCCATTCTGAACGTTCATTGGTGAACATCAATCGCAACAACTTCGCTCACTTGCTACAATCACCAATGAGCAGAATGGCTTGTTAACTCAAATGTTAGCTGATCGACAATTTGATCAGCCATTTAGAAACCGGGAGTTATATCCTTACCAATTTGCTTTGAAATGATTTTGATAAATGGCCAATTGGTTTGATATTTAATAGAATATAATTTTGCTGTTTTAATATTTTAAAACTGTATTATTGAGAGATTTAATAAGCTGTTTGCAATAAAGCTTATTTAATTTACATTAAGCTTATTTAATTTACATTATTTACATTAAGCCTAAGTCCCGATTTCACCAATGCATGTTAGTATTGACGCCATGTTAAATTACCATGCCTTCTCATTCATTGACAGGAAATACGAGAGGGATAACATGATATTTAATGAAGAATTAACTTTAACATTGCTTGGTGAAACACACCCTTAACACAGCTTTAGCATTTAACTACCTACTTAAGTTTTTTTGTTCACAACATTAACCCGGCGTCATTGTGGCGGAAAAATGTTACACTAACGTTGAGGAGGGTCATTGTGACCCTGTACAATTTTACCTCGTATTAAAAAGAAACACTTATTTATTTGAGAATTCTTTTATTTATTTTAAAAAATGTCTTCACTAGATAGACTTTGGCAAAGAAACAATCAATAAAATCAACTTAAACTATGTGTATTTCACATCTTCTTAAACACTTCTAATTAAGTGAAAAAAACATAACTCTCTTATAAATCTTCTTTTTTTATCATAATAAAACCTTTCTTTTATTAAAAATCTACTTAAATCTAGTCTACAATAAGAGATCTTTGAATTAGACATCACAAAAATATAGGAACTTGTTTTTTTTAGTCTTTTTTGTTGAGGGTTTCAATGCAATTTTTGCAATAAGAAATCAAGTGTTCAGGGCATATAAACTTAAGACATGTGTTACATGTGTTACTTGTCTTCCTATCCTTTTTGTAGGGACAATCTTGGCATCTTCTTCGAACACCGATGAGCTTTCTAGGAGGTTCTTCAGAAGTTTCTCCAGTGAATTCCTTCATTCTTTTCCGCATTTCACGAGGCAGATTCGATGAATCTTTTCGACAAGAAATGTGCTCATTTACTAGTGCTATGCCCAAATTCTTCAAAAAACGACGACGTTTTATATTTGATCCATTGTTGGTATTTCGTATAATACCAGCATTTACTCCAGCCATATTGAGCATGGCATAAAAAATTGCTAACGGCCATTTCTTCGAATTACGACAAACATTATATGTTGCACACAGTTCGTCGGCAACATCCACTCCGCCTTTGGTTATGTTACGGACGTAAATAAAAGACAACGCTCCATATTTATAATTACAATATTTTAATCGGGCAGAGTCTCTGCTTATAACAGTATCAATCTATTCTTAAGTCTGGTGACAACGAAGAGTTACACCCTTATATATCATTGACAATCGTTAGGGCAAAAATCAATATGAGAACTATATAATATCCGGTATGATTATAATTACCTATACCGGATATAATAGAATATGATTATTAGGTAAACAAATATTAATCTTATATAATATTAATCTTAATAACAAATATTAATAACATATATTTAATCTTATATAATTATTCTTACTTTAGTTAAGATAATAAATTGTATGACAATTTAATATTATGGAAGTGACGTCATGGGTTGCCATATTTAAATATTAAGTAATTTAAAATAACTAAAATAATATAATCTATAACAGTCAGTTGATCGATAAATTATTAATAAACAGTTGAATGAAATTAATACTAATATAAAATAAACACGCATAATTGTAATATCACGGAACTAGATGTGGGCACTGCCGAGACTGAAGATGTTTGTAACACTCGGCCATCCTGCATTTTGCCATGTCCCAGGGCAAGATGATTAGTTTTCGTCATATCTTTTTTGTGTACCTGAAAGAAATAAACGAAAACAGTAATTGCACTTAGAAAATATTTTAAATACATTATGACCAAAATATTCTTTATATTTAATTGTGTCTATTTCAATTATTAAGTTATTTATCATAGTCAATTATCCTGCTGAGTTAGTTTAGTATCTCTTGGATCTGGTTTATTTAGTAGATGTTATTTTAGTGTAAACATTTCTGTACACAAATTTTGCATAATATTTTGAATTATTATTTTATTGTCACATAGATATAGATTTTTTTTTAATACTAACTAATTGTTATTTTATAATCACATAAATCTAGTTCATTTACCTACTAGTTTTTATTTTAGTATCACACAGATATAGCATGTTTACTATATATTATTTCATAGTCACACAGATCTAGTTTAATTATTAGATTTTATTTTTGTATTACACAGATATAGCATGTTTACTATATATTTTTCATGGTCAGACAGATCTAGTTTAATTACTAGTTTTTATTTTAGTATCACACAGATATAGCTTGTTTACTATATATTATTTCATGGTCACACAGATCTAGTTTAATTACTACTTTTTATTTTAGTATCACACAGATATAGCTTGTTTACTATATATTATTTCATGGTCACACAGATCTAGTTTAATTACTAGATTTTATTTTAGTATCACACAGATATAGCATGTTTACTATATATTATTTCATGTTATTAAAATTAGACTTCTTAAACTTAAAATAACAATATTTTGCATGCTAATGTTTAGCTAAAAGTGCCAGCTGTTAATGTAATATGTGTATTAAACATCTTTTGTACCGTTTTTATAGCAAATAAATAATTGATTGATTGATTGATTGATCTAAAACCGGCATTATTAAATGTCACTCATTACATCACTGGTACTATTAGTTTCTACAATCAAACAGTTCGACGTAGTAATAAGACTATTGATTAATCTTGAACTAAGTTTTATTATTATTAGTTATTTCGACGTATCAATCCGCTTAGATACAATTTACCTATATAAGTTTTAATATTAGATAATATGCCCAAAGAAAGAGTATAAGCATCTCCAAACCCTTTCATTATTTCCTATATCCACTTTATTTCTGTGCCTATATCTGATGGTAATATTTCAAGTTAGTCAATCAATCCAATCATTTGTTTTCTTTTAATTTAAAATATATTAAATTTACTACCAGTATAAATAACGACACTTGAGGAGCTAATAATTACGGGGCGCATAAAAACCACTTGATCATTTAAATTAAGAATCAATATACACACCGGATTTTGCTGATCCTGTTGCCGCGAAGGTCCGGGTGTAGTGGCCACCCAGCAGCTTGCCGAAGTGTGTCACACCGTTGTTGTGCTCGGCAATCACGTGCCCCAGAGCATATGCTGTAGACTTTTCCTCCGCGCCACCATGATGATTCCCGAGAAATTAAAGATAAGGAATTATTATCTTTACTAAAATTTTCTAAAAGACATATCCGAAATATACCATTTCTCGTGTTTGATAAACTTTAGCATTAGCACGTAGTTTAAACGGTCTATCTATTATTACGAGTATAATCAACTACCATAAAAGAAACCAAACTACTTACTTAATACTATTTAACAGAAAAATAAATAACGACGGTATTTAAAAAAAAAAAGTTTCTCATAAGAAAAATACTTTGCAAAAGGTCAAGAATATTGTTTATAAAATATTTTTCTACTTAGTAGGTACAATATTATAATCATAATTATCTATATGTAATACTTAATACTTAATTTAAAATAAGTATGTAGTGTACATAGGGAAGTAAATGTACTAATCTTATTATTTAGCAAACGCCTGAACAAGGCACTAAGTTTTATATATTTTTCAATGTATTACGATTTATCATATTGTGTATGCAGTATTTGCCAATAAAGAGTATAAAGTTTGATGTACCTACATGAAATTACATCTTGACCAGCAATATTCACATTTTATCGTAAAAATAACGAATCATGAGCCACACAGCGTGGTTTTCTCTTTTTGCCAGCGTAGGGTTGGGCGTGGAGTCATCAGAAACGAAAGAAAAAAAAAAATCATCACTGACCTGTCTTCCTGTTTCCTTTTTTCGAGTCCATCTGAGTATGGCCTTGATACGTTTCTTCTTGACCCCTCTTCTGAATTGTTACGGACGTAAATAAAAGACAACGCTCCATATTTATAATTACAATATTTTAATCGGGCAGAGTCTCTGCTTATAACAGTATCAATCTATTCTTAAGTCTGGTGACAACGAAGAGTTACACCCTTATATATCATTGACAATCGTTAGGGCAAAAATCAATATGAGAACTATATAATATCCGGTATGATTATAATTACCTATACCGGATATAATAGAATATGATTATTAGGTAAACAAATATTAATCTTATATAATATTAATCTTAATAACAAATATTAATAACATATATTTAATCTTATATAATTATTCTTACTTTAGTTAAGATAATAAATTGTATGACAATTTAATATTATGGAAGTGACGTCATGGGTTGCCATATTTAAATATTAAGTAATTTAAAATAACTAAAATAATATAATCTATAACAGTCAGTTGATCGATAAATTATTAATAAACAGTTGAATGAAATTAATACTAATATAAAATAAACACGCATAATTGTAATATCACGGAACTAGATGTGGGCACTGCCGAGACTGAAGATGTTTGTAACAGTTATGTTATAAAAAGTATTGATCTCAGGCTTTTTTTTCTCTCCACTAGATTCATCAATGTTGCCGTCATGATGTAAGCTTGAAACAAGCAGAACAACTTTATTTTTCTTTGGTATATGTGACATAAGTGTTATGTCTTTTTGATACCCAAACTTTCTCGAATAAACCTCCTGTGCGCGTGTTCTTGTGAACTCTGGTGGTATTTGGCGTTTATTTTTTCTCAAAGTACCGGTACAGGTTAATTTATGTTCCTTGAGAAGGTGAACAATGAGTTCGTAGCTGGTAAACCAGTTATCAAATGTGATGTTTCGACTGCTTTTCGAAATAGCCTGCACAAGACGATTAACGACGTCAAAGGGTTTATTGCTGGCAGCGAATGGACCTTCAGGCTGCTTTCCTGCATAAATTTCTAGATTGGAAATATAAAAATTTTAGCATCAACCAAAGCGAAAATTTTTATTCCGTACTTCGCAGGTTTTGACGGAATGTACTGCCTAAACTTAGCCCTTCTTCGAAAAGCAACAAGCATCTCGTCTATTGTTGCATTTTCTCCAATAACATAGCTTTTTTGACAATTTTCGGTAAATAATTCGAAAATTTGACAAATAGGAGCCAAATTATCAGTCTCTTTTCGAAAATTGCGCGTCGACTTGTCATCAAAGGCAATACAGCTGTTTATAAAGTGAAAACGCTGTTGTGACATTGTAAGACGAAAAATGTCCACACCGGTGCCATCTGATGTCCACAAAACATTCAAATTTTGTCTTCCAGCACGATGAAATCCAGCTATGTACAGTAAACCTATAAAAGCCCCCATTTTATATATTTATGTAAAAAAAGAAAGCGTAATTAGGTGAAAAAACGTAATAAATTGAAAACAATTTACGGCACAAAGACGTAACGTCGCCGTTGAGCTGGGTCATAATTACCCGGTCGCGACTTCACACACGTGTAGCTCCTTGCGCAGGCGCCGGCCGACTGAAGAGACGCGCACGACGGAGGGGGTTGATCCTTAATGGCAGCTACTGAGACACACGGCAAAGCACGGCAATAATTTCGAAAAATATTGCAGAAATAAAACGTGCAGGGTCATGTTGACCCTGCCTCAATGACGCCGGGTTAAGAGGAAACACTACGAAATTTTTTCCATACATAAATAGGGGTCTACGGGATTCCTGTTTCCTCCCTGGATAATGCTGCTAGAGTAACAATTTTTTTTCTGAATATTTATGTATATTGTTTGTACATCCCAATTTTTTCCCTTTTTTAATAAATTAATTATATTTATTAATAAATTAATAATAAATTTCTGTTTGGCATTTATTTGCTATTTTCGGAATATCCCCATTTTTTTTTCTTCCGAAGTTACCCCAATGCACCTTAATTAAATTGGTTAAGTTTTGGAGGAGGAAACAGGAATACCCTAAAGGTCGATTTCTGGTACTTTTAATAGGTAAGTTCAGTTCAAGTTGCAGTTATCTTTGTCGCGCTAGTGCTGGATAGCTAACTGCAAGACAGCAATAGCTAAAAATACCTATTTTGTATTTCTCTCAACTGCGTTGTTTCCTCTTAAGGTATTTTATTAAAAAGTTTTACATACTGTTACCAATAAAACTACTTACTAGGAAAATCATAATTTTACACAGATTTAAAAAACTGAAATTACAAAATGTATAGATATGTAAAACTAAAGTTTTCCTTTTTCTCATGCTATGAAATTAGTACACTACATTCTTAATCAATGTGATACAAATGGAAACAAACCTTACTATACTACTAGCTACTCTATGCACTACCAACCAATTTAAATGCCACTGAATCTCTACAAAATGAAGAAATACAATCACACATTAATTTGGTTGAATTTCATTTAGATCATGTGAATTTTAACAGAGTATACTCTGTTACATACTAAGGCTTTAATTTATACTAATTATAGCTTGGTACTATATGAGGTTATTATTTATGAATTTTACATAATAAGGCAGTAAAAACTGCTTTTGATTTATTTTACTGCTGTGTTTAATGAACTATGCCTCATTAGATTTTCACAACACATTTCCAACTTCCAACGTAGACTATAGGTCAATTGTACAACACTGACCACCTACTGATAAGAATTTGTATAGGTTAGATTATGTTTGTATGTTTTAGTGCACATTGACAGGTTGGTGTGCTCCTAATCGTACGCTCTTTGACTTTTTAAGCGTTAATGACCTTGTGTATTCAATTTGACCCGCCGATACGGCCCAGTATTTGTTTGTGCGACGATCTCCGTATCTCAAAACACGGTACCTAATTGACGTTCAAAAACAAACGTGACGTATTGTTGTTAAACAGCGACTACGTGTGATTATCGTGGATCGAAGCCAGTTTATAGAAAAACAAAGAACGCAACAACTCACCCGATGTGTACTGTGAGCCTCTCCTCGCCGCGATCCTGCCCACCGACACGAAACTCAGTCTGACGCTACTCATTGTGGGGTCTCACGGGTTTCACTGGACATATGAACGATGTACCCGACCGACACGAACCACCAAACAGAAATGCTCGCTATCACAAGATAATCCGTTCCCTGTGCGACTGTAATGTATTTGTTTGTCAGTGAGAGGACTATTCTGTCATGACGCAACACTTTTAATCAACAACACCGATATTATGATTGGCGAACGGAACAACAATATATTTAGTTAGATTTGAAACGATTGTAATTTTTATACAGAATATAGCGAGATTTTTACAAAGACTATTTATTTTACAGAGTTTAATTTTGCGGCCATACTGAACACCGATGTTCACACTTCACAGCTGATTTTGATTTGTAAAGCAAAGACAATTTGTTCATAGAACACGAATAGAACTGTGTGAAGTTGTTAATTTTGTACCACGTTGTGACGTCTTTCGATTGTCAAAGATTTTAACGCCATCTATAAATTCCTAAATAAATTAATGGTTTTGAATAAACTCGATAGATGGCAATATTGGCAAGGTATATGTTTAAAATTAATATAATTTACTATGAAAGACGGTACAGTTATAATTTTTAAATTTGCTAAACGATGTAATAAGAATCCAAAAAATACATTTGAGCTGTAACTAAAAGTATGACTTTAACGATTTTTTATGAGATAAGGTTACTATAATTATTGATCATTCTTCTCAACATTTTTATTAGTTCTAATTTCCAAGACACAAGAAAAGTGAATACATATTAATTTCTATACCGATGTGTATAGCCAAATAGAATCAAATGTTTATCCGGTTGAGCCTTTGAATAAAGTGAGTAATGTCTATTTCCAAATTCAGAAGTGTCGCCATCTCTTAAGGATTCTTTTAACTATTACTCAAAGAAAGCTAAGCATGGAACTTGGAAGTACAATCAAAGATTATTATTAGTATATGTACAATAACTAATACTAATACAGGGCTAATATTTAGTATCAAATTTAATGTTACAGCCGTTTCGTTTATTAAAGCTACATCAATATGTGGAACAGTTGACAGTAATTAAATTACATTCAAGTTCGTTTAAAGCTCAGATTAATAACTAATTTAAAGTACCGCAACATGCTCCTAAACTAGTCTATCTATGCAGCACATGCAGCAGTGCAGTAGTTGTATTTTTTTTATCTGTATTCATTTATTGTGTTATCTGTGTATTGTAGCTGTCATCATGTCATTGAACAATTTGTACAGTGTGACCATATGTGGCAGGATCCTGCATTTTCGGCAGGTTTGGCCCTGCATTTTACTCTCTGGCATATTTGTTTGAAGTTTTAGAAATTTGGCAGGATTTGGCAGTTTAAAGCAATAAAGCGTTTTTATTTTTTTATTTGGCAGTACAGACTTTGAAAGGAGTAGGGTGCAGTATTTACAAGAGAATTAGACATATAAAACTTGATAAACATGTTAGTTATTAATTAGAATATGTAGGAAGTAATGCAAAGCTAATTCTAAGGGTTAAACAATTTTGCGTTTGGCAAAATCCGAAACACAAATGAAAACTTAAATTGTGTAAATGTTTCTTATTTTCAAAAAAGTTTTTTGTGTTTGCCAATGCCGAATGTTGCTTGTGAAAGCATATTCTTGCAAATGAACCTTATAAATACAACGCGAAATAGATTTATTAATAACCATGTCGACTCTATTTTGCATGTAAAACAGTGCATTGGTGAATATGTGAATGACTGTTTCATTCCAGCCAACTGAAGAAATGATCATAAAAATTACAAAAGCGATGGACAAAGTGATCAAGAAGAATATTACGTTGCTAATACGAATGTGTAATTTGATCTAATATGACATTCAGTTAATTATTTCAAATAAAAATATAAAAAATTGGTATCATTTATTTAAAAATTTAAAATTATAATTATCGGCATTATTTCGGCATTTTGTGTAAAAGAGTTTGGCAGGATTTATCAGTTTTTTTGCCAAAGCAGGGCAGGATCTATAATTTGTAGTTGGTCACACTGAATTTGTAGAAGTGTCCAAAATGGCCGAGACTGAGACCGATAATAACAGTATTGTTCGGCCCGACAAAAATAACAAGGGCCCAGTAGCTAGCAATGGACCTCGAAGAGTTACTATGTATAAAACGGACACAGGATTCGGTTTTAATGTTCGGGGACAAGTCTCCGAGGGTGGGCAGCTAAGATCGATTAACGGGGAACTGTATGCTCCTCTGCAGCATGTCAGCGCTGTTTTGGAGCAGGGTGCTGCTGAGGTGGCTGGTATTAGAAAAGGCGATAGGATCCTGGAAGTGTGAGTAGTAGATTCCTTAGTCTAAAGTGGGTTAGAGTCATGTTATCTCATCGTTTCTGTGTGCCCACCCACCTTCGTTTACGGTTTATGAATTGATTTTTGTTTGTTTTCTCTTTATATTTTTTATACTTATTCTATTGAACTCTATCAATTAATTATAATGAAGAAACTTTTCAACTTACACTTTTAGAGTTAAAATATATTTTGTATTAAAATCATTAATAACAAACCTAAAAGTACCTATTCTTTTATTGGAAATCAATATAATAAATATTTTGATCCATTACACTGTATATAACAGAATAATATTAAATATTAAAGTAGGCTGTAAACCTAATAAGCAGATAGAGCTTTGTCAAACAAAAATTGAGGACAGTTTTTTATGTAAGTATTTCACTTGTGTGTACACACTTAAAAAACTACTCAGTGCATTTGCAAGGTAAGGCAGTTTTTATTACATGTATGTGCTTGACACAAAATAACACAATGAGGTGTAGTTTGGAACAACCTCACTGTGTGGTTTGCAGAATGCAGTCTTCTTGTTACTTAGGTATTATGAAGCTAGTAACAAAATAGAATTGTCTTAACATTCATAAATTGTAGATTTTTATCAAAGTATCATAATAAACTAATAGATAATATACCATACAATTTAGGTCAAATTTACATAATGAACTTATTTGCACAATGATAAATATATAGTCCAGATATTACCAAATTGCTTTATTGTGTACACAATACATTAATATTAGGTATATACATATTATCAATGACATCACATACATAAGACATCTAGGGTGATATTGTGTTTTCAGCAATATCTACTTGATGCAAGATTCATTGGGTGTAAGGAGGCTTCAGATATAGCATCAGTAATTATTGATTGCCACCTACTTATTTTTAACTATGTCAAAAACAGTATGACTTCTATTGTACACTCAGGTAGAGTTGTGGTTCTCATATTCCAAAAAAGAAAATTGATCTCTTATGTTTGTTTGCAAGACAGTGTTGACAACACTCAAATAACATGAAGTGTACAAGTTAGGTAAAGTAACAAAACATTAAGGGCATGAGCTGGATTCATCTTGCTCCAATTATTGGAGCTAGATTTATCTAGCTACAATGATTGGCAATTAATCAGAAGGTAGTCATAATTGTCATGTTGCTCCACTGACCTGTTTGTTTATCTGCAACAACCCTGCAAAATTAATATTTATGATCAAGGAAGTTGCTGTATCAACATACATAATATTTATACAGGAAGGAGTATAAATTATACTCCTTCATTGTATGTTGTATTTATACTTATTATAAAGTAATAGTAAGTATAAACAGTATTAATGTAAGATAAAGTATGTCTGATTTCCTATTAATGTTAATAGTATATCTATGTACTTAAGCACACCTGTAACAAAATAAAAAATGATTCATCATTTTAAATCATTTGCCACATTTTTATAATACCTAATAGATCAATAAAAAAAGAACTAATTTGCTGTCCATGTCAATCAAGTGACTTTGGTAATATTTTTATTAGTAAGTTGGTAAGAGTATAGACAATTACTTACACAACAAAATTAGTTTAAATAACATTATTTTTTCCAAGAATTAATTAGATATTAACATCATAATATGTTATAATTAATATAACAACAAACAGTTAATGGCATACAAACTTAAGACGTAATTAATTCACTATTTGTCTAAGGGACAGTGATAACCACTCAGTGACTAGAACGCATTGGTTCAACTCGGTTGTGTTTAAATAAATTACTTGACTAAACAATAATTTGCTAAAATTTTGCTTTCATCTCTAAATTTGATCTATCTGAAATGTAAAATTGATATAAATTCATTGTTTCTAATATTACATAATACAAAAATACATGTTTTGTAGCCATTAATAATGAGAGACTGAAAATAGTTTTATTTAAAATTATAAGGCAACAGGAGTGTCGTTTGTGTCAATGTGGTGTTGCATGCATGGCTCACCATGTCTGTGCAGCGGGGCGGCTCTGGCAGCTTCCGATATCGGTTTTACTACTGTGAGAGCACTGGATTTGAGATATACGATATGGAAACTAAAGAACAGGCCGTAGACAACTTGAGGTATAATATAAGCCTTTATTGACTGACATATTTAAATACTAAAAGTTAATAAGCATTTAATAATTTAATTAGAAACCATTATATTGGTCAGTTTTGTCCATTGACACAGGGGAGGCCGGATAGTTACATTTAAATTATCATGATTACAAAAACTTCAAGCCTTTGTTATTGCCAAGTGTGGTACTGGAGAAACTCAAATTTCAACACGAATATTTTGCCGCGTAACCGCAATAGTCGAGGCGATTCATGACCTCACGAAATATTAATAAATAAAAAACTTCACAAAACAGTGATTTGTAGAATGTTACGCAAATTTGCTTACACGACATTTTTCTTTTGTTGTTGCAATAATACGAATATTGCACACAAAGAAAAGGTAAACTACGGAACACCCAATAGATAACATTTAATATTTCGTGTTGAACAGGCAAGAGAACCCTAATATAGTAACATTCTAGGCTAGTTTATCTAAATATTTTTATATAAATAGATTTTCTATATGAATTCTAGCTGTTCCGGCAAACTTTGTACCGTCAGAATTAACTTTTGGTGCACTCCCTGTGTCACCTACAGGGTCCAATTATTAAGGAAGGTTTTAGTTTAACCATCCTCGATATCACTCTGTCTATTGAACTTGCAAACAGCACAAAGATCGGTGCAGCTGTAATCTTCGAGTTTATCGCGAACAGACGTACGGCGCAGTACTTTGTTTTATTATATACTAGCTGGTCCGTGCCCACTTCGTTGAGCATAAAAACTGTTTAAACCTTCCCTGGACTTCCACGAATATTTCAAGACTAAAAATAGCCGAAATTGTTCAGCCGCTGTCGAGTTTTAGCGAGACTAACGAACAGCAATTAATTTATATATATTTATATAGATAAGGGTATTTGATTAGGCTGCTCATGATGCATTTAGTATCTACACCACCCTAATAGTTTTATCCAGTAAATAGTTTATTGGATCCGGATGTAATGTCCGAGATAAGCTTCAACAAATATACACACTTGTGAACTTTGTCTCTTTGTTACAAACGTGTACATAAACTGAATGTATATTATATTTATTAATTAGATGAGATAACAATATTATTCCACAAAGAAAACGACGCAAAACAGAATACCTAGTTAGTTATGTTGGCAGTCAATGCTACTGCATGACAGTATAAAGAAAATTACATTTTGAAGTGGTAACTTCTAATGGGTCGGTAAACTGCTTCGTTTAGGGAGCAGTTACTCTGGCTTCCCTTTCTCTTACACATACAACATTGTAGGAGTAGTAGGAAGACTCCTAATCTCTTACTCTAACCCAACAAGTATCAGAATGTCAACATAACTTCTTCATAAGTTTCGCTATAATACTATGCCATGACCTACCATCCCATATGATCTATGTTTAATACAAAAAAATTGCAATAGACGTCACTACTATTAACGTTTGTAAATTATAAAATGTAAATATGCCATATTAGAAGTACAAATATTGACATTAAAATAAAGATAGGCATATTTTTTAAGCATAAGATCACATTCGAATCGAAGAAAACAAAAATAGCCAGTCGAATTGCCAGTATCAGGGTGTCTCGGTTATATATCTACTTTGTGCTTATGTTAAACTTTTGTTGTTGCAGCAACGGCGTGAACGTTGAAGGCGCGACGCACAAGCAGGTAGTGGACCTCATCAAATCCGGCGGAGACTGTCTCACGCTCACCGTTATTTCGGTCACGCAGAAGGTAAGCACTGAGAGGTTAGTAGGGGAGCCACATTTCCAGTTGGAGGTGGTATGTCAAAGTAAACTATTCATATCTTGAGTACCATTCTGTCAGTGTGTTACTCTGTAAGTGGTACCCATGAGGTAATAAACGACATTGGGGATGTCAAGGGAAGAATAAAATGAATGACAGGCCCTATTTGAAGGCACCAGAGATTGATGGCAAAAGCAAAAAAAAGATTTAGAGGAGGCCTATGTAAGGCGTGCACGATAGAAGTGTTTAGTGTCAGTCGTATAAATTGTAGTAATATCAAATAATATTGTATATCTTATCACCGGAATTATAATCGGATTACTATTATATTTCTATAACACACGACACTCATATTGGGTAACCTCACTAGATTGAGAAATGAGTTCTAAATATAGCTATGTAACCGGTCTGGACTCAGGCAGACAGGTCTGAGACTAGAACACTATGCTCTAGAACTGACAAAGCTAATACAATGATATGTTTGTATATTGTCTATTCCAGGAAGCCGAGCGCCTAGAGCCGTGCGAGGACGGCTCCGCGCCCACCGCGCGCACCCGCCCCGACTACAGCGACAAGCGCTCGCTGCCCGTCTCCGTGCCCGACTACCGCGTGGTCATGGAGCGCGGCGGCCGCAGCCACGTGGCGTTCAACGTGCACATGGCCGGCCGCCACCTGTGCTCGCGCCGCTACCGCGAGTTCGCCGACCTGCACGCGCAGCTTCGCAGGGAGTTCGCGGGTGAGTGGGACGCCCTGTCCGTCGGTCTCTGTTCCACTACTGTCGGTACCGCGCGGCGGCCGCAGCCACGTGGCGTTCAACGTGCACATGGCCGGCCGCCACCTGTGCTCGCGCCGCTACCGCGAGTTCGCCGACCTGCACGCGCAGCTGCGCAGGGAGTTCGCGGGTGAGTGGGACGCCCTGTCCGTCGGTCTCTGTTCCACTACTGTCGGTACCGCGCGGCGGCCGCAGCCACGTGGCGTTCAACGTGCACATGGCCGGCCGCCACCTGTGCTCGCGCCGCTACCGCGAGTTCGCCGACCTGCACGCTCAGCTGCGCAGGGAGTTCGCGGGTGAGCGGGACGCCCAGTCCGTCTGTCTCTGTTCCACTACTGTCGGTACCGCGCGGCGGCCGCGGCCACGTTCAACGTCCACCGTGCGTCTCTTTCCCTGGTCGATTACTGTCACTAGCAGCAACACAAGCAGGGAGTTTGTGAGTGAGCGAGACGCACTTGCTGTCTCTTTATCTGTATCATAACTATCAGCTGGAGTGACATGCATTGTTGTGATTTTCATACTTCATTTTTCATATTTTCAATTGATGACGTTATGAATACGTCGCAGTCAATTGTTTTTGCTTACACCACAGCAAGCGCCATATGAACGCACCGCAGCAGAACGTAGTATTATAGTAAATGTTTTTTTTTCTTATTTGTTTCTGATACGCTGTAGCGCCATCTGTTGTCGTAGTATAAAACTACAACTAGATACATATTAATATTCTATCATCGTCGCGTCGGGTGACTGACTCTCAGTGTACGCGTGGTGCACACGAACACTTAGGTGTTCACATGACGTGGTGCAAACGAACAAAGATCACCTTTAGTTATGTATTCAGTATGTTGTGTAAAACTCTTAAGGCATAAATTTTTTTTGTTCAGGTTTCAACTTCCCGAAGCTGCCCGGCAAGTGGCCGTTCACACTAAGCGAGCAGCAGTTGGATGCCAGGAGAAGAGGATTGGAACAGTATTTAGAGAAGGTAGCAATATTATTTTTTTTACTTTAGTATTTTCGGCCATGTGGTATGATCTGTGTAGAAATGGGTTTGAAATAATACTCGTACTGATAATAGCACGCCTAATTTCTTTTCTCGGTTTTATGTATACTATAATTACGGGTGTACCTAATCGTGTCGGCGAACTTCAAACGGCATTAAAATAAGTTTCTTGACGTACTGACAGCAGCGCCACCTGCCTGGTCCAATTAATACTTTAAAAACTTCCCTGAGAACCACTTTCTTGGTGAAAACAACATGAAGATCAGTGCGGTAGTCTTCCAGTTTATCGCCAACAAACCGACAGACAGACGTAGGGAGGACGTTGTTTTATAATGTGTAAAGGATAAAACTACGTTTCATGCTTCGGCTACATCAGCGGGCGAAGATTCGTATCGTGTTGGCGCGTTCGTGTCGAGTTGGCGCGATGCATCGTGCCGGATTGTGTTGTTCAGTTTGTTGTGCGGCAGCTCCTGACTCAATCGATTGCTTAATTTTATTGAGATGGGCTCTGTAGTATGCCATCGATGAATATTTTTTCTTCTTCATTTCTTCTACTGTGGTAGGCCAACTGAGCATATTTTTTTAGGATTCCATATAATACTCTCAGTTTCATAAAATTGAATGAATTCTAACACTTTTTAGTTACTCCACTCCATCTCGCTTCAAAGTCTGGACGACACCTATGAGAACTCGATTCATTATTGTTGAAAGGTATGCGCGGTCCGCGTGATAGCGGAGTCCGAGGCTGTCCAGGAGTTCCTCACGGATTCGGACGACTCCTCCAACCCGTCGCCGGTGGACCTGAAGGTCCTGCTGCCCGACAAGGAGGTGGTCACCGTGTCCGTGCTCAAGTCCACCAACGCCGACGACGTGTACCGGGCGGTGTGCGACAAGATCGGACTCTCCAAGTCTGTACAGAAGTATTTTTACCTTTTCGAGATTGTGGAATATAATTTTGGTAAGTTTGTCGATTATTTTAGTTCCATTACGTCTGGTAAACGAAAGTTGAACGTGGAGAATGGCAAATAATCTAAGTGTGACGTCACTGATGTTACACTTCTTTCATTTAACTAACTTGATGTGTTACAATTTACATGAAAATTGAATAATCAGTGCTAACAGACAAACTAAATGTCAATTGATGAGTAGAAAGTTCGAGCTGGGGCCTCACTCTCCAAACTGATTCGATTTTGATTCAGTGTTCAGTGATGTTTGTTTATTTTGATTCTCAGTCGATTGATACGGTCGGGAGTACAAAAAGTTACGATCTAACGATTTACTTTATCCTGGTTTGCAATCCACCAAATAAAATACCAAAAGCCGCTGCGGGCTGAGATCGAACTGTATCGATTCTCAATTGTGTCGTGAGTAAGCCTGCTGTATTATCGGTGCTATAATTTTTCTCACTTTATTTGGAGGAACACAAACCGTGGGATGCCGGAATAAGAACAGCCATCAATCATCTTCCCCGTGGGTGTCGTAACAGGCGACAGAGGGAATATATATATCCGGAAATGGGCAGCAGCGTTTCCGCGGACATGTTCTTAAAAGTGCGCTCGCCAACCGACCTGCCACGCGTAACGAGTTCCCCATTTATCCCCCATAAATTACTTCGAGGGTGGCTTCTGTGCAGCAATAGATGTCATAGCTAATACGACAGTATAAAAAAAACTATAAGATGTTCACAACACATATTTGGCTCTAATAACAGAAAACAATAATAATTTCCAGAGCGCAAGCTCCAGCCGAACGAGTGCCCGCACTCGCTGTACATCCAGAACTACTCCACCGCGTCCAGCAGCTGTCTCTCCATACGCAAGTGGCTGTTCCACCCCGGCCGCGAGGTCGCCATCGTGGGGGAGGACAGCAAGGCAGCCGCTTTCATATTCTGGCAGGTGAGTGCCGGCGGTCACCCACCCACTACATCCAGAACTACTCCACCGCGTCCAGCAGCTGTCTCTCCATACGCAAGTGGCTGTTCCACCCCGGCCGCGAGGTCGCCATCGTGGGGGAGGACAGCAAGGCCGCCGCTTTCATATTCTGGCAGGTGAGTGCCGGCGGTCACCCACCCACTACATCCAGAACTACTCCACCGCGTCCAGCAGCTGTCTCTCCATACGCAAGTGGCTGTTCCACCCCGGCCGCGAGGTCGCCATCGTGGGGGAGGACAGCAAGGCAGCCGCTTTCATATTCTGGCAGGTGAGTGCCGGCGGTCACCCACCCACTACATCCAGAACTACTCCACCGCGTCCAGCAGCTGTCTCTCCATACGCAAGTGGCTGTTCCACCCCGGCCGCGAGGTCGCCATCGTGGGGGAGGACAGCAAGGCCGCCGCGTTCATATTCTGGCAGGTGAGCGCCTGCAGAAGTACATCCAGAACAATAAGTAAACAGTTGATATAGGACATATACATATTACATACTGGGGAATTCAAATGATTCATCTTCATACTACGATTCCATCCAGACTGGGTAATTCTTTATAAACAGATTGACTACGTTCTACCAAACACTTACTATATATATCTTACGCCGGTCCTTTTCGCCGGGCTAGTTTCCGAACCGGTGGTAGGCATCATCTTGGATAATTCTATGAGTATTATCTAATAACTTATATGGAAATAAAAAGTTTCGATTTGATTTAGTATATGTCGGCGGTCAATGTGACTGAGTAGATTTTAGTATCTTGACTCGTTTTGTATTTGCAGGCGGTGGAGGACGTGAATCGCGGCGTGTGCGCAGCGGGCGCGCGGCTGTACCAGCTGAAGGCGCTGCAGGACGTGCGGCGCGCGCCCGAGTATCTAGCCCTCGCACGCGCGCTGCCCGGCTACGGGCACGTCGCGCTGCCGCCCGCCCGCACCGACTGCCGCGCCACGCCCGCGGTTGCGCTCACTCTCGGTAAGTACGAGCGTGCGTGCTCGTGTTGGCGCTTGTGTGTATGTTTGAACATAAACACGAAGTTTCTTTTCTTTATCCGCTTATACCATCTGGGTAAGGCGGTCAGCGTCGAACTGTGCATACGTATTCGAAAAGGATACACTACAAATCTAATGGTTATTACATTGAAGTATATTAATATGTAAATAAAAGTATACAAAGTCTCAAAAATCGAATTTTACCTAGACGTAAACGCTTATTGTCGCTCCATTTTAGAGCAAAGGCATTATGTAATCACAAGAAAAACTAATAAACTCGTTAAAATTATTGAGTTATTGAATTTCTTTAATGCACGGTTTGAACGTGACATTTTTAATTGGTAGATCTCGGTATTTAAACTATAGATTTTGTTGCGGCTAATATAATACATAATATAGCACCCTGTATGTATATATGATCCAGGTTATATATTTACTAATATTATTTTGACTGTTTCAAGGCTGGAGCGGTCTCAAGCTGTCGGCGTGGGCGGAAGGCGGGGACTCGGGCCCCGAGGTGCGCGTGTCGTGGCGCGAGGTGCGCGAGTGGCGAGCGGACGACGACGCCGCCGCCGCGCGCCTGCTGTACGCGCCGCACGGCCGCCAGCCGCGCGCTCTCACCGTCTATACGCCCTACGTGAGTACACAATATACAAAACACACAAGTATGGTGTACACGACGTGCCTAAATATGTACGTACACTTCATATGTGCTTACACGTTAAATGTGCGTATACATCATACGAGAGTAGAAGTGGTACGTGCATAACGCCAAATGTGTGTACTGCGTACACGTCTTATAATTACTATACGCTATATTATGTGCGTACTGATTACACATTCCATGTCCACTTGCCTATTCGAAATCGTAAACCTGTAATGAGTAAAATTAAAGGATTTATATTTTCTACAACATCATATTTACAATTTTTTTCAGTACCAATTCCTCATCAACTGCATGGATCGAATAGCGGAGGAGGCGAGCTGGGTCGACACCGGCGAATAGACGGCGCTACGACACCTAGGCTAAGATATCGAACTGTATTATGCCATAGCACGACGTCGTACGACGCTCACTTTGTACTATACAAACTATGTATTATGTGTTTTAAATCAGTATTGTAAACCGTTTAAATGTTTTTCTACATGTAACACTATGTATTTATACAGCCTGACCGGGGGATATAAAATATTGCTGAGGAATTATTGGAAATAATTGTCATTCCAACGAGATTTAACTACGAGAGGAATTGCTGCAGTAAAGAATAAAGATACTCGGTATAGGTTTTTATATTCCCGGTCCGGTTTGGAATGGAAGGCGATTGCAAAGGAATTGTTTGATGTCGTGTTTTATTTAATGACAGCTTTAAGTGACGACGTGTGTTTTGTGATTCGTTTGAAATTTATATCGGGAGGTACTCTGTTAGTTGAAATTTTATGTGATTCTATGTGGCACTGTGATAACTTTTAAGTTTTGTAAACGAATTCTATGCGGGACGGCGATTCGAAATCGTCGTCGGGTTTTGTTACGTCCTTGTCGTAATCAGTATATTTAGGGAATCTAAGGGGTGTTTCAAATATCTCAGATAATCTCAAAACTAGTGGGACACGTACTAGAAGTTAGATAAAACTTGGTCCTTCGAGCCGGCTTCTAAATAAACTCAAATTTTATGATAATTTAAAACAAAATAGTAAGTTATATCTAATCTCTAGTCCAAATATCTCGCCGGACTCGCTTTATAGAGTAACATCTATGTACTTATTTATTATTATTGTACAGTATGTTATTTTATAATCAATTTTAATATTCATAAGTCCTTACAGATACTTATACGGAAATGATGAATTTGATATTAATGTAAGTAACGCTGATCTTAGTGGGGCATATTGATGTAGAGATTTATATTCATTTATTTTCAACGTAGGCAATATATAGTTTAAGTAAACATAATCATGTTCCATTGGTATATCGTAGTGGTCTTATACTCTAAGTAACCTATGAAAATAATCTGGTGAAAGTTCTCTTCTGTACATCGACGCAAAAGCAATAACTTTTTTTTGTTTCTTGAATGTGTCTTATAAGAAATATGCCATTTTACATTTTGCTTTATTTTCTTGTCGTGATAATAGTATGATTCATTGTATTCCTTTTTATAAATTGTAGCATTATATAAATAACATTCCTTTCTTATTTTAACATATGATATGGAAAGCAATCATCTTTTATCTTTGTACACTATTATCGTGAGACAAATTTTGAAAGAACGCAGCCAAACAGCACAAGTGTTCGTTGACGATAAATACAAATACTAAAGTATGGGCATTAATTAATTCCAAAATCCGCCGCCGCAATGGGGGCGCTTGTGTAGCGTGAGGTCTCCGGAATGTCACTGTTTCCGTATTTATTTCTATTCATATCGCTGTCGTGAATATTTAGCAATACAGATTTATTATGACAAATATGTTACGGATCAATTAATGTGGGCCTTTTGGTGGCCAATACGTTTTGTCTGAGGTTTTCTTGTATAAAATAAAACTACTAAAAAAAACTCTACTATTACTCTCGTGCGTAGCGCACATAGCTGCGTCACAAATATCGGCAAACACAATATAAGTTTAATTTAGTTTGACCACAATGTAAAAATTAAAAGTTTTAAGATAACTACAAATGTCTAAAGATAAAAGTCGGATCTGTCAAAATGTAATGAAGAGATTTATAATTCATAATAATATGATGGCGCTGTGCACTTAATATATCAGTAGGATAAGTCCATTTTAACGTATGTGTAAGTGTAGTACATCCTGTATCGTTTAATCATCGGTGTAAGTGAAAGTTAGTTGGCGAGAAGGTTACTCGTTTTTGATTGTTAAAGGCATCTTCAGGGATTCATACTTGTGACGTATGTTTCTTACGGCCAAATACTGAAACGCTAATTAAAGTTAAGAGTACTTTAATTATCGTTTCAGCATTCGGCCGTTTGTCTTTAAAACAAATATTAAAAAATTGTTTTGAAAAACAATACCAAAAAATCAAAGATACAAAACGACTTAATCCAGAAAAATATGCTACTTTTATTGAACTACCCTTTACCTATAAAAGTAGCGGATAAAGAATATCAAAAACGAGTTTCTTTCGCACCAACATGTAGTGATATTTCCTAACGAATACTGCCTTTCTTTTTTCTATTCTACTATATACTCTACTGTTTATTTTAGTGATACTACTCTACTATTTAGACTATGATATTTTTCATAGCAACGACTTATACGACCGGTTATATACATGGCGTACAGATCCAATTGAATTTTTTTGTAAACCAAACAATAAAATTCATCAAAACTAATGTGTAATGGTAAATAAGTGAATTCAAAAATAGTAGCATTATAGTGTACTGATGCCCGATGTTTCCTAGGATATTATATTGGATGGGAAGAGTATAAAACACGGTGTTTGTATAAGTCGATGTTGCCCTCTGATTACGTAACTTTGGTGGCTTTCCGGTTTCTCGAAATCGACTGTCATTTTGACGTTTGAGTTTTTTAAACAATTTAAAAAGTTAAAATGTCAATATTTTGACATTTCAACGTTTAAAAAGTTTAAAAGTCAAAATGATAGTCGATGTTCATCAAAAGCCACCGAAGTTACGTAAATAAGGGGCTTGTATAGTATATCAAAACAAGCTATAGGTGATGTAATGGTTTTGAATAAGAATTGTTTGGGTCAATTAATACTAGCACATCGATGTAGATATACACTTCAGTAGGACGCTTCTACTAGTGTTTTGTTTGTGTGCCTTTCAAGTCCGAAAAGCTTTGAGCGATACGAATACAACTGTTTATATACTACATTTACTAATGAAAATATTTACACGACGCGTAAAATGCTTTTTCTCATAAGTTACAAAATTGTCATGACAGAGAAAGACAGCATGTTGTATAAGTTATCCGCCGTGTTAATATTTTATCAGTAAGGGGATACTGTTTATTACAAAATATACAGTCACGAGTAAATACAAGAATATTATGTTGTACAAAAATCAACAAAGAAGAAACGTGTATTTTAGTGTCATAATACAAAATTAGATGGCGCTGGGCGCAGCCTGCATCGCGCTATCGCTTGGCCAAGCTACAAACACAAAAAAAAATTACATGGTAGCCGCGTCAAGGCTTATTTAATAACCCATATTATAGTCATTCGTCATTTTACCACTAACTTTTTGTAGGCAGCTACTCGGATCAACTCTGATCTCTACCATATTAAAGCTTAGTAATTTGAATGTCAATCACCTAAGTGTTTTAAAATCGATTAATTTTCAAATATTAAGATATCTAATATGAATATCACAATCTATATTATCATTTTTACTATTATTCCTCAAAGCAAATTCAAAGTATCAAAATGTAAGCAACAGTAATATTGTAATTACGTTGTTGACATTAATTTGAATTGTATGATGTGTTGTTTGTTATTTGTTACTTGCTCGTGACTGTATAATATTTTATTGGTCATAGATATAGTTAACGCAATACATGTTAGTAGACTTGTTCATTGTTACTTGTGAGTTCAACAGCAAGGCTAAATAAAGTCACAAGATAACATTTAAGTGTGCTAAATTAATTAAATCCATATCGAATTTTCTACGTTAGCTTTTTGAAACATGTTAACAATTTTAAATTGGTATTTAAAACGAAGGTAAAGAGTTTGAGAGATTAACGTCACTTGTAGCGTCTCACTGTTTTTCTTGCCTCTTTACTGTTTCCCGCCTTTTGTGATTGTCAAAATTGTCATTAATTTAAAATTAGAATGATTAAAATTGTTGCCATATTAAAAAATTCAAATACGCCGATGCGATTAATAGGAAATTTTTTATTGGAAATTTTATATTTAAATTATAATTTTAAACATTTATTGTTTTATATGTCCAATTGGGAGCCTTTTATGAATATGTTTTATTTATGCTCTAGTATAATTATATTTTATTGATTTAACATAAATATTTTATTGAAACGAAGACTTTGACGATGAAATGAAGGTTACAGCAATTAGTTGCAGTAGCTAGTGGGTTCAGCCATCTGCAGGTTAGGGAGCCCATACTATGTGACCGGCCCTTAGCCAAGTTTCGGCTAATTGCGACGACGATAACAAAAATCGGCGGTGCGAGTCCAACTTGCGCACGAGGGTACTGTACATCCCTCCTATATTAACGTTTAATGTGAGACGGGAGCCCCCAATCAATATGTTTTATTATTTATTATTAATTTTTGAGGCTATTTACTCGACTATGATTTTAGTATTTATTGTTTTAGTGGTAATAGCATTATTAACCGTCTAGCTGTCACGGTTAATGAGACACGGGCTGGTGACAGACAGACAGCAAAGTCATAATAATAGAAAATTATTAAAAAAACAAACTGACTTTGTACGCCATCTAGATGGCAGAACAGGAACCTTATTTCTAATGTTTGAGACCTTGTTGGTTACCGTCTACGTTCTTGCAATAAATACTATATTTCATATTTAATTGCAAAAGTGGTCACGTAGTATGGGTTCGGGCCCTTACTGGTGTATTGAAATACTTTGGAACGGAACGTAGGTCGTGATTTAGCTAAATTAACCACGTCATTAACTGTACATATTTATACAACAGTCAAGTTATCCAATGTTGCTTTTTTGTCTGATACGTTGGGAAAGTCGAGACGGACAAAGAGACAAAGATATAGACAGAAAGTCGAGACAGAGAAAGAAGACCATTGAATAGCTTATCCGTTGCGTAAATATTTTCATTAGTATCAGATCTAACGTAATAAATTTGTACCTAACTGTTAATTAACTCTATTGTTAGACTCCTCGTGTTCCAAGGGAATTTTATGCAAACGATATAATACAGTATTTTAATAGTTCAAATGTTTTATTTTAATGTTTAACTCTGTACGAGTGCGAGTTTTTATCAATACTCGTTTACGTGAAAAAGTTTACTGTAATTTGTGTCGACGCCCCTATTATTTGGATTTATGAATAATAAATCCAAATAATAATTGTAGTTAACTTTTTCACGTCCAGTAGTGAAGTGAATCCGCACTCAGCACAGTGTACGTTAGTAGTACCATGACGTCATTGTTGTCTAGATAGTTTATTATTGTTTATGTAATCAATTATACTATGTTTGTAAATGTTGGCCATGGGTTAAAGAAAAAAGGGACAAAGTCGTTTTGAAATAGACAATAGGTAAAATATGGGGTATATTTGCGGTTTTTAGAACGTTATTCAAATGAATGATCAACTAACATGGCATTCAAATCAACAACCCGTAGTGAACGCTGGTTGGTGAAATATTATCAGAGAGAAAGGAGCGGACAGATATTTTATTATTACATCACGCTTGCACTTGCAAGATTGGTTAAAATTCCACAGATAAGGTTTATTCCCCAGATACACTGATTAGTTTACATACGAATCAAATCAAAGTGCAAGCGTGATGTAATTATAAAACATCTGTCCGTTCCTTTCTCTCTGATAATATTGCACCAATCAGCGTTCAATATGGGTCGTTGATTTGAATGCCATGTTAGTTCATTCATTTGTATAGCGTTCGAGTAACCGGGCTTAGAGTGAAATACAGCATTGCATGAATTTTCTAGAAGACAAACTATCTATATCTGGAAGTTTAAAAAAATGCACATGTAATATGCCAATGATTATTACTTACGAAGTTCAAAAACAAAATGGATGAGACTAATAAATATGAAATAAGCTTTGCTATTTAGTAAGTATAGTAAAGGTTTTTTTTATATTTTTTTAAGAACAAACAGTTGTTTAAATAAAATAATTTATAAACTAAGACACATTTTAAACATAAAAAACCTACAGTTCCATAAAAGAGTGACAAAAAGTGAGAATTATGTCAAATCCCATTTTGTTTTCGAACGGGTGATAATATCGATGGGATCTTTAATAAGAGCCTTTTGTACTTTCAATAGCTTAAAAGATGTGGGCCATAGAGTCATAGCTACTTGGTAGAGATTTTGACAGAAAACATGTAAACTTTATATTGAAATCTCTACTTATGTGAGCATGATTATACGCAGCCGATTAGCTATTCAATGTTCCTGTCTTTATGTGATTCGTTGGATATATTATGGTTTAATTTATATTTATTACAGGGTTTTGTTATTTGTTTCTGTCACATACAACAGTGGCGCCCTCTGTATGGTAGCTAATGCAACAGTCTAATCGAAGGTCACAAAATATAGTTATATTGCTTCTTCTACATATGAACATATCTACACACATTCCCTTATCAATAACATTTACACCACGGAAATCCATCTGTCTCTGTCTGTCAAGTGACTTTTTCAACGTGTTAGACAGAGAAAGAAACACTGATTGGTGTGTCCGCGGTGTAAGTATATTGGTTGTTAAGTGGGATAGAGATATTAAATATCAGTTACGTCTAACATGTAAGTTGATTGTATACAAAGATGCGATCTTTCTTGTTAGGTTGCAAATGTTTAATTAAGAATATTGTATCCTGAATGTTTTTTTTTTATATATTTCCTTTGATCTTGTATAGTTTATACATTTTATCCATTAACTGTTTAAAATACTCTATCTGTGTTTCTGTGAAGCTATTATTTATAATACTTTATTTTATTTTATTTATAAAGAATGTGTTATGTTAGCTGCGTTTTACGAGACCTAACATTCCAATCATTAGTTGTATATCATGCTTAACTCTTTTAAGTGAAAGAGCTTGTTCCGAATGGGCCGCGCGCGTTTACTGACGCACGCGTTTTAAAATTATTTATCTTTTTATCTCTGGTAAAAACGCGTTTTAAAAGTGCGTTAAAAAGTGTGTTTTAGCACCGACGTGCGATAAAGGTCGCGCGTTAAAACGTGCGTTTGTCAGTAACCGCGCGTTAACCGCATTATCTCGACTGGCTCCCGAGCTGGGCGCGGGCGACAAACCGCGTTGTAAACTATCAGTATGTAACGTGTATAGAACTTCTATAAATTACTTATTGTATTGCAAATTTGTTTTATTTATATTCCTTTTTTTATATCGCGATCACCAGGCCCCCGATTCAAGTTGCCATAGTTATTTATTGACACAAGCTTCGCTAAACGACGAGCGAATTCGTTTGTCATTTAGCGAAGCTTATGTTTATAGTCAGGGTTCCTCCATACATGGTTTTCACTTGATTAGTATAAAGCTAATTTTTTTGAGTACCTTCATTTTGAGGAGTCGCCTAAGAATTTCTTGGACGGAACTCTTGTTTGTGGTAGCTAACAGAGTTAGCAAGGATAAAAAAAATCTCAACTTTCGAGCGTAGGACCGGCATAACGTACCACGCAATTTGTATGACAATTATGTCTGTTGAATTACATTAATATTAACTAAGTAATAAAAACAAAAGCAGCCGGTTACTAATAATTTAAGATGACCTCGTTATCAATACAAGTTGGCAAGAGTAAACTCATTGATGAAACCATAGATTTTGTAGGATAAATATTTTTTCGTATAATTTAGAGCATTATCTCGAGATTTATCAAAAAATATATTTTGTAATCACCAAATCCACAAACTTTATTCTCGCTATCTCAGTTAGCTACCACAAACAAGAGTTCCGTCCAAGAAATTCTTGGGCGACTCATCAAAATGAAGGTACTCACGAAAAATTAGCTTGATACTTATCAAGTGAAAACCATTTATGGGGGAACCCTGACTATTAATTTCATACATTTTATTTTCGAACTTCGTAAGCGATGAATAGCGATGGCATGTGGAATCGGGGCCCGGGTGTCTTGGTTGAGTTCACTCTGGAAACGCGGCAATTTGTGAGTGGCAAAATAAATCTAGAGCCCGTATTAATAAACCCAACCTCTACTTGAGAACCTATTTCACAGATAAAACAACATTTCGTTTCACTTTTAAAAGTGAAGAATTTACTTATGTACTTTCATTTTATTCTTTTTTAAACGTAAAAATAAAGATTATAAAAACATAGATTACTTATTTTAATGTTTTTCTGTAATCTATATGAATATAATAAATATAATAAATAAAATAAATAAAATTTATAATATTTGTAGAGACAATAGGTAAATAATAATACTTGATACAGTAAATATTTTATTTACTGTATCAAGTATTATTATGTATAGGTATATATTATTATTATTATATTATATATATATATATATATATATATATATATATATATATATATGTAGTATATATATTATGTATGTATTTAAGTATGTATATATATCATGTTTTTAATTGTGCACGCCCTATCTGCTAACTTTTATCCCATATCTCTCCGCAGGGCTGCTGGAAGAAATTTCTTTTAAGAAATAAGCAGTACCTTTGTGTCGTCTTTCTTTGTAAATCGTTCTATTGTAAATGTATTTCTTGTGTGCAATAAATGGTTAAATAAAAAAAAAAATAAAAAATAAAACACCCGATCAGTAAAAATTTGCTTTTATATTTTTTATTTTGGTATTTAGTTAATGGAATCAGGAGTTATTTTGCTAATATCCATAGTAATATCCCACGTAAAATTATAACCACAACCTGCTAGCAGATGAGTGAGTGTACGCAAAGGCATGCTTTTGATGCACCTCCCTCCTTCCCACACTGCTTATGCGTACACTCGCAAGCAAAAACGTGCGAGTTGGAATTGCGCACCGAGAGTAGACCGCCGACGCCGAAAAATTTGGCGATCGGCGCCAGCAGCGCAGCGTCGGAGTGAAAGTCGGCGTCGGGCGTCGGCGTCGCGACGTTTGGAGTCTCGGCGTCGGGCGTCGCGGCGTCGGGCGTCGGGCGCCGCGGCGTGGGCGTCGCGGCGTCGGGCATCGCGGCGTCGGGCGACGGCGACGCGACGTCGGGCGTCGGCGTGGCGACGTCGGGCGTCGGCGTCGCGACGTTGGGAGTCTCGGCGTCGGGCGTCGCGGCGTCGGGCGTCGGCGTCGCGACGTTAGGCGTCGCGGCGTCGGGCGTCGTGGCGTCGGGCGTCGGCGTCGCGACGTTGGGCGTCGCGGCGTCGGTCGTCGGCGTCACGACGTCGGGCGTCGGCATCGCGACGCTGGGCGTCGCGGCGTCGGGCGTCGCGGCGTCGGGCGTCGCGGCGTCGGGCGTCGGCATCGCGACGCTGGGCGTCACGGCGTCGGGCGTCAGCTTTTATACATATACGGGAGATTAGCGCGTTTAAACAAACAAACAATTTACATTTGGGGATTTTCGTTGCATGCGCTGTATAAATGGTTTAAGTCAAACAAACACCACGCGAACGAAGTCGCGGGCACAGCTAGTCTATTTATATAATCCCTCCGTAGACTAATTGTTTAGAGCCTAGCTCTCGACTCGGGGGTCGTGGGTACGATTACCGCGTTGGAACAACAAATAATGTTGTTTTCAAGTTTGGCTAGGACAATGCATAACCACCTGATTGTCTGACATGGAAGATGATTCATGCGTCGATGGGCATGTAAAAAGTCGGTCCTGCGCCTGTGCTCCCGACAGTCGTGTCGGTTATCCGTCCCACTGGGCACTATACAATAACTCCTGTGTAGCTGGCGTGGTTTCAATGAAACCGCCACCGTCACTGAAATGGGTATGGGAGACATTGTTATAATTTTATTTGAAATGAATCGTACCTACATAGTCTCGGCAACTTGCCAGAGTGCCCTGATTCATGAGAAGTGTAAAGATTTTGGTGTAGAGAAAGATGAAGAGGGGACCTATACGAGGTGTAAAATAAATGATATACTTTAGGATGTGTATAATGTGCCTCCTATGTAGAGTATATTGTCAAAGTCCCAGCGTTGAAAGACTTACTTTTGACTTTCATGTTTGTATGAGACATCCAACATCATAAATTTTCATATAATAATTTTAAAAAAGCTTCAGCGCTGGTACTTTCACAGTATACTCTATAAACGGGACCCATACACCCTAAAGTATTATCACTCATTTATTTTACACCTTGTATAAGGAAACGACGAACTATTGAGCATGCATCTATGACGATGATTATTATTATTATTTATCTATTTATGTGGGTGGGTGCTCCCACTTAATGACATAATACTCACGTGAACTGTAAGTTTGTTAATTATACCGCCCAGCGGCCAAAGTAGGGTGTGTCTGTTATTTAATATTTATAATGTGAGTTTAAACTAAAACTTCATCAAGATATAGTTAATGGCAACAAAACCTTAACCACCTACATTGAAGACATGAATGCATGAAAGTGATATGGTGCAAAAAAAACCCAGAAAATTGAGTTTAAGCTATCACTTAAACATTTTACGATAGGTATGTAGTAACGTATCTTTAGCAGGGATGAAACGGATATCAAATTTCGGATACGGATATTAAATTGTTTCGGATTATCCGTTTGTTTCAGATAATTTAGGTTACGGATATAAAATTTTTGTTTCCCTTTTACAGTAGCATAAGTTTTATTTCGGATTCGGTTACGGTTACGGATATTTTTATATCGGATATCCGATAGTTTCGGTTACGGTTACGGAGCTTCCTAACATCCCTGATCTTTAGATTTATGTACCTACTTAATACGTTACGACGTATTCTAAAATGTTAAGGTTTTTGGCAGTTAGAGTTAAATTTTCTCGAAATCCGAATTTTGTTACATATCACCTTCATCTCATTCATGTTTTCAGTAGTCCTACATGATGTATCGGTTCTGCTGAGAATCAAAATAAACAAACGTCAATTTATTCGGAGGTATGCGGCACGAACAAATCTTAGGAATCAAAATCGTATCAGTTTGTAGAGTAAGGCCCCAGGTCACACATCAATATACCGTATAAAAATATAACCACAATCAAAAGTGAGTGAAGGTAACCAGGTACACACAGGCTCGCGTTTAAAGCACCTTTCTTTTTCCCACACTGCTTAGTGCTTATAGATTCCCGCAGAGGAATTTACATCCAGCCATACTGAGGTTACATATGGATAATTAAAAAAATATATATTGGAAGGAGGGATCAGTACATAAAACTCGTCCGCGGACGCGCGAGCCTCGTGGTGACCACGCGGCGCTAACTCGGCGCTCACGACGCGCAAATAAAGGATCATTCGCCATCATTACCATGTGAATTGTGAAGTGACTCAAGGTGGCGCGCTGTGGAGTCTACAGGGGTATATATATATATACCCCTGTAGACTCCACAGCGCGTATATATATATATATATATATATCTAATAATATTCTCCCACACCGATATTGGAATCGGTGGCCGGTTTTATTGAAATTCAGACTAGCTACGTAGGAGTTAATTTTACTGTGCCCAAGTGTATGCCTAATACACTGAAATTCTCTCGAAGCCCAGTGAGACGGCTACCCGACACGACTAGCGAGAGAACAGGCTATTTACATCCGACGCATGGGTATTTTTTCTTGTCAGATAATGAAATCAGGAGCCGGCATTGTCCTAACCAAACATGATAACAACAGTTTTTGTTGTTCCAGCAAGTAGAATCGAACTCACGACCTTTGGGTCTGGAGCCGAGCTTCGATTTCTTTTGTTCTTTTGATAAAAATATGAAAATTTTATTAATAAAGGCAGTCATCAACAAGTGGTCGAGTGTTTCATTCGATACATTTGAGCCTATCCTCACATAGTTTTAAAATCTATCATAAATTGGCCAGTCCAAATAATGTTGTTTAACATTGTCGTGATTGTGGTCGTGACGAACCTGTCGTGGGGGACAGCCCAGCTTTGGGTTTATCAAGATGCCCTCGGCATCATTTTGAAAATGGTTTAATAATGTATTCATTAGAGTGTCTAAACTTTTCCGTATTGGAATAGAATCGAACCGGCACTCTATTGAGAGCTCATCTACAGTCTACTCACTAGGCCACGGTAGGTTAGCATAAATATACATATACAAACTAGTAAATAGTAACTATTTAGTAATATGTGGTCACGGACTCTATAAATAGATAGATAGATAGTAGGTATTTTTAACCGACTTCCAAAAAAAGGAGGAGGTTCTCAATTCGTCTGTATGTTTTTTTTTATTTGCTCAAAATAAGGTACAATACTTAAGATGTTACGAAGTCGGTAAATTTCGTTCTTGCTTACTAAAAAAAAGTTTAATAAAAGATTAAAATGGAACATAAAACTCAAAAATCAAACTCTTTATTAGCAACCAAGTACATACATAATAAATCAAAATACATTGAAAAATATATAAAAACTTAGTGCCTTGTTCGGGCGTTTGCTAAATGATAGTACATTTACTGGGATAAAGTTTAAAAAGGTGAGACTCATTAGGAACAACCGCCGTACAAACATTATAGTATTACTTCACTGTCAACTCAGTGGGCAGACGCCAGACGACCAGACTTTAGTTACGGTAATATTGATACTTCCGCCCGGAGTCCAGACGCCGGCGTCTACCGTCTGCCCCTCTCGGCCATAGCAGGGACAAGACCACAGAACTAGTCCGGAAATAGAAATGAAAAGAACACCACAGATGGCTTTGTCTCAATTTTCAAGGAGTATACCTGGAGATTTAATTACTGCCGGCCATCTTTGTGGGTCAGTGGTTAAGCATGTCAGTGCTCAAGCCGGAGAACGTGGGTTTAGAATCCCGAAATAGTTGATATAAAATTATATTTGCAGTGTCTGGTACCCGTAACACAAGTTCTTCGAGAACTTCGAGAACGAGAGGGACCAGATTGACATAGTGTGTGTAGAAGCATTAGCAGATTACGAAAATATATAGCAGCGTAAGTCGAGCGGTTTAATGTTATGGCGTCAATATGTCGTCATAATGAACGTACTTTGTACAGCGACAGTTGTCACCTTAAAATAAATAACATCATGAAATAATATACCTAGATTACCTAGGTACTACTTATTGTTGTAGAAATAGTACCTACTAATACTTAAGTCATTTTGTTAATGCTCTACTTACAAACATTTCTTTTCTCCCAAGTTTTAGAAGTTTTAAAAAACAAATGATTTAATTATGAACCGTATTTAGAACGTCGTGTCTCTATGATGTCTACTGGCACCGGTTAGGGAACTAGACAGATCTTTTACCAAAATAATGAAAATTGCTATAGAAAAAATGCGTGTAGTGTACAAGTTGGTAAAAATGTTGATTGTTGATATTTATATATTTTTGTGCAGTCGAAGAGTGCCACAATTATTATATTAATAAATAATTGTGGCACTCCTGCTAGTGAGAAGGACTAGTAAAGCTGATAATGATGACATCGAGTGTAATGAAGGAGGCGTCCTGTGCCGCATTACCTCAACCACGAGATTTCAGTTCGCGGCGGACGGCGCGCGTGTCATTAGCGGGCAAAACACCTCCGGGCGCTGAGTGAGTGAGTTACTGAGTGAACCTGTGAGTGTCCTGTGATATATTGCAGCGGCGGGGTGTGTATTAAATATCTATTATAAGTATAGGTATTTAGGATTTTTTATAAAATTATAAATAGAAAGCGCTACATTTTTACTAAATTTTGAGTATTAGGTACTTGTGGTAAGGATATCCATAGAAGTGCTCATGACTACTCAAGTACCTTTTCTAAAAAAGCAAAACCTTAAAATATTAATTTTCAAATTATGTGAAAAGGTTTTTGAGGTGGATAAAGTTTTTGTGACTGCAGTGAATGTTGAAAGAAAGTAGGCGTTTTGATTTTTAGTTATCTACTTACCTAGCGATAATCATAATTTTAATTTTATAACTACACAATTATTTTTTTATGTGATGTGGCAGACAAAAAACATAAGCATATCGAAAGCTTAAGTCGAGGCTTAAACTATAAACCAGTTACAAATTCTTTGCAATATTTGAGTATTTTGGGATTATAATTTATAATTAAGTATTCCGGTTTGTGTCTGTTTGTATATGGAATAAATTATCACTTTTTCTATCAGCACGCGTAGTATGTTTACCACTATGTAATGGTTTCTTTCCACGGAAGACTAGACAAAATGACAGATTGATAAACGAAATCAGTCATTTTTTTACCCGACTTCGGCGAAGCCAAAAGGAAGGGTAATGATTTTGGCAGTCTATGTATGTATGTATGTATGTATGTTTGTATGTATGTATGTATGTTCCCTCGTAGCGGCTAAACTACTGGTCCGATTTTTATAAATGAGTTATCAATCGATTGGTGATGATACCGCGAGTAACATAGGCTATATAAATTTTCAAAAAAAATTGGTTTTTAAAATTAAACCTCAAAAACTATCTCAAAAAAAAATTAAATTATGATAATTGTCTCGTGTTTGGTATCAAAAGATAGGTCTTGGCAAGCACATAACGAATATGTATATAAATATTTTATTCATTATTATGTTTTATCGTTAAATTCAAAATAAACGTTTAAAATTCGGTCGCACAAGTAGTATATAGGAGTTGTTTGGTTACTTTCTATGGGTTAATTTAACGTTAATTTAATGAAAATATAATGTTATATTTGATGTGGAAACAGAAAAATATAAAATAAAATAAAAGTTAAAAAAACTATAACCCGACTTCGCAAAAAAGGGGTCTGAAAAGGCTGAAACAAGAAAATAAATCAATTTGAAATCCAGAAATGCATAGGTACAAAAATGGTCAAGGTAGAGCCGAGGTCGGACCCGTTTAACAAATCAAAAATCATAATATTCGTCTGCTGTTGCAATTATACAATTCCAATAGCGGGTACGACCACGGCTCTACCTTGACCATTTTTGTACCTATGCATTTCTGGATTTCAAATTGATTTATTTTCTTGTTTCAGCCTTTTCAGACCCCTTTTTTGCGAAGTCGGGTTATAGTTTTTTTAACTTTTATTTTTGTATAAAGTACTAGCTGGCCGGAGCCCACTTCGTTGAGCATAAAAAAAAGTTTAAAAACTATAACCCGACTTTGCAAAAAAGTTAAAAAAAACTATAACCCGACTTCGCAAAAAAGGGGGTACGACCACGGCTCTACCTTGACCATTTCTGTACCTATGCATATATGGATTTCAAATTGAATTATTTTCTTGTTTCAGCCTTTTTAGACCCCTTTTTTGCGAAGTCGGGTTATAGTTTTTATTATATATATAAGAGAATAAGAGAAGATAAGTAGGTAGTTGGTATGATGTTACCTATAATATTTCTGTTTTTGCCTCGACAAAATGGATTTCTACGAGGGCTCAGATATTATGCCACTCGCTAGCAGCTACTGTGTTATTTCAATGTTCCACACCTAAAGGGTAAACGTACGGAACCCGGTAGTGATTATTGAGCACTTGGCGGTAAAAGGGACGTACTATTACTCGAGTTCTGAGAAAGTCTCATTGGTTCACGCATACAACCTGGGAATTGAATCTGCACCCCTCGAGCGCAGATGGTCTATCCAATGGGCCACGCACTGCCAAACTTCTTCGAATACTTAGCCATGGCGCCAGCCTCGATAGTGAAGCATCCATGCATTAAGCTCATGTTTAAATGTCCACAGCCACCCTATGACGTTAAAGAAAAAAAAACTTAATAGAACGATAACATAAGTAGTTTTAGTACGCTAAATGATCGCGATTTGGTATGTCATTTAGCGTACCTTATGTCAAATCCCATACATTTTGTTATCGAACTTTGTAAGCGATAATTAGCGATGGCATCTTGAGTAGGCCCCCAGGTATTGCCTCATCGGGCATCATCTTATTATAGATGCGAGGTTTATACCGTAAACCCATCGCATACAGTTGTACCTTTAACCAACGACAAGTTACTTGGAAGCTGTAAGCTAGCCCTGTAAAAAAGCACTCTTTTTGTACAGGGGCCTTATTCAAGAGGCCATCGCTATTATCACTTACGAAGTTCGAACACACAAATATATGGGTTTTTTTTTTTTTTTTTTTTTTAATCTTTATTTAAAGGCATTACATCTTATAGATTAAGTCTGCCTAACTTTAGAATTATGTACAATTAATTTTCAAAATCTAGTTCCCTTAAGTACAAAGAGTGTATTACATAACTTATAAATATTGGACTAAAATCGGTTTTAAAATTTGAATACAGAATATGATGAATAAAAAAGTACAAATCGGTACACTTAGTAAACTGCACAAATTCACGACGTAAGTGCTCGTTCCTCTCACATTCCATGAGAACGTGGTAAAGGTCTTCGTATCGTCCACAAACGGTGCAATTAGGATTGTCTATTTTACCCATCAATAACAAAAAATTATTCAATGGAATGTGGTTGGATCGCATACGAAAACAGAGCGTTAGATCTCTCTTACTTAAATTAATATCTGCAAACCAAGGACGTTTTGGTGGTTTATTGACTAATGTTCTGTACCAAATACCCAAAACCATAGATTTCTGTTGGAAATAGTTATCCCACTCAACATAACATTTTTGTTTAATCAAACACAAATACTCAGTATAATGAGATGTTACACTTAGATTTGTACCTACGGAATGTGCTGAGCCTGCTGGATTTGACGTTAAGTTCGCTTATTTTAAAAAACACGAATTCGTGTTTCACTTTGCGCGAACCTTATCGTCGCTTTACGTTCTCAACCTCGTATCTAAAAATGTTTTTTTTTAATTTTTTGTAAAATAAATTTACTAAAACTAAATTTTTTTTAGTTTATGAC
Organism: Celastrina argiolus; assembly: GCA_905187575.2. Taxonomy (NCBI): domain Eukaryota; kingdom Metazoa; phylum Arthropoda; class Insecta; order Lepidoptera; family Lycaenidae; genus Celastrina; species Celastrina argiolus. Next base: position 17,781,850 of record LR994593.1, on the reverse strand, counting down.
ATAAATACATTTCCAAAATGAGGAAAGGTATAATCGTATCTCAAATTTATAGTGACTGTTCGTTTTACATTGTTTGTACCCTGTTTAAATGTACACTGTACAAAGTATAAACAATAATTCAAAATCTAATTTAGATTGCATTGACACAAAAGTTGTTTGTGTACGCACAATATGAAGAGGCTCTATCTCAGAGAGAGAAAGACCTCTTTATATTTTATATACAGGGTGTAAAAAGAGCCGTCTCTATAACTTTAAGATATGATTACACTACCTTTTTCATTCTAGAAAATGTATGTAGAATGTAGGTATACCTGTGTAATTTTATTATGTAGATTCTAGAATTGATTAGTATACCGGCTAGTCGTATTATCGTATTAGAGTCGCTCTATCTGGACAAGCGTGCAGCGGCATTAGGGAAATCTCGCAGATAACCTCGACGGCCGCTGATAACGCGGGCGATGTGGCGGCGATGTGGCAGTGTAGACACAGCATCATCTACACACTTTACTACAGTCCGCTGCGAGTCAATTTAAACCAGGGATGTTAGGTATCTCCGTAACCGTAACCGAAACTATCGGATATCCGATATAAAATATTATCCGTAACCGTAACCGAATCCGAAATTAAAGTTCTGCTACTGTAAAAAGCAAGCCGAAATTTAATAGCCGTAACCGAAATTATCCAAAACCAACTGACAATCCGAAATAATTTAATATCCAGATCCGAATCCGTGTACGAAATTAGTATGCATTTCATCCCTGATGTAAACGTAATGTAAACAAAAGTATAGGACGCTCAAATACTTCCTATTTAAATAGCATATAGCATATACAAGGTGTAAAATAAATGAGTGATAATACTTTAGGGTGTGCATGTGCCTCATATGTAGAGTATACTGTGAAAGTACCAGCGCTGAAAGACTTACTTTAGACTTTTATGTTTGTATGAGAAATGTCCCAAATCATAAATTATCCCATACAATAATTTTAAAAGAGTACCTCTTTCAGCGCTGGTACTTTCACGGTAAACTGTATATACGGGTCTCTTACACACCCTAAAATATTATATACAACTAGGGACGCTTCACACCACGTCAATCTGGCCCTGTGCTAAGTATCCGAAGAACTTGCGTTACAGGTACCAGACAACGGAAATATACTTAATGCTTTTATACTATACACATATTTAAGATTTTTATTATAGAATACACAAATTTAATACACATCGATGACCCAGGAACATTGAAAACTTTTTGTTCCCTCGGCGGGATTCAAACCTGCGACCTTTCGTTCGAGCACCAACGCGCTCCACCACTGCGCTACGGAGGTAGTCCTAGAATACCTATATTATCACTAATTAATATGTCTGTATAGTTTATATTATATCTAGGGCCCAACAACTGCATCGCGTGCCTCTCATCTGCGGATAAGCAGCGCGCTGCGATTTGCAACGACAGAAACGCGGAAACTGGTTATCGCACAGATCAACAGAATACAGCAGTCAGCAGCCGGCAGCTCCCAGCGACCACCTCGAGTGTGACTACTGACTATACTAACCTCCGTGGCGCAGTGGTTAAGCGCGTCGGTGCTCGAGCGGGAGGGCGCAGGTTCGAATCCTGCCGAAGGAACAAAAAGTTTTCTGTGTTTCTGGGTCGTGGATGTGTATTGTATATTAATATAATAAAAATCTTAAATATGTTTATAGTGTTTTATAAGAATTAAATATATTTCCGTTGCCTGGTACCTGTATGGTTCTTCGGATTCTTACTTAGTACTGGGCTAGATTGACGTGGTGTAAATCGTCCATAGATATTTAATATTATTTGATATTTATACTAACTCATATACAGTGTGTAAAAAGAACAGTCACTATAACTTTGGGATACGATTATACTACCATTCATTTTTATCTTATCTTATTTTTTGTCGCAAGAATAACGGAAAAGCAAAAAAAAAATTGGTACAAAAGAAACATTTTTAAAATGAGAAAAGGTAGTAACTATAATCATATCCCAAAGTTATAGTGACTGCTCTTTTTACACCCTTTATATCAGACGTATAGAATTTAGTCAATTAATCAATGTTAGTTAATAGAACAACTTTACTGTTGAACGTTGGAAAATATGAATATTTATTACAAACTGAAAGTATAGCACCAACATAGTGTTAAGTTAATTCAAGGTACCCACTATCGCTACCTAATAAATACAAAGTTAACGAAACATCACGTCCAAATTTAGTTGGTGCGTGTCAAAGCAAAAAATACTAATAATATATTATAATATTATATTTGTCTATAATTACATTTGTTATTATCCTCAATCGCCGCGGTTTCCTCTGATAAGTGTCGGTTGTGTGCGCTATGTCCGATCATTAGTTTAACTTTAACTAATTTAGTTAGTGGCTGCCGTAAGCGGTTATGCTAAAGTGTCGAAGTGTTGAACGTAACAGACAAGTGTTTACATTAATATTCTAAAACTCAATAGGTACTTAGCGGGCCTAATATGTGTCAGTGATTAAAATTGTAGTTTTGCAAATTAGTGGTTCAAATTACAACAAGTTTTAGAGCGACATATTGTGTGGTGTTTGGCTGCGAATACAATTTCACGATTTTCTAAATTAATAATTATGGCGCTACTTGCTATTCATGTATGATAAACGTTAATAGGTCCCTCACGGATTTGGGTGTTGGTGGCCAGTTTCGTTGAAACAAGACGAGATAATCAGGAGCAACTCGTATAGTGCCCAAGTGTATGCGCAATACACGACACTCTTTCTTCCTTTACTCTCATAGCCCGGTGTGACGGTCACCGACCGACCGAACCGATCCAACTAGCGTGAGATCAGGCGCAGGGCCGACCGAACTATGGAATATCTTTCCTGTCAGACATTTAGATCAGCCTGCATTAACCTGAGGACCGAACTAGAAAACAAAGATAAGTTTTGCCAACGCCGGAATCGAAGCCACGACCTCCGAGGCGAGAGACAGTCTTTAACCAGTAGACCGTAGAGGCGTCATGATAATGATAGACAGAACAGAATGACACCTGATGGTATATACTATATTATATACCATCAGCGTGACGTTTACACTATTATATAGTACCTATATACGTCACACGTTATACGCCATAAATATCATTATCCTGGATCATGACCCATTATCGATGTAACTGTCGAACGTTTAAAGCGTCCATGACTCAGTGGGTAGACTCTTGATTCGCACTCGAGACAAAACAGGTTCGATTCGTAACGGGTCGTGGTGTGTAGATTAAGTGGCAAAAATCATAATCAAAATCAAAATATTTTATTTCCAACTGAAACTTAACAAGCTATTTTCGGAAAGTCAACGAAAAGGCTTCCACCAAACGGTTCAACCCTAGCCCGACGAGAAGAACCGGCGTAAGAAACTCGGAGGAAGGAACTATTTTATGTTATGGACGGTCTAACCTCTTGGGTTGGCCTCTGAATTCAGACGTATTGCCATGTTATTCTTTTAAAATAAAAAAATCATACGACATTTAAAACCGCCTACCCCAGTCAATACACTTTTTAAAGAGTATTGACTGGAGTACCTATTAATTACAGATTGTTCTGGTAACTGGTATTGCCTCCATCATACAGTGGCTAGAGCATAGATCTCCACATAAATAAAAAGGCTTTGGGCAAAATTAAAACATAAAGCACAAAACATAAATAAAATGGAAAAAATTCAAAGTCAATGTTTCAAAGAGGTTCGGAACCTTCGCCTGGCGAGAAGAACTGCCATAAGAAACTCGCTCACTCGAAAGTCGTACTCAAAGGTTTGTTCAACTAAAATGTTGTTCGGTGGACATGACGTGTCGATTGAGCAATTGAGCATTTCACAAGTTGGTCCTGCACCAGGGCCATGTTCCATCGCCAGACGTGTCAACTATCCTACTGAGTTATGAGAACTTATGAGGATATAAAAAAGAAGAGGAAGAGCGATTGACTAGCTATTGATTGATGATAAAGATGATTTGAATGAAATCGGTAACCGTACCGTATTTGGCTATTTTGCAAGATGGCCGACATGGAATGTATTATCATGGTTCTAATGATAATCACGAGTTGTGGTAAACACTTGTAATGAGCTGCTAATTCAATTATCGATTACTCATATTAGTGTTTGATATGCCTCGAGTGTTACCTTCACTTGAATCTGGTGGGTTCTGGGTTACTCACAATTTCTATTCGAGTTCGGATTCGAAAACTTACCGCACGTTTATTGGTCAACGCCTTAACGGGGCAATCGTTTATTGGCTGTTGCATAGCGAAGTTTTAGCAGATTTACGCACTGTACGTTTGAATATGGCCCATAGCAAATTTAAACATCCAACTAAATAAATAACCACAAATCCTGCGGCTTTGAAGCCGCAAGTTTCTTGAGAAACGATACCTAAACGTACTAGTAGATAGGTACTTCAACATATCTTTTGTAAACCACGCCATTATGTCGCTCTTCAACATGTAGAAATAAGCAGTTAAAGTAAAAAGCGGGAGGATGAGCTCGCCAAAAGCAACGCCGACCCAAAACAGGCTGTGACACATTAAGAGATGCTGAAATGTTGTCCATGTCGTTCTGCAGAAAATTACAGTGACAGATACTCGTAGCACCTATCGACCAACTTTATTCAGCGATTCAGTATTTGGTCGTTAGTCCTTCCGAAAAGAAACCAAAAGTGTGACAATGACTACGGAGAATGAGCACGAGCGAGTGTCGTGGTGGTGGGTGCAGCACCTCGACCTGCTGCTGTGGGGGCTGCTGGCCGCCACGCTCCTGGCGCTGTTCATCTACTTCCTCGTCCGCTACTAGTGCAGCGTCTGCTGACCACAGGTAATGTCGCAATGACTGCGGAGAATGAGCACGAGCGAGTGTCGTGGTGGTGCGTGCAGCACCTCGACCTGCTGCTGTGGGGGCTGCTGGCCGCCACGCTCCTGGCGCTGTTCATCTACTTCCTCGTCCGCTACTAGTGCAGCGACTGCTGACCACAGGTAATGTCGCAATGACTGCGGAGAATGAGCACGAGCGAGTGTCGTGGTGGTGCGTGCAGCACCTCGACCTGCTGCTGTGGGGGCTGCTGGCCGCCACACTCCTGGCGCTGTTCATCTACTTCCTCGTCCGCTACTAGTGCAGCGACTGCTGACCACAGGTAATGTCGCAATGACTGCGGAGAATGAGCACGAGCGAGTGTCGTGGTGGTGCGTGCAGCACCTCGACCTGCTGCTGTGGGGGCTGCTGGCCGCCACGCTCCTGGCGCTGTTCATCTACTTCCTCGTCCGCTACTAGTGCAGCGACTGCTGACCACAGGTAATGTCGCAATGACTGCGGAGAATGAGCACGAGCGAGTGTCGTGGTGGTGCGTGCAGCACCTCGACCTGCTGCTGTGAGGGCTGATGGCCGCCACACTCCTGGCGCTTTTCATCTACTTCCTCGTCCGCTACTAGTGCAGCGACTGCTGACCACAGGTAATGTCGCAATGACTGCGGAGAATGAGCACGAGCGAGTGTCGTGGTGGTGCGTGCAGCACCTCGACCTGCTGCTGTGGGGGCTGCTGGCCGCCACACTCCTGGCGCTGTTCATCTACTTCCTCGTCCGCTACTAGTGCAGCGACTGCTGACCACAGGTAATGTCGCAATGACTGCGGAGAATGAGCACGAGCGAGTGTCGTGGTGGTGCGTGCAGCACCTCGACCTGCTGCTGTGGGGGCTGCTGGCCGCCACACTCCTGGCGCTGTTCATCTACTTCCTCGTTCGCTACTAGTGCAGCGACTGCTGACCACAGGTAATGTCGCAATGACTGCGGAGAATGAGCACGAGCGAGTGTCGTGGTGGTGCGTGCAGCACCTCGACCTGCTGCTGTGGGGGCTGATGGCCGCCACACTCCTGGCGCTTTTCATCTACTTCCTCGTCCGCTACTAGTGCAGCGACTGCTGACCACAGGTAATGTCGCAATGACTGCGGAGAATGAGCACGAGCGAGTGTCGTGGTGGTGCGTGCAGCACCTCGACCTGCTGCTGTGGGGGCTGCTGGCCGCCACACTCCTGGCGCTGTTCATCTACTTCCTCGTCCGCTACTAGTGCAGCGACTGCTGACCACAGGTAATGTCGCAATGACTGCGGAGAATGAGCACGAGCGAGTGTCGTGGTGGTGCGTGCAGCACCTCGACCTGCTGCTGTGGGGGCTGCTGGCCGCCACACTCCTGGCGCTGTTCATCTACTTCCTCGTTCGCTACTAGTGCAGCGACTGCTGACCACAGGTAATGTCGCAATGACTGCGGAGAATGAGCACGAGCGAGTGTCGTGGTGGTGCGTGCAGCACCTCGACCTGCTGCTGTGGGGGCTGCTGGCCGCCACGCTCCTGGCGCTGTTCATCTACTTCCTCGTCCGCTACTAGTGCAGCGACTGCTGACCACAGGTAATGTCGCAATGACTGCGGAGAATGAGCACGAGCGAGTGTCGTGGTGGTGCATGCAGCACCTCGACCTGCTGCTGTGGGGGCTGCTGGCCGCCACGCTCCTGGCGCTGTTCATCTACTTCCTCGTCCGCTACTAGTGCAGCGACTGCTGACCACAGGTAATGTCGCAATGACTGCGGAGAATGAGCACGAGCGAGTGTCGTGGTGGTGCGTGCAGCACCTCGACCTGCTGCTGTGGGGGCTGCTGGCGCTGTTTATCTACTTCTACGTCCGCTAGTACAGCATCTGACGTAGCATACGAGATGCTGGTATATTACGTCAGCGTCTCCGTCTCCCCTCTAGCGCTTATAGTTTGTATGAGAAATGCCCCAACAACCACATACAATAATTAAAAAGTGTACCTCTTTTAGTGCTGGTACTGTCACAGCAGACTCTATATACACACCCTATAGTATTATCACTCACTAATATTAAGCGTCACTACATGGCGTCAAAACTTTAGTCATACATAGATAGGTTATTCAAACGGGCTGTAATTCTGACTACAGCCTACACCAGCGACGCCGGCCTTCCACTTGGGCAAACACTCACGTGGTGTGTAGTGACGTCACGGCGGCGGTGGCGCGGGGTGTGCTAACACCTTAATCGCACGATAATCACTGCAAACAACGTCTGGGCTAGAGATGTGCTCGTGTCTTACATATCGATAAATATTATATCGATATAGTATATACAGGCTATAATATTAATGAGTGATAACACTTTAGGGTGTGTATGGGTAACGTATATAGAGTTTACCGTGAAAGTACCAGCGCTGAGAGAGGTACTTTATTTTAAAAATTATTGTATGGGAAAATTTATGATTTGGGACTTTTCTCATACAAACATAAAAGTCAAAAGTAAGTCTTTCAGCGCTGGTACTTTCACAGTATACTCTACATAGGAGGCACACACCCTAAAGTATTATCACTCATTTATTTTACACCTTGTGTGTTCGTCTATTTATAGTTATAACTATGCTTTTAAAACTAAATCAGTATTATCAATTATTTACACAGTTGCGCTATATGTAGAACAACACTCCGGCGCAGTAGGTCTGGATCTAGTATTTCGGTCATCGACACGACATCGCTGAAGTCGGTGGGCGACCTTTCTGTTATACGAGTATAAAAGTAGACATTTAAGAAGTTTAAGAATTATAACTTGTCAAACTTTTTAATTTTGTCACTGACTCACTCACTCACTCACTCACTGACCGATCATCAAAAGTATTAAGTACATCTAGCAGACATAGAAGCATCAAATTTGTAGTACTAGTAGCGTTTAGTGTATAAAGGACAAACCTAAAAATATTGGAATTTCTGTCAAGATACGCATATAAATATAGGATTATAGGATACGCGTATAGGATTACAAAGTTATGTTTGCACTTTCCAAAAAAACACGCGTTTTAGTTAATCTTCTCCAAAAAGAACTGCGATCCTATCAAAATATAATAATATCTATGGACGCTTCACACCACGTCAATCTGGCCCTGTGCTAAGTATCCGAAGAACTTGTGTTACAGGTACCAGACAACGGAAATATATTTAATACTTTTATACTATACACATATTTAAGATTTTTATTATATTATACACAAATTTAATACACCAGGACATTGAAAACTTTTTTTTGTTCCCTCGGCGGGATTCGAACCCGCGAACTTTCGTTCGAGCGCCAACGCGTTCGACCAACTGCGCTACGGAGGTATCAAAAACATAAATTGTAAAAAGTGTCAAGTCTCGCTACTTAGTTTTTCTATCATAAAAAGTTGTGAGATACATGTTATATGGGAGTTTTTACAAGTTATGTTTTTGATGGGATTGCGTTTATGTCACTAGCTGAAATATTGTTCTATCGATATCAACAGGCCGGTAGCTTGTCAGCACTATATCGCGCCTACCGTGTACGGACTACGCTAAACAGAATCTCGTAGTTTTCCGGACGTCCGAAAATCGTCTGTGATTGTGTTTGGACTTGTGAGTATATTGTTTTAACTTAATACAAATGTTAAGTATAGTGAAATATTAAATGTAGGTTTTGTGAAATTTCGGAAGTATTTTTACCACGCTTTTATTGATATCGATAATTGAAAAATAAGTGATGTGCGGCTAAACAAACTAGGAATTCAGTTGGGTGAAACATTTTCTGATTTAAAAATATATGTGACATTATTGGCTGAAGGTGGCATTTAAAATAATAATATTTTATACTTTACGGCGTTATTTCAACACAAAGAAAGTTTTAAGTACATTTTTTTATTTATATTGACGACGAGCGCGTAGGTACTCGAACGAGAGGTCGCGGGTTCGAATCCCGCCGTGGGAACAAAAAGTTGTCAATGATCCTGGGTCATGGATATTTAATACATTAAATAAGTGTATTTGTGTATAATATAATAAAAATCTTAAATATATGTAAAGTATAAAAGTATTAAATATATTTCCGTTGTCTGGTACCTGTAACACAAGTTCTTTGGATACTTAGCACGAGGCCAGATTGACGTGGTGTGAAGCGTCCAAAGATATATTATTATTATTATTATTAAATGTATAAATAAAGCCTTTCGCGACGAGACCTTGTGCAGGGTATTTTTGCCTCGATAAAAGTAGCCTATATCCTTTTCCGTGGTCTTCTCAATGTCCGTGCCAAATGTTATTAAAAACCGGCCAAGTGCGAGTCGTACTCGCGACTGACGGGTGCAAAACGAGCAAAAAGGAGCAATAGACAGTGATAGAGAATAGAAAGCAGTTAGCAGTGGTATTGACAAGCATCGGATAGGTATCGAATAAGTGAAATTGTTAAGCAGACGCGCTTCCGTACGACTTTGGTACTGTGCACAACTTTTAACTTTAAATAAGGAAGTAATAAATCGCGACAAGATCATAACAGTGATTCAATTATAGTTTTAATATAACTAACCCATAATACAGTCCACAATATTGTCTGATCTGGGCGTCTCCTGTCTCCGCTAGCGAACGTTGACGTTGAACGGGCCACGTGCAAGTTTATGTGACCCCCCCCCTTGAATATTTGTTTTATTTTGTGTTTAGTATTGTTGTTCTAGCTGCAATACAAATACATCAAAATGTTGTCTGTCTAGTCATCACTGTTCTTGAGATACAGCCAGGCGACAGACGGACTGCGAAGTATCAGTAATAGGGGTTTTTACCATTTGGATATGGGACCCTAATAACAACGGCCCAGGAGTTAAGGAGAAAATTCAATGCAAACATATAAACATACAATTTGTTGTCAACTATTATTATTAGCCTATATCGCCTATAGATTGTTTTAAATGAGGTTCAGTTATATACAGTATACATCCAAAATGCATGTCATAATAAAATCTAAAATTATTACGTTTTTTGACTCTACTGAAAAGTAGTTTTATAGTTACGAGGTTGTAAAAGTAAAGCGACGATTTGAACCTCTATCAATATACAGACTACCATATTAATGACTTATAATACTTTAGGGTGTGTACATAGGTACACACCCCGTAGGGTCCCGTACATAGAGTCTACTGTGAAAATACCAGCGCTGAAAGAGGTACTTCTTTTAAATTATTGTATGGGACATTTTATGATGTTGGGGCATTCTACCCGCTAGTATCCGCTCTCGGGCTGATGCTGATGGTATCACGTGCTGATGTTATCTGTTATCACGTTATCCCCGGCGACCTCACCGCATAAGGCGCTGTTAGCTGCCTGGTGAGTGGTGATGTTAACTGCTGCATAATGAACGCGAGATTTGAACCGACCACACGGCTTAATAGCACCCACATCTTGGTATAAGTGGGCCTAGCCAGCAGAAGTCGTTTTGGTGCCCAAGTGTGTGTGCAATACACTAGGACATTCTCTCGCCCTTTACTCTAGTACCCTTAGTACCCTCTTGCAAGTGGAAGAGACGAGGTGTAAGATCGATTTTTACATGTCCATCCAACGCATGGATCTCTTACAGGTGATTAGCCTACTAGGTCCTATAAGCTTACAACATTAGTTGTTCCAACGGGGGAATCGAACCTACGACCTTCGAGTAGAGAGCCAAGTTCATAACAATGGACTGGTAACCTACTACATAGGCATTCTTAGTTTCAGTAACGTTGTAAGATCTAATTCGTAAAGCGAAGAAAATAGCTTCAACTATCAAGGAACATGTCCGTACTCCGTACAATAGAAATGGGACTTTCTAAAGTTCTTAGTACCTCGCTTGCTCACCAGGTGAAGGATTAGCGTTTTGAAAAGAAAAAATCATATTATATAGTTACTAATCAATATTAAATATTATTATTCTATATCTACTTGACCGACTCGAGTTGGCGCCATGTAAATCATTTTCCTTTCCAAATACATAAATTATTTCAAATTTAATTGAGTACCTACACTACCTACCTAATACATACGGGCTATAATATTAATGAGTGATAATACTTTAGGGTGTGTATGGGTCCCGTATATAGAGTTTACTAAAAAAGTACAAGCGCTGAATGAGATACTTTTTTTTAAATGATTGTGTGGGAAATTTATTGCTATTGGGGCATTTCTCAAACAAACATGAAAGTCAAAAGTAAGTTTTTCAGCGCTGGTACTATAGGTACTCTACATAGGAGACACACGCACCCTAAAGTATTATCACTCATTTATTTTACACCTTGTACAATATTTTAATAATGACATTTATTGTAACTGTAGTTTGTAAGTGACAAACACGCGGTGATGTTGTAAAACCACGATACTAACTATTTAAGATGCTCTATATATGTATCAGCACATTGTATAGTTAATGTGAGCAAAAACAATTAAATTCGACCAAATTAATATGTTTTTCTTCGTGCCAAGTGTGTGGCATTTCATTTGAAAGCTTGAAACCCATATTCTTGTAGTGCTTTGTTTATATATAGGTTACATTGAAACGGAACAGAGAGTAAGTAGCTCGCATTAGTTAAGTACTTGTACCTCAGCTACTGTTCTGTTTAGATATAAAAACAACATATAACTAACAACATAGACGTGCGATCGTATGTCTGTCATCCATCACTTAGTCATACACTCGTGGAATATATTTGAATAGTTCAATAATAAATATGTACTAAATAATATTATGTCATATTACAATTGAAGACATGAATCGATGAAGGTGATATTTCGCAAAAAAAATTAACTAGAAAATAGAGTTTAAACTGTCACTTAAACATTTTAGGATACGTAGTAACGTATTAAGTACATTGAGTCTAGAGACGGATCTTTAGATTAATGTACTTAATTATACGACGTATTTTCAAATGTATAAGTGACAGTATGAACTCAATTTTCTCAAATTATAATAAGTATCGTTTTGTCGTTCAATAGATTACTATTTATTGAATGATAAATTATTAATGACAGATTTATATCGTATGACCAAAGCGCTTGTTGGACATACGATATATTACGTAGGAGCCATCGAGATACTCACTTTGGGTTTGTGATTCGGGGTGAGACATTTTTAATAAGTAGTTATTATACTTATTTTACCGATAATCGGTCCAACAGATTGAATGTGCTATTGGTTCTTGATGGAAATTCATGTTCACAATAATAACACACACCTGACGATGATTTAATCGAAACCGGTCGTGTTTTTGTAAAAACTTATAAAAAGTGGAAAAGTTTAAAAAAGTTGTGTGTTATTATTGTGGTAATCGGTCCTACAAAAACGATGGCATGGTCGAGCACCTTAACGCTTGTTTCAGATAACTTATGAAAAATGTCGCACACGTCATACATGGAAGTCGCTCAGAAATAATATGGAGGAAAAGTCTGGCGATTATCGGTCCGACAAAGAGTAGGCCGTGGGGGCGCACATCTATCTTGTTAACTTAAGGTCAATTCACATTGCCTATAGAGGTGAACCGGCCGGTCGAGGGAGGAGTGGCCTGTGTTTTGACAGATCCAGGGCACTCCCAACATAACGGCTGATGGCCATCCTCAAGTGGTTTTAGTGGGTAAACCGGCCGTAGTGAGCCGGGAGTCCCACATACCCCTCAAGGACCCTCCCGGGGGGATGCGTAATGCATTTCCCTTGCGACATTAAAAAAGGGTCAATTTACATTGGCACAGTGACTTATGTATTATCATGCTCATAATTTAAAAGAGAATCGGGGCCCTAGTTGTACATGTGGTATGTTTTCCGCGCGAGTGCTGATATCGACAAGATGAGCATACGTCTGCTTCACTTACTTCCACACCACTCAGTAGGCCAACTACAAGGTCAAATGTCTTATCATACGCTACAATATCTACAGTATTATGACCATAAAGTTCTGTACATTGTTTTGGTTTGAAGGAAATATTAGAAAATCCTAAACTTAACCCCCCTTATAAGATATAAAAAAAATATTTACACGACGTATAATGTATATTCTTGTTCATGCTGTCTTTGTAATGAGGGGTTATGTATAACTTACTTATTTGAGAGCATGTATGTATAGCTTTAATGTGGCCAATATATAAATTATGTTTCTTTTTGTTTCAGATAACTATGCAATATAGACATGGCAAGTAGTCAGGATCAGAATGACGTCATCGCTAAAGGGCTGAACTCACCAGAACTAAGGAAAAACCCGAACATACCGTACTTCGACGACAATGTGGAGCTAGATAGGGTTAAAGTGGAAGCACCGGACAGGCCTCAGCCAATAAGAGATGTAGACAAGCCGATAGAACAAAGAAAACTACACGCAGCTGATCTAGGAGCAATACATACACCGAACAGTGACACAATAGTAGTAGACACGCCGGAAGGCACGCTATACATTACCCTAGATCCAGACTCTTCCAAATCCTCTAAGCCCAACAGTCCGAGTACAGAATCTACTGATCTGTCCTACCCGAGTACGTCCAAGGCGTCTGGCGCGCAGGAGTCACACGACTTGATCAGGATGGAGCAGGAACAGGAACAGAGAAGGTCCGGGTTGAGAAGGAACTCAGTGTCGATGCCGACGATAACGAATTTGGAGCTGATGAAACTGGACTATGGAAATAACGAGGTAAGCGTTCTCCTTTAATATTTTACACAATATAAACACTAATACTTAATAGTTTTAGAAGTAGTAGTAGTTCCAGTAGCGTTTTGTTTATGCCATGCCTTGGAAATGTTTCAGATCTTTTTTTTTTATTTGTCCATTAACCATAGATTATAATATTGAAACTTACAAGCCCCAAACTGGTCGTTGAGACACGTAGATTTACACGAAAATTTGCTGTTTGATTATAATTGAAAAATTCGTCTATTGTATGCGTAGCCTATGTGTACTTATTCGATAAAAATTAGCCCATTTTACATAGGATTATCTCGATATAAGATGTTGAGCGTATATCTTGTTTACTCAGATAATAAGTCGTATAGATACACTCAGATAATCCAAATTACGACAGAGTCGGACACTGAGACGGTGCTTATCCAATTAGCATCACATTTTCACTATCTCACACTTTTATCAAAGAAAACGATAGCAAATCCGATAAACAAAAAGTATCAATTCAGTCTCATAAACGAATACAAGGAGAAAAGTATTCTTGAGTGTTTATTTAAATGTGTTTACTGAAGTACAAAAAATAAATCAATAGAGTGGAGTGTTCAATTGTTGTTATAATTAAATAATACTAAATTTATATAGTAGCTCGCATAATCTTGAGAACAGTGGATTTAGATTATCAAAGTTTCTGCTTCACGAATTCTGGCCTTGATTTAAAATAGCGTTATCTTAAATAAAAGTTCATCATGAGGATCAGAAAGAAACCAGATCTGCGGTTGAACATCTCTTCCTATCCCCATGATTACGTGGAAATGCCGCCGGACGTTCGCCGGCTGACTCTATCTCCCAGTATAACTTCTCCAAGTACACCCAATGAGATCAGATTTATTGACGATGCTGGACCATCCGATGATAGATTCCGATCGGCTACCCCCGAGGTGAAGATCACATCAGCTGACGATGACGATGTGAAAACTAATGATAGACGTAACGTTGAAACTAATGATGCTAGTAATGAAGTGAGGATAAATAATTCGGTAAATGAAGTGAAAGTTGGTGGAAAAGATAATGCTGTCAAAATAATTGATAACAAAGATCATGTAGTGAGAATCGACGATGTAAAACATCCCGATGTCAAAGATGACACAAAAGATATACCAGCAGACAGTCCAATAATATATAGAAGGGACCTGAAGCGAGGCTCCGTGTCAGTTCCTCACGGTCTGAACGACTTGCACTCCAAGATCCATACGCAACGAGCGGTAAGTGACAACTGCCAACCCTGTCTTATCTGCAGCAGGAACAACTGACGTATTCGTAAAGTTATCGAATGTCATAATCGATGTCATAATCTTCATACAATTCCGTTACGTATATAATATGTTTGTTACGTGGACGTATATTATAGAAAATTAAGAATTGTCTACTAACGAAAACAATACAATATTTTTGAAAAATTGTTACTGTATAATTATTATTTAGTTTGATAACAAAAAAGACATTATGTTGATGTGAAGTTGTTTTATACAAGGTGTAAAATAAATAAGTGATAATACTTTAGGGTGTGTATGTGCCTCCTATGTAGATTAATCTGTGAAAATACCAGCACTGAAAGACTTTCTTTTGGCTTTCATGTTTCTATGAGAAATTCCCCAACATCATAGTTCATACAATAATTGATAAAAAAGTAGATACTTCTTTCAAGTTTCAGCGCTGGTACTTTTACAGTAAACTTTACATCGGAGACACATACACTAACGTATTATCACTCACTTATTTTACAGCTTGTATAAACATCTCCAGATTAACATAATCTCTTATCAAAGATATAATAACGATACAATACACACCAAAAAGTATTATCACTCATTAATATTACGTGTGGTACAGTAAAGTTTCCTGCCACTGCCCTCAAATATTAAACGAGAGTCATCTTGCAATCAAACGCTAACGACTTTGACCTAAGCGTTCAGATTTATTTTCTTTAGTTACCCATGGTCGCTGTAGGAGGAAAAATTGTAATATTTTGAAATTGAATTTTCTTGAAAACCATGCATCCTTCATTGTTATAATTCAACAGTAATTCACACCTCTTACCGCGGTAGTACCACGAAGTATTTAGGTTAGGGGTCATTCATTATTTACAGTAGTTTCTAAAGGGTCATAAAATCAAATGCACTCAAGCTGGAGGCAAAGGATAAAATCAAATATCGGCGCTTTACTACCAGCTCGTGTCTATAATACTAAAACTTTACAGTAGAGTCAAAAAACTTCATAATGTTAGATTTTATTATGACATGGATTTTAGATGTATACTGTATATATAAAGCTGCCATCCGTCCGGGTTTCCCCGGATTTGTCCTAGTTTGAATGCCGTCCGGGGAGCGTCCGGGCGGGATTTAAGCCGTTGTCCGGGTAAAACCCGGACTGAAACTTGCCCGTATTCCCAAAGTTTTAATCAAGATGTATGTTAATGAATAAAGTATTGAAGTGTCCGGGGTGAAAGCTCCAAAATCCGGGGAAATTACGCTTCCGGTCCTAGGAGGCAGGTTTTAGAGATGGCAGCCCTATGTATATAACTGAACCTAATTTCAAACAAAATCCATATTATAATAAAATCTAAAATTATTAAGTTTTTAGACTCTACTGAAAACTTGTAGTTTTATTGATACGAGGTTGTGAAAGTAAAGCGACGATATACGTAAAGTCAAAATTTAACAAAAAAACAAAATTGTTTCCATTTTTCCATGATTAATTAGCCCTCTTCATTTTCTAATGTTCAATTCGATAATTTGTAGTTATCTTCTCTTCCAAACTTTAATAAGCTATACGTCTAGGGGAACACGTTTTTTATTTATCATAGAAATACTATCTATCTCGCTAAGAACATGTTTAGCGGCGAATGTATAAAATCGCTTTGACATTTGCTCAAATATTAGGTATGGTTCACATAAAAAAAAATACAAAACTCGCCTTAAAACACCTATTCAACAACACTCCACACCTTGAGGTAGACTGTAAAAAGTCATCTCCATTACCCACGGCCGGAGATCGCCAAAATCTCGTGACGTAAGTGGGGAATGGTCCCGTAGCCGTGAGTGGCCCTCACTATGGTCCCGTAGCCGTGAGTGACCCTCACTGTGACACTGAAGCTCCAGATAAATCGCCCGTCTCCCGGCGCGGGGCCGTGCAACTGCGGCACACAGATTTTATTATTTTATTCTTTATCTTATAATATGTATAAAAATGAATTGCTGTTCGTTAGTATCGCTAAAATTCAAAAACGGCTGAACCGATTCAGCTATTTTTAGTCTTGAAATATTCGTGGAAGTCCCGGGAAGGTTTAAACGGTTTTATGCTCAACGAAGTGGACACGGGCCAGCTAGATATAAATAAAAATCATTTATTTCGGGTATCGAATAGTACATAGCAACAAAATATTAGAAAATTTATTGGAATAAGAAAATTTATTGGAAATCTACATTCAATGTAAGAACATTGAATGGAAAAAGTGCAAGTAAAGTAAGAACTTTACTTGCACTTTTTCCACTTTATTGGTGGATGAAAAACAATCCATCATCATCAGGTGTAGGTCATTTAGTTGTCATTTTTGCACATCAAAAGCAAATATTGAGTATATTAATAGTAAAGATCCTGTGAAAATAGTTGTAAAGCTGTTAAGTACTTAACAAATAAACAAAAATATTGTGTTGTGTTATCAGCCGTTATCAGTCAGTACTCGTAGTAATGTTTCCTCGTCATCACCACGTGCAGCGGGTCACATGATCAAGAAACTCACACTTGTCGTGGTTTAATCTGCTTGTATCTAATCTTTGGTATTATTTTCAAAAGTGTTCTTAATGTTGAATTAACATTACTATTTATTACAAGATGGTTTATGTATCCGCTTCTATGTAGAAAATGTGTCAATGCAGTCAATGCAGTCAAAATATTCTATTTATTTGTCAAAACGAAAAAGAACTATGTAGTTTTTAGATCGATTATGGAATAATTAAGTTTATTTGGTATATTATTGTAGAAGACTGCGTATTTTAAAGTATTCTATTTTATATACTAATATTATAAAGAAAGATTTGTATTTTTGTATGTTTGTTACAAATAAACTCAATACTGGACTGATTTTGATACCACTTACACCATTGTAATGCTACAGCATCCCTGAGTATATCCTGAGTAGACTAAGTAGTTACTAAAACTCTACATATCTATTATAAATAAACGGTTGTCTATTATAAATAAAGTAAATTATATATCTTATTAAGAATATAAATAACCTTTTCTTACTTTATACCTAATTATATAAATTAAAGAAACGTAATAATATTTATAACGATGTTTATTGTTTTGTCATATTTTGTGCGTTACATTTAAGCAATTTCTAGCAGAAATTTATATTATTACAAAATTCTACCTTTATCTAGGTACCTACCCCACTACACACCAACACTAATACGCTAGGGTTGGACCGGGCGGTAGCCTTTTTGTTGACTTTCCGAAAATTGCTTGTTAAGTATTAATTTGGAAATAAAATATTTTTTGACTATCAACACCGCGTCTCCCATAATCCTCAGTAAATCCAACCTCCCGGCCCACGTGGCACCTCCCCGCCGTGTCCCACTCGCCTGAGACGTCCGTGATCTTAATACCTGATCCCCTCAGCAGCAGACGCCCAGTCAACATCCAAACATACATACGTGAAGTTTTACGCGAACGCAGGAAGGTTCTCAGTGATTAAGGACCAAAAATGTTACAAGTGTTTACAAGAGTTTTACGTCAAAGTTTTGTACAAAAATACTTAAATTTATATTAGGTTAACTCTAGCTTAGTGTATCTAAATCAGTGTTAAAGTGGTATGAATTAAATCAAGAAAGTATTGACGAAAGATACTTAAAACAGTGATGCTAAAACTTTACAAATAATTTAGATTGCATGTAGAGTTCGCGTTGGGATTACTTAAATAAAGTTTGCGTTTTGCTGTCGCAAATGTGCATCGGTACATTTAAATAACTGTAGTAATTTACTTAACTAGCATTTAGGCTTTGCCCGTGTAATATAAATTTCACCCCTTGGGATGGACTTTTGTAAAATTCTTGGATGCGTACGACATAGGAATACACGTGCTAAGGTCTCAGTCGTTGAAATAGTCAAAAAGATATACAGGCCCTCAATCCACAGCCGATCAAATAACCTCTTAAATAAAAGATAAGATCTTTTAAAAAGTCGGTTAAAAATGAAGCCCTCCTACTCCAGTTCCCAACTCTCCCGCGAGTCTCGTCTCAACGCGTTCGCGCAGACCTTCAAGTACCGCTCGCCGCTGTGGATAGAGTCGGACTCCTCCCTCAGCAACTGCGGCTCGGGGGGGCTGGTGGACGTCTCCGGGGGGTCGGGGGGATCGGACGAGGGGTCCCCCGGGGGGGCCAGCGACAGCCTGCGCAGCTCCGACAGCAGCATCAACAACTTTCTGGACGCTAAGGTGCGAGCATGTTGGAGAATATTCATATTGTTTAGTGAAGCTCTCGCTGTATGTGTATACAGAGTGATTCATGGGTCATATGTAGGGCTGCCATCCGTCCGGGTTTTCCCGGATTTGTCCTAGTTTGGAGGCCGTCCGGGGAGCGTCCGGGCGAGGTTTAAGTTGTAGTCCGGATAAAACCCGGACGGACGAGCACTCCCGTGCCCCCAGATTTTAAACAAGATGTAAGATAATAAAAAAAGTATTGAAATGTCCGGGGTGAAAGCTCAAAAATCCGGAGAAATTGCGCTTCCGGTACTGGGTGGCAGGTTTTAGAGATGGCAGCCCTAGTCATATGACACACTATATTCGGCTGGATATATATCCAGCCGAATATAGTGTGAAGAGAAGGACGCGTAGGGCATTTTTTGTTTTGGTACCTCATATAAATTACTCACCATAACGCGACAAATCGTGATTATAAGATGTCCACAAAAGTCACAAAACTAATGATTTTCAATCCTGGTAAGGTCTTAGTTCAACGACCAGTGCGTTCGTGTGTATAGACGAGGAGCCTTTGAGCCCTAGCATAGTAAGATTCACTCCTTGTGTTCATTTTAGAATAGTTAAAGAACATTTGTGTGCTAAAGCCTTTTGAGGCTACTTATAGATACTTACATAATATACTTTTGTAAATTGTAATTTATGTTAAGTTACTTGTATAACATTGTAATTTATATTTTTTAAAGAAATTTTTTCTCATCTTTTTGCTAAAAGGTGGCCCCGCGCGAGTTTTTTAGCCGGTTCTTCTCGCCGGGTTAGTCCCCGAACTGGCGGTAGGTCATCATGTAGGACAATTCTAAAAATGTTAGTATCTAACCTATTTGGAAATAAAAGATTTCTCGTTTTCTACTTTCATAAGCCTATAATACAACCATTCACCATATCTTTCTCTTTAAAATAAAATACTTTAAGATAGGCCTTTTTAGCTAGGTACTGACAGCTTTATTTTTTTTATTTGATACTGTAATTTAATATTATAAACAGGGCGTCATGCATGCATGTGCTATTTCTACAACTATTAGGAACTAGGTAGGTATGTAAATTAAAATGAAAAAAAAAGTCCTTGAGCGGCAAGGTCAATCAATATGAAGTGTCTAAGTTTTTACGTACAAATTATCTGATTTCTTCTTTTTTCGTCACCACCTTAATACAAAAATTCGACCAAAAGTCTTAAATAGTAAGTAAGTATTTAGCTTGACCTTTTCAAGAATATGTTCTTGACATCGTTCTAATCATGTCAGGGACAAGTGGGGCCCTATATTATATCAGGTTATATTGGATAATAGTTTGGCGAGACGCGAGAGATCGGACTAAGATGCGGAAATACTCAATAAACCTTCATCACAATACAAACGTAGAAATGGAAAATCGCTTTAAACGCACCGATTAAAAAAGGCCGCGAATTGTGTTATTTTCTCATGATTTACCTACAATGCAAGATTTACAACGAACATTTCAATTTTATATAAATCCTACGATAAGGAAAATAATAATAGGTGTACTGATTTGAAAAGGCAAAATAATTTTACCTACCTACCTAATTACCTACATGTAGGTATATTATTTATTTTACTTTTAGGTTATCCGGAAGAGACTGCTGTTAGCAGTAAGACCGACTTTTTGTACAGTTTCTATAATAATTGCTTTTTTATGTGTTCTAAGAATTTTCTAATTTTTGCTTTTCTATTTCTATTATAATTTTACTATACTCGTGTACATAACTTTATTAAGTCTTACAAATCAATGACATTAACGCCATCTATCGCGTACTTCTTGTACTAAAAGGAGTTTCTCACTTGGCAATAAGTTCAATTACCTGTAAATAGATGGCGCTAATCATTATTACTGAAAAGTTTTTTAACTTTTAGAAGTGACTTTAAGCGAATTAAAAATCAATATTTATCTTTGATTTAAGCAACATAATTGTTGTAATCTGTGCAGTTTTTTAAAACGCTTACTCTGTTAAAATATATTATAGGTAGGTAAGTACAAGATACCTAAAATGTTTTTTATATTAAGTATACAAAATGTAAAGGGCAATTCGGTAGTTAAATTAAGTGGCGCTTAACTCACACTATCTTTGTTTTTCCGCCAAGCCGTCATAAAGTAAGTCCGTGAAAAGAAGGGCTCCTTACTTATCGTTTCATAGAAACTATTAACAATCACCCAAACAAATAGCACACATTTAGTTAATTAATGAAATCACGTTGATGAGCAGACGGGGGGCAGACGTGATGTGTGTGGGTCGCCATTACGGCATTACACAATTAGTGCAGGATGCAGCCGGACTATGACTGCATACCGCTTACTAAGGTTTGAGTCTTTTGTAACTAGAAAAATTAAGGTTCGAGTCTTGTGTCAATAGAAGATCGATGGTTTGAGTCTTGTGTAAATAGAAAATCGATGGTTTGCTCAATTTGAAAAAAAGTCAAAACATGTTTAATATTTTTCGATTTAATATAAACATTAACGAAAATCACCAATTTTCCGTGCAGCATGGAAATGACGATATTTAGTTTAATTTAATATTTCAGTTCGAGTAGTAAAATCGGAATAGAGCATGGCAATTGCACTTATTCAAACTAGGTATTGTCTTTTTTTCACCCAAAGTTTTGGTGATGGACGATGGTTGTATTTCCATTTTAATTATTATTATTGTATAATAATTAATAATCAAAATCAATAGTTTTGCCTTCTGAAGTAGGTAACAACACCCAATCAAAATTTCTGAGGTAACAAAAATAAAAAACGTTCTAAATGACCTCTTCCTCCATTTTTTAAGTCGGTTGAAAACATCTAAGGCATTAAGTTGTTCTAATAAATAAAGTATGTAAAACGTGAAAAATGAGATAACAAATCATTACGTTTAATTATTGTAATGCACACTATTTGTAATGTAGAGCATACTAAATTTCGCACGCATTCTTTTGAATATTTTGTTTTAATCTGCCACAATAATTCAGATAAGACTTACATTTATGTAGAGGCAATAAAACGCCAAAAGTTTTCACATTACGAGTTATGTTACAAGGGGTGAGTATTAATAAGTACAATGCTTTCTCTACCTTCGAACATATTCACAAGTTTTTGACACATTCATCATCATCAAATCTCATCTATTTGCTTAATATTATGCACTGTGATAGTATTATCATAGACCAATTACATAGGTATTATCTTGTATATGTTTACAGTAATAGATACTGTCTACAAACCCTAGCACAATCAAATAAACACGAGCGACATATTTATTTTGACCACTCATTTTATTATTAGCTTTTGGTGCAATGAAAACAGAACACTGCACTTTTTCGGTATAAAAGGTAGCATTTGTGGTGATCCAGTGTCCACTTTCTACATAAAGTTTTATCGCAATTAGTCCAGCCGTTTGCGGGTGAAGATGTAACAAACATACACGCACACTCACAAATTGTCACCTTTATAATGTTCCTGTAATCTTCTTTTTTCTTCTTCTTCTTCTCTTATACATAAAAATGAATTGCTGTTCGTTAGTCTTGCTAAAACTCTAGAACGGCTGAACAGATTCGGCTTTTTTTAGTCTTGAAATATTCGTGGAAGTCCCGGGAAGGTTTAAACGGTTCATCACAAACTGTTTCTATGCGCAACGAAGTAGGCACGGACAGATAGTGTGATATAATTTCATGTAATGTTATTTCAAATAGATCAAGTGTCACATTGAGCCATTAAGAAAATTAAAAACACATTATTTTCGTCGATTTCCATTTTTTTTTGTTTACATTTGAATGGGAACCCAGTATATTATTCCGTGTAGTATACGACCCGCGGGCCGCTACATTCAGGATGTATTGTATTGTTGTAAGTTATCTGAATCAATCTGTGTCACCCAGCGCTCGTTATCACTCATCAAATATTATCTGTGTTCAACCTTCTTTAGAGTAATTACCTATTGTTATGCTCGCTACATTATATTAACTTATTATTTGGATCGTTACTACAAAATTATAGGCTATTTAAGAAGTATTACTCAATTATTTATTACATGTTTTTGTAAAAAGTCTGTTGTCAACATTCAGATTTTTGCTGATGCCATAGTCCCAATATTACCTACGAATATATTTACCTAGCATGTTGTCTACATATCATGCTCTCTTTCATTAATACGATTTATGAGAGTGATAGCATGATGTTTAATGAAGGAGTGACTTTATCATGTGTTAGTGAAATTGGCACAAAATCTTATAAAGTGGTAGAGTAACTTAATAATTATTAGATTATCTTCGTGATAAAAATATAATATTAAATTTTTAACCATCGACGAAAACAGGGGTGTTATAACTTTGACGTGTTAAGGGGGGTGATTAACCTAAACTCATTTAGGTTAACCACCCCCCCTCTACTTTGGGAGGGGGAGAGGGAGACGACGTCCAGTAGAGGATATCACAGCTGAAACGACTAAGGACATGCTGTTGAGTATTCAAATGTAAACTAACAATGTTCCCGTCTTCAGATCCCGGAGCACCACCAGAGCTCGGCGTCCGGCCTGAGCCGCCTGAGCGACGACCACGACGACCACGCCCACGCCCACGCCCACCGCGCCGACCATGCCGATGACCACGTGCTGTCCGACGATGACACGGCCAAGTGAGTGTACAGCTTCACTACCTCTGAGTGTACGCCGTACGGGTAGCGCGTCGACGTAACCCGGCGGTAGTGGGTCCGAATCCCGCCAAACAAATAAAGTTTTTCTGTATCCCCGGGTCTTGGAAACCCTAACCAGGGGCCTCACACTGCGAACTGGGTTCGATTTTGGTTCAGATTAGATCGTGCCGCGTACTCCCAAATAAATGACGTTTGTTTATTTTGATTCTCAGTCGATTGATTACAAAAAGTTACGAACTAACGATTTTATTTCCTGGTTAGTTTCAAAGTAATCCACCAAATAAAACACCAAATCCGTTTAAGCGCCTCCGGGGTCTAGTGGTTCTGAGCTTCGCTCTCGACCCGGCGGTCGTGGTTTCAATTCCCGCGTCAGAACAACTAATAATGCTGTTTTCAAGTTTGGTTAGGACAATGCAGACCTGTTTGTCTGACAAGAAAGATGATCCATGCGTCGGATGGGCATGTAAAAAGTCGGTCCTGCCTGTTCTCTCGCCAGTCGTGTCGGTTTACCGTCCCACGTTATGAGAGTAAAAGGAAGAGAGGGTGTCTTTGTGTATTGCGCACACACTTGGGCACTATAAAATTACTCCTGCGTAGCTGGCCTGGTTTCAATGAAATCGGCTACCGACACCGAAATCGGTGAGGGGAGCTATTATTAAAAACCGTCGAGTATGACTTGATTCGATTCCCGATTATGTATTTAGTCGCTGAAGAAATCCGTCTCGGCGAATATCAGCTCACTAGAAAAGTGAGCTGTTAGTTCATTGAGTTCGCTCGGAGCACAGCCAACGTCGCAATGCCAAATCGTGTTTAGATTTAGATTAGAAAAAAATTTTGTGACATAATTATATCGATTTCAAATCACTAAATCAACTTTGAAATGTTTAAAAATGTTCTCTCAGTTCGTTATTAAACAAATGTAGCTCTATTGGCATATACCAAATTTTAGCCTTGTTATTGCATGGAACACACACAAGCTGTAATTATATAATATCTGTCCCTCTCTTTCTCTCTACTGAAGGTATCACCAATCAGCGTGCAATATTAGTTTAACTTGAATGCCATGTTAGCTGGTCATACATTTGAATAGTCCTTAAGAAACTAGTTGATTATGCAACAAAATGTAGAGATGTCCAATAAACCGCGATACCGACGTGGTCATCGCTCCGGCGGCCGGACGCGTGTAATGAGGATGTGCAGACACCACGCCCGCACCACACAGCCGCCAGATTATCTGCACGCACGAGTCAAGATGCATTGTGCGTACGCGTCCCCCAACATTCTACACATCTATGTTCTTGGTTCTCCCCCGCGTTATGTCGTGGGGGGTTCAGTCCTTAGAACTGTCTACACGACTCCAGTACTGGACACACCACTTCTGATTCCCTGCGTAGAGGGGTCTAAAGACCCCTGGTCGTAGTTTCCACCCGCCCGCCCTTTTCCGGGCCTTATCGGGTGTGAGAATTCAATGGACGCATTGTACGTGCGGGATGTAGCGGTCATGTCGCAGTCATCTGATTGAATCTGCTTATTTAATATAACTAGTCATTCAGACTAGCGCCGTTACTTAATGGCGTCAAACAGCTCGTACAGATAGCAATGTGTTGATATTTTTTTGATTAATTTACTTTAATGTGCATTATAATAGTACTCATTAAGAAATTTTTAAGTTTAAAAATAAAATATTAAATGGCTGTCCTAGTCTCGGATTCTAAAATTTGTTGGTAAAAACAGGATTCAATGAAAGCGCTAGTCACTCCATTAAATAGGAGATTAAACCAGATAACTGAGATACATACATCGCACAATTACTATCAGCTGCTTTCTATCGAATCAGTTCGATCTCAACGACTTTTGGTATTTTATTTGGTGGATAGCTTTGAAAATCGTTATATCGTTTTTATCATTCGGAAGGAGCTCAAGTGTCACGTGACCGCTGACTGGCTGTCAATATGTGATCGTAATACGAAAATTCCAGGCAGCCATGTTGTATGGCGTGAACTGGCTGGAATTATGAGCTTGTAATAGGCCCCCAGGATAAAGAAATTCGTTAGATCGTAGCTTTTTGTACTCCCGACCGTATTAATCGACTAAGAATCAAAATCAATTTATTGGGAAGTACGGGACACGTTCAAATCTGAATCAAAATCGAATCAGTTTGGAGAGTAAGGTCCCTGTGCCTGCGTGGCCCAGTGGTTTAAAGCTTGGCGGTTTTTTAGAGGTCGTGGGATCGATCCACGCGTTAGAACACCAAAATGCTGTTTTAATGTTTAGTTAGAATAATACAGAGGGGAACAGCTCTGATTGTCTGACAAGAAAGATGTATCGGATTGGGCATGTAAAAATTCGATCCTACCTTCCATATTTTTATGTATTTTTTTGTAAAAATTTTTTTTTTACTTTTTATCAATTCTAATTTTTTGTTGCAAGAATAACGAAATAGCATTTTTTTTTAATTTGGGTAGAGAAAAATATACCTACACTAGAATGAGAAAAGGTAGTATAATCATATTATTCCAAAGTTGCCTATAGCATAATATACCAATTATGTAATTGTATAATTGGTCCATGATCTTTTTACACCCGTTATAAGTAGGCACTATAGATTACGTAACTTAATTATAATATTGCTTATCGTTATTTTTGTCAACAACATATTACCTAAATCAGAGTTTCTAATAAGTTTCGCGGAACTGTTTACCGATTGTTTTGAACAACTCCGCGCTAACCGGTTGTTGTTTACAACTTGGTAGTTTGTTGTTTACGAGAACGACATTTTAGGGCGTGTTTCACCAAACAATGTTAAAGTTAACGCCATGTGAAAATGCCTTCATATTCATTGACAGGAAATACGAGTGGGATAACATGATATTTAACGAAGGATTAACTTTAACATTGCTTGGTGAAACACGCTCTTAGTATTTAAAATATTGAGACGGCATTAAAACTAATAATGTAAGTTTTAATTAGCAGAATAGACTGCAGTCCCTTTAGATTCAATCTGGTCTATATGTAATCTAAAATCTACTAAATTACTCTGGGGTATTTTCTTTACACTGAACACGCCACATTTAAATTGGTAGAATCATAGCCGCCTTTAGGTGCATTTGCAAGGGAGTGACGTTAATAACGAAATGGTCAATCGCAATTCTGTTTATTGCGGCCTGAGTTCTTACATAAAAACAGAAAGAAGTTGAAAATTTCGTTTGTACGTGCGGAGTCGAACATAAGCACTTGTTTAGCATAACCGCTAACCGTAGCATTTACAAGCGATGTATATTGTGTAATCACCTTTTGTGCCTATTCCATCAACACATGTTAAAGTCAATCCTTCATTAAATATCATGTTATCCCTCTCGTAATTACTGTCAATGACTGAGAAGGCATGGTATTTTAACAATCCGTTAAAACTAACAAGCGTCGGTGAAATCGGGACATAATGACAATAAACACTTTGAGTGGGTTATTGTCGTCATTCCTTAAGGCGAGAAGTAACCGCAACTAGCGCCACTCTTTTTAAAATAACTTTTACAATGACACAAAGATCATATTAAAAAAAGTAATCGGTTTAAACTTTAAGTAAATAGTTAAACTAATTTATTGGCATTTAATTAAAGCTCTAAATCCTATGCTGTATTTACTCTCGTAAGTTATAACTAAAACGGCCGTTTTAGTTATTACTTACGAGATATAATATATAATATTAGTTTAACTATTATATAATAATAATAATAATAATAATAAAACGTTTATTCGGGTATTTTACATTACACTCGATAACACAAAATATTTTAGAACAGTAACACAACACAACACAACATTTTGAAAGTGGTAATACACAGCGACAAAACAATATAAAAACAATAAAAAATTTAAAAGAAAAGAAAAGTACAGTAATACAGTGATTATGGTGCTAAGTAGTGTAATGCAAACACTCGAACTGGAGTCCACTCAGGTATATTGATCGCGGCATTATACCACGATCCCTGGTATTCTGTGATCCTGGTATTACTATAATAAATTAGTTTAGCTATTGACTTAAAGTTTGAACCGATTACTTTTTTTAATAAGATCTTTGTGTTATTGTAAAATTTATTTTAAAAAGAGTGGCGCTAGTTGCGGTTACTCCTCGCCTTAAGACCGTTCTGTTATTTCCTTTATACTAGAACGTTTATATATTCAGCTATGTTCACACTTTAAACAGTGTCCGTAATCCTAACGTAATTCTATATTTAACTATTTACCAACCATAGGCCAGAGGAACGAGTGTTCCTCTTGCCTAGATCTCGTAAACGGCGTCGTTTATGACCCCTCACACGTTAGCACTAAGATCTGTCTCCATCTCGAAGACAGATGTGCTCCAGATGAGTGACAGTAATCACTCGATTGTGTGTCAATTGGCAGTTCCTCGGTTGGCCAATAAGGGCGAAGGGTTCTAGATTGTGTGTAGGGCTAAGTGGGACCGACTCAGGCAGAGGGACTCGTAACGAGATCAACTGTTAAGACATACTATTCTTTATCCTAACGCCTCTAGTCCTGTGGTTTGGAGCAGGGGTGAAATGGATATGAAATTTCGGATACAGATATGGGTATTAAATTATTCCGGATTATCCGTTAGTTTCGGATAATTTCGGTTACGGATATTAAATTTTGGATTTAAGTTTTTCCTTTTTACAGTAGCAAAACTTTTATTTCGGATTCGGTTACGGTTACGGATAATATTTTAAATCGGATATCCGGTTACGGTTACGGACCCTAACATCCCTGGTATGGAGCTCGGCTCCAGACTCCCGAAGGTTCGATAACAATAACCCGAGTTGAAAACATGAAAATGAAATCTGATTAGCTAATTCCACGAAATTCATGTCTCTCGTGTGTGCATAGCTTATGTTATTCGCGCTATTATTACAAATATATTGAGACCCTTTTCATTAAAATTGGACCAGTTGATTGGGAGCTGTGGTAGAGCAACATACATTCTCACCCCTGTTTTTTCATACGCTATTCAAATGAATGATCACATTTGATCACATCACATGACATTCAAATTAACAACCCATATTGAAAATGTTAGTTGATCATTCATTTGAATAACGTTCGAGAAACGGAGTTAGATCAACCCCTTTGAAATGAACCAATGTGAATAACAATTTCTAAGGTTTTTTTCCATGGGCTTGTGTCTAGTTCTAATGAACTAGTGGGTATGGCGTGGTAAGGAAAAAGGGCATTATACATTTTTAATTTAAAAAGTAAAAGTCACTTACCCCCTTATTAAGTGTTATACAGTGTGACTGGTGAGACATGAGCAATACTTGAGGACGTGATATTTGGCTATTATATGAGATGAAAAAAAAATAAAAAAAAGTAATATCAATTAATCACTGAGTAAATGTTTACCCAACGCATGGACACCGCGGGTAGGAACGCCGTACTACCTACGTTGATGTCGCACGCCGCCGCCGAGGTGCCGCGCCGGCTGCATAGGCAATAGGCATGCCTACTTGCCTAGCCGCGTAATTGTCATAGTATCCATGATTCATTTATTGAAAGGAAATTTTGGTAAAAAATGAAGTACCTAATTTTATTACATATTTATAATGGGAATCGAGTACCGAGTACTCTCCGTAAGTATTGCATATGTCTCACCAGTCAGCCTGTATAAATAAATAACTCGAGAGCTGGCGTTTAGTGACGGTAGAGTTAGTGCTGTTTAGTACTCTACAACCAGTATCTAGTAACTAGGCTCGTGGTATTTCTACCACATTCTCTACTACTTTCCAGTGCATAGTAGACACACATATAAAGTGTGATAGTTAATGGTGGCTAATTAACACTAGTAATGTTGTAATAAATGTTTTAATTTATATCCATACTAATATAATAACGCTGAAGAGTTTGTTAAACGCGCTAATCTCAGGAACTACTGGTCCGATTTGGAAAATTATTTTTTTGTTTGATAGTCCATTTATAGAGGAAGGCTATATAACATTACGGTGCGACCAACGTGAGCGAAGCGTCAGTGAGAAATGTTGCAAAAATGGGGATAATTATTCACATTTGGGGACTTTCGTTGCGTGCGCTGCAAAAATGCATAAATTAAAATATGGGCCATGTAGCCTGAAATAAATGGTTTTTATTTTTATTTATTTATTTCTAAAAAAAAACCAACGCAAATGAAGTCGCGGGCACAGCTAGATACTGAACTACGTTATGTAAACGATGTTCGATATGGGCGCATAATGCCTCCAATTTAAATGTCACACTTGCACCCGGCAATAAATAAAATCAATGACACAATTATTATTTGATCTTACAACATTTTTTGTTTTTAAAGGGTATAAAAAGAGCAGCCACTATAACTTTGGGATATGATTATACTACCTTTTCTCATTCTAGAAATGTATATTTTTTTGTTAATTTAATTGTTATTTTTGCGAAAAAAATAAGAAATGCTAAAAACTAAAAATTTATTTATTAAGTTTTTGACAAAAAAAAATACAATTTATATATATTATATATCTAGCAATATCCCGCGAAACAACGTTTTTTGTTTTTGTTTCGCGGGATATTGCTAGATATCTATATATATAAAAGAAAGTCGTGTTTGTTACAACACTTATAACTCGAGAACGGCTGAACCAATTTTCATGGTTTTTGATTCGTTGGATTTGTCTCCTCCCTGAATAGCAGAATACATATTAAAATAGTGAAAACTTGATGTGTAATGAATAATTAATCATGTAAATAAATGCTCATATTTTGTTCATCAAATGTCAAACATTTGTTGTCAAATGATGTAACAACTATGCGTTCAGAAATCTATTAATGTATGTCAGTTTGTAACTTTCAATTAGCAACGTTTTTCTAAATGCATAATATGACATTTTAAACGATATTTTCTTCTTTTTTTTGGCATTGGCAACGATATCTAGGTACTGAAAACGAAAATGCAGATATTATTGATAACTCAAGAACGGCTTTATCGATATGGCTGAAAATTGGTGAGGAAGTAGCTTAGAGCAAGTAGACGGACATAGGATACTATTTATTCCATTTGACAGCGTTTCCGTGAACGTTGCGGGTTCTGCGTTAGGGTTTCGCGTTGTGGGTTCCGCGTTGCGGGTTCCGCGTTGCGGGTTCCGACTTCCGTATTCCGCGTTGCGGGTTCCCGCGTTGCGGGTTTCGGGTTCCCATGCTGCGCGTTCCGCGTTGCGGGTTCCGGGTTCCCGCGGGTTCCGGGTTCCCGCGTTGCGGGTTCCGGGTTCCCGCGGGTTCCGGGTTTCCGCGTTGCGGGTTCCGCGTTCCGGGTTCCGCGTTGCGGTTTTCGGGTTCCCATGTTGCGGGTTCCGCATTGCGGGTTCCGGGTTCCCGCGTTGCGGGTTCCGGGTTCCCGCGTTGCGGGTTCCGGGTTGCGGTTTTCGGGTTCCCGCGTTGCGGGTTCCGGGTTCCCGCGTTGCGGGTTCCGGGTTCCCGCGTTGCGGGTTCCGGGTTCCCGCGTTGCGGGTTCCGGGTTCCCGCGTTGCGGGTTCCGGGTTCCCGCGTTGCGGGTTCCGGGTTCCCGCGTTGCGGGTTCCGGGTTCCCGCGTTGCGGGTTCCGGGTTCCCGCGTTCCGGGTTCCCGCGTTGCGGGTTCCGGGTTCCCGCGTTGCGGGTTCCGGGTTCCCGCGTTGCGGGTTCCGGGTTCCCGCGTTGCGGGTTCCGGGTTCCTGCGTTGCGGGTTCCGGGTTCCCACGTTGTTTTTTTTTAGTTGAATTTCATCATAAACTCTTTTTATGCTCAACGAAGTGGGCAAGGCCAGCTAGTATAATATATATATAAATTGTATGCTATGGATTTCCGCAAAGTAACGCCTGATTCCATTAACTATTTAAAAAAAAAATACATTTCCAAAAAGAGGAAATGTAGTATAATCGTATCTTAAAGTTATAGTGACTGCTCTTTTTACATCCTGTATTTAGATCAGGTTGAATCGATATAGAATGAATGAATACGGTTAACATTTTATTCTTATGAACATTACCATTTTTTTTAATTACAACTACTTGATCACTCGCATAACTTGAAATAAAACAAAGGTAATTTCGTTTATATTTCGATTAAAATTAATTAATGAACATATTATTAAACAAGTTATGTTGATTACCTCAACAAGAATAACCGACTAAATATTATATGTTAGAGTGTCACGTACCTAATATATTTTTTCTAATTTAACGTTAATTTAATGAAAATATAATGTTATATTTGATGTGAAAACAGAAAAATATAAAATAAAATAAAATTTTAAAAAACTGTGACTTCGCAAAAAACGGGTCTAAAAAGGTTGAAATAGCGGGTGCAACCGCGACTCTAGCTTGACCATTTTTGTACCCTTGAATTTCTGGATTTCAAAATTGATTTTTTTCTTGTTTCAGCCTTTTTAGACCCCTTTTTTGCGAAGTCGGGTTATAGTTTTTAAAACTTTTATTTTATTAAATATTATAATCATTTACTTACCAGGTGGTTCTAATCTCTTTTAATTGTACAACAAAAGTGTAAAAAGTTAAATATTTTTTTTTTTAATTTTTTTACTTACAATAAATTGGCTACCGATTGATTATAAGTAGTTCGTGGGAGCCCTTATGCTCTATTTTACCTACAATCAAGAGCTTACATCTAAATATCTCGTTTAGTATTATTTACGGAGCATTAACATAATTATTCCGTCGCGATAAGACTAGTGCAGTAGTGTCTCTCTGTCCGCCTGTCGTGACGGTCCTGTGTGACGTGTGACGCTGGAGTCACATGTGTGATAGACCAGCGGGTGTAGCTTCTGTTACAGAAGTGCAGGTGTAGTTCGTGTGAGAGAGGTGCAGGTGTAGATTTGTGACAATTTGTGAGTGAACCTAGAATAAGTTTATTTGTTTGTGGAAGTAGCTCTTGTGAAAAATTACCAGTTTTGATAACCGCAAATTATGTGTTACATTGTTTT
Organism: Celastrina argiolus; assembly: GCA_905187575.2. Classification (NCBI taxonomy): domain Eukaryota; kingdom Metazoa; phylum Arthropoda; class Insecta; order Lepidoptera; family Lycaenidae; genus Celastrina; species Celastrina argiolus. The sequence goes on along the minus strand of LR994593.1, from coordinate 17,749,206 downwards.
TACGTAATACATTAAAAAACATACAATCATAAATCGCAATAAAACGCATACCAATTACTTATAGACAAACTCCGCATTCACAATAAGTTGATAAAAAAACCATAAAATAATGAAAATAGACACAATTCATACAACCTTTATTTTTTTTCTTTTCATTTTTATCAAATTCTTCTCCTTTTTGTCCTACTATTTTTTTTTCACTTTTTGACCGGCTTCGGCACCTGTCTGTTATGGAACCCCATCTCTTCTGCCTGTACAGTAGGTAATCGAGGTGGATTAAAGTTCTATAAATGTTATTTATGTGTGAAGTAGCTATTATTATGCCAAAACTGCTTTTACGTCGGACATGGTCAGGGGCAGTCGTGAACCTCTGGTGACTGGCCGTTGCGGATGTAAAAAGTCAGTGTAAATATACCACAGTACTGTGGTCAGAGCAAGTAACAACCAGATGTAAAAAACTAAATAAAAATATAAAAAAATAGCTCCGACTAAGGGCGTGTTTCACCAAGCAATGTTAAAGTTAATCCTTCGTTAAATATCATGTTGTTCCTCTCGTAATTTCTATAAATGAATGAGAAGGCATGATATTTTAACAAGCCGTTAACACTAAAATGCGTTGGTGAAATCGGCACTTAGCGAGCCTATCACAAACGACCTGATGAACATACACGACTAATATACCTTTCAAACAAAAAAAACTGCATTCAAAATCAGATCATCCGTTTGGGGGCTACGATGCCACATACAGACACAATGTATACGTCTACAGTCTACACAGACACAGGTTACAGATACAGGATGTAATAACCCGACTTTGCAAAAAATGGGTCTAAAAAGGCTAAAACAAGAAAATAATTCCAATTTGAAATCCAGGTATGCATAGGTACAAAAATGGTCAAGGTAGAGCCGTGGTCGTACCCGTTTATATTTTAATGTGGGTGTATAAAGAGGAGAGAAAAGAGGGATTATACTGCAATAATATTAATGAGTGATAATACTTTAGGGTGTGTCCCGTATTATATAGAGTTTACTGTGAAAGTACCAGCTCTGAAAGAGGTACTTTTTTAAAATCATTGTATAAGCAAATTTATGATGTTAGGGCATTTATCACAGAAACATGAAAGTCAAAAGCAAGATTATCACCGCTGGTACTTTCATAGTAAACTCTACATATGTGGCATATACACACCTTAAAATATTATCACTCATTATTTTACACCTTGTATTTCCGTTGTACCTGTAACAAAAGTTCTTCGGATGATTAGCACGGGGCTAGATTATAATATTCAAAATTCAATTCAAAATTCAAAAAATTTTATTTCCAAGTTAAACTTAACAAGCTATTTTCGGAAAGTCAACAAAAATACTAATAGCTCCCCTCACCGATTTCGGTGTCGGTAGCCGATTTCATTGAAACCAGGCCAGCTACGCAGGAGTTATTTTGTAGTGCCCAAGTGTGTGCGCAATATACAAAGATACTCTCTCTTCCTTTAACTCTCATAACCCAGTCGGACTGATAACCGACACGACTGGCGAGACAAGGCGCAGGACCGACTTTTTACATGCCCATCAGACGCATGGATCATCTTACTTATCAGACAATCAGGTGATCAGCCTGCATTGTCCTTACCAAACTTGAAAACGACATTTTTGTTGTTCCAACGCGGTAATCAAACCCACGACCTCCTGGTCGAGAGCGAAGCTAAGAACCAGTAGACCACGGAGCTAGCCCCTCCGTGACGAGCTAGAGCTAGATTGACGTGGTGTGAAGTTCATATATCTATACTAATATTATAAAGCGGAAGAGTTTGTTTGTTTGTTTGTATTATTATATTACTTATGTTTTTTTGTCAACTCTCATTTGAGATGTTAAGTTGCTGATCATACATCCACTTTATTTTAAGGACTTTGTCGGTCCTCGTGTAAAATGTCGCACCGGCGGTAATGACTAATGAGGAAGCGCGTCGCACCTGAGTTTTATCTGATCTCCAGTTGTATGTAGGTCATACATCTTAAGCGTAATCCATATACAAATTACATTTATGTTTCATTTCATTGTTTTCCTTTGTTATTACTTTTTGTGGATTAGTATGTCAAATGATTATAGAAGATATCTAGTTATTTTTAATGTTCCTTAAATACAATAAATTTTACGTTATCTGTGGCTGAACTCGCGGGCGTCGGTGCTCGAGCCGGAGGTCACAGTTTCGAATCCCAAAGAAGGAAAGTTTAATGTTTTTTTTCGTTTATTTTTATAAAAAAAGCATGTATAATTTAATATTACGCACTAAGGGTTTGACAAAAAGTGTGATGAGGATTATAATAATAATAATTAAACCCCGTCAAGGAAGAGATAAGTGCACTGCTCACACACGCGGGCACTATAACTCCTGTTTAACCGGCATTGTTCCAACTATACCTCTATGAGCTCGGACTGGAATGACTTGTTTTACATTAAAATGTATCACATTATGCTGATGTAACACCGAGGGCCGGTGTCTGAAAGGCTAATCTATGATCAACTAATATGACATTCTAGTTAACTACCTATATTAATCGGTGATTGGTGAAACTTTTATTAGAGAGAAAGAGGGATATATATTATATAATTACATAATGCTCGCACTTTCGAGGCTGGTCAAAATACCACAGATAAGCTTAGACCCAATTTTGCCAAACACTGTTTGTTAAATCCTTTTATAAATACCATGCTATCCCTCTCGTATTTCCTGTCAGTGAATGAGAAGGCATGGTATTTTAACAAGCCGTTAACATTAACAAACGTTGGTCAAATCGGGACTTAATTCAACAAGAGACACCTTATTATATACGATTCGAATCAACCTTGTTAACTTGAATTTAGTTGATCATACATTTGGACCATTGGCCATTCAGAAATCGGCCCCGAGTTGTGACGCACTGTAGCGACTACGTTACGTAATTGACGCGCAATTTCACTCTCGCGGAATAATGTTTAAAAAACTAAAGTGTTATAATAAGCCACATTTTGATGAGACGTCTAATAATTATGTCCAATAACTCTCGAATGTACTAGCTAACAGAGTTAGCATGGATAAAAAATCCACAAACATAAACCAAAAAACAAAAAATCCACAAACTTTATTCATTCTATCTCTGTTAGCTACCAAAAATAAGAGTTCCATCCAAAAATATTCTTGGGCGACTCATCAAAATGAGGACCTTACTCACGAAAAATTAGCTTGATACTTATCAAGTGAAAACAATGTATGGGGGAACCCTGACTAGTCAAACTAATTTATCGGCATTTAATTACAGCTCCAAATCCTATACTGTATTTACTCTCATAAAAACAGCCATAAGTGGCCGATTTAGCAATTTTCTTATGGCATGGCAATAACGTGTTCCAGAACCCCGCTCCGCTCGCCGCTCCGCTCGCCGCTCCGCTCGCCGCTCCGCTCCCCGCGCCGCAAGTCGCGCCGCTCGCGCTCCGAGTTCAGCATGGACGACGACGACTACTCGCCGGCCACCTCCCTCACCAGCGTCAACTCCCTGGCCAGCCTGCTGAAGGAGAAGATACAGGTACGGGGTCGAGCAGGTGATGATGAAAGGTCCACGGCACCACGTTTCCCGCTTCGAGTTCAGTCATAGCATCTAGTGGCAATTTATGGTATTCCACGAAGAGTAACTAAAAATCATTTAAAATGTCACACAACACAACCTTCTTGTTCTTCTTCTCATCACAACTTTAGCCATAGACGTAACCGCTTACCTGATAGTGAAAGTTTCACACCACGTCAATCTGGGCCCTTGATAAGTACCCGAAGAACTTATATAACATATTTAAGATTTTTATTATAACCATATTATACACAAATTTAATACACATCCATGACTTAGGAATATTGACAACCTTTTGTTCCGTCGGCGGGATTCAAACCCGCGACCTCTCGTTCGAGCACCAACGCGCTCAACCACTGCGCTACGGAGGTCGTCGAGGAGATAGACTGGACCTGATGGTAAATCGGTGCAGATTAACTGTGCAGGTAAAACTGGCCGGTAAATCTTTACATGTTACATGATTGCGTGAAAAGGCAAGCCAAGCTTTAGGCACTCATATCGTCGTCGTCGTCGCTTCAGCTATAATATCTACTGTTGGATAAGCCTCTCCTAAAGTATTTCATGGCAGGTGGGTTGGCGAGCCCAGTTTTAAGATAGTAACAATGCTGCCAATTTCCGGATAGTAAAATATACCCTCTGTGACCTTTTACGACACTACAGTTTAGATGGTTAATAGGGTGGTGCTATTCTTAGTATGACTCCGCCACCCCAAGGAGTGGTCAGCACTCCTATATTAAGGGATATTTCATTAATAGTTCCTTAGTTTCTATAATTGTTAACTTCTCTATTCTAGAGCATACCCCAAAAGATGCGTAAGAAGCCGACCGACTACAAGCTGCGGGCGTTCGTGGGTCTCATGTTCCTCGCCGTCGTGTTCTTCGTGGGGTTCGCGTACGTCCTCTACCACCAGCAGGCGTTGACTAAGGCCTACTTCGACAGCGTGCAGTTCAACGAGCCGAAGCGGCTCATCAGGATCTTCAACAAGGAGGACGTCGAGATATTGAAGGCTAATTTGGGTGAGGAATTTTGGCTCATGGATATGTTGAGAAAATATTTTGGTTCAATGCTACCCGAGTTATTAAAATAACTATAAATAGTGCTTAAGTGTGTGCGAAATACACAGAAGCACTCTCTCTTCCTTCATTCTCTTAGCCCAGTGGGACGGATAACCGACCGACTTTTTACATGCCCATCCGACGCATGGATCATCTTTCTTGTCAGACAATGAGATGATCAGCCTGCTAATCTAACCAAACCTGAAAACAACCTTTTTTGTTGTTCCAACGTGGGAATCAAACCTACGACCGTCGAGAGCGAAGCTCTGAACTACTTGACCACGGAAGCGATGATCCTTATTGTATTGTTTATATTTTATTGGTAATTGAATTGATATTGTTTTCAATTGTATGTGTTTTTTATTCTTAATTAAACTTAACTGTAATTCTATTTATAATTTAACTGTAATAAAAAAGAATAAAGAAAAATTAACGAGCCCTGACAAAGTTAGGGGCGATGGAAAAAAACAAAAAAAAAAAAAAAAAGGAAGCGATGATCCGAGCATAAAATATACACGGTCAAATTAAGATTAGCAACAGTAATACGAAATATTGTATGTAGGAGTGAGGTATTTTTGTGGGCGTCTCTTGTATTGTATTGTATCGTCAGGAGATAGTAAACGTGAGAACTAAACTATTATATTCTCTCAATATTAACAGTTATTTTACATTCAACATTTTAGTGATTAATTAGATTACTATGGAAACGTAAACGAATTGGGGTCTATATCTTGACAATATCCATCATCTGCTCGAGAATGTCATCTGTCATTATTGTCATAAGTGACATTTGTCTTCTACTCCTTTTATTTTTGGCAATCGCAGTTGTCTCTTGTCAAATATCACCAAACTCTTTTTGTAAGCTTTACGTCTCAACTCCGACCTATATATTTCCCAGCCGTCGGCCTCGCCGCCAAGAAGAAGGCCTACCCCTGCCTTCCCGAGCACCGCAAGCCCGACGGCTCCGAGTGTCTGGAGTGGCTGCACGACCTGCGCTTCTACCTCAAGTGCTTGCCGCACGAGCCCGGCGTGGACAACACCACGTGCTACTCCGTGCATTGGAAAGCTCTTAGACCAGGTCGGTATTGGAGGGAAACGGCAGCGGTTGACTCTTGTTTAATTTTATTTTAATATCAGACGAAAACTGGGGTATATACAGTAACACGTGTCTGTGTGTACCTGTGTGTCTGGGTGGTGGTGGCAACCAAACGAATGAACCGATTTGGATCTAGTTTTTTTAAAGCTGACGTGATCGAGAGTATTCTTATTCTTAATTCATCATCATCAGTTCACTCAATAGTTGAAGATTCGGGGTTACTTAATTTTGTTTATTATTCCGTTTCCGTTTACCTCTTTAAGTATCAGAAGCATATACTATTATAAACTGTTAAATATAGTTTCTGTAGTATAATAATATATTAAACATATTTTTATTTCAGACGTACTTCCCACCGACTGTTTCGACTGGGGCGACACTAAAGTGCATTGGTATGGCGCGGGCCAATCAAACAATTTAACATGGCCCCTGAACTCCGGATCCATAGACTTCACCTCCTTCATCACAGGCGACATGCAGAAGTCGCAGTGGAGTAACGTCCTCACGAGATACCTCATCAACTCCAAAGGGGCGGCCATCGTCGTCGACGACCAAACCCCGCTTCAGATATCTGTGAATAAGAAAGGAAAAGATATCTGCATAAGGGCTAAATTCGATGACTTCGCATATGCGAATAGGCTGACAGAGTTTCCCGAAATGAGATACAATATTTGCACGTCCAGAGACATGAAGTCTCTACATTCCTCCATTCACAGCCACAGACAAGCTCCTCTATGGGACGGATTGAAGCCCGCCGATATGCAGACACTAGATTTCCTTATAACGGAACCGATATGGCAAATAGCTCCACGCTTCAAACACGAGCTGCAAGATGAGACGATATCGCGATACACCGAAGACGTCATAGACCTAGGATTTCTAAAACAAGGCCACGTCTTGATAAACGAATTCTGGCAGAACGAAATCGGCGATCTCACTGTCGATACTAGTCGTTTCGCGACGTTAAATGTAACCGTAGATAAACTACATAGACGCGGATTTAAGGTAGCGTTTACGGTGCAGCCTTTTATAAGCACGGAGAGCGGAAATTTTGCTGAGACCGTCCAAAAGAGGTTACTAATTAGTGAAAGAAATAGCGACAGAAGAATACCCGCGCTTACTAGATTCAAAACATTAGCCAGTGCTGCGGTTCTGGACATAACGAACAATCGCTCCGTGCCATGGTTCCTCGATAAGCTGCAGGCCGTGATCGACGAGTATCATATAGATTCCTTCTTCTTCGATCTAGGAACCGCCTACGACATGCCCCACTACTATCACTGCGAGAAACAAATAATAAATCCTGATCAGTACAAAACGATATTTACGAAAACTTTTGAAAAAACTCTAAACGTGATCGGAGTGTCATCGGCCGTGAGTTTACCGAGGCCACCCATATTTGTTGCATTGCCGCCCTTCGAATCTTCCTGGGAAGCTTTGAGGCTAGTTATACCTACGATACTAACTTACGGAGTAAATGGGTTCCCGTTTATAATGCCCGGGGCAGTGGGAGGGGATATATACTGGCCCGGCAGCGAACAGTTTCTACCTTCGGCCCGGGAACGAGGTTCCGTTGAGACACAAACAAATAATACAGTCCAGTCAGAAAATGGGATAGAGCTACCCGAACGAGAGCTCTATATGAGATGGCTGCAGATGGCTACGTTCCTGCCTGTAATGAAATTCACACACTTGCCGAGTAAATATAACGACGAGAGAGTCTTAGAGATGGCCAAAAACTTAACGCTGTTGAGGCAAAAATGGGTAAGTTACATTCATACTTGTAGGATGGGTATCAATTAATTATTTATTTTATTTGAACCTAAATTAAACATAGTTACGGCAAACATAAATGATAAATATTAAAGGATTATTTAAAGAAATAAAGTAGAATGATAACAAAGATCTTCATGTAGATAATTAACTTCCAGGTGATCCCTCTCCTGCTGAAGTTCAAGCGCGAAGCCTTAGAGGAGGGCTTACCCCTGGTGCGGCCGCTGTGGCTGGTGGCGGAGGGCGAGGCGACGCTGCTGGTGCGAGATGAGTTCGTCATCGGCGACGAGCTAGTTGTGGCTCCAATTGTCAACAAGGGCCAGACAACGAGAGAAGGTGAGGTTATGATAGAGTAGGTGATCTCTTTTCAAGCTCCTGCTGAAGTCCATGTTGGAAGCCTACAGGTTCTACTTCTAGTAAGGCCACGATGACTGATGGTGGCGAACGTGGTTGAGGCTGATGGTGTCAGTGACGTTGTTCCAATTGTTGACAAGGGCTGGACAGCGAGAAAAAGTGATAAAACGTAATATGCTCTTGCTCCTGCTCCAGTTTAAGCTGAAAGACCTAGTCGCTCTATTCCTCGTAGGGCCACGGTGGTAGATTAGATACTTCAAAAGATAAGGGGTATGTGAAGCCGATAGAAATATAGTTTAAGGAACCTCGTGCCACTGGTAGAGAGTAAAAATAGAAAACACAGTATCAGAGGAGAGGTATAGTAGAGTTGTTACTAGCGAAGTTGTTAAAATAGAGGATAGACTGGTAAATAATATAAATTATCGAATATCGTCTGACTATAAAATAACCTTCTTTAAAGTAGTTCTAATTTATATTAAAACCAGAAATAATTGTTGCTATTGCAGGAAGTGTTTATTTATATATCTATTGAGAAAAATAAACTGGCAAGAATTTAGTTTTTGTATTAATTCCTATAAGTGCTATTGGATGAGATGGAGAATTAATGGTGCTCGTGATAATGTTCTAATGTTGTTTATATTTATTTAAGAACATATTCTCGTCTTCCAGTGTACCTGCCCGCGGGTCTGTGGCAGGACGGCATCGACGGCTCGCTGCGCAAGGGCAACCGGTGGATGCACGAGTACAAGGTGCCCACCAACCGCGTCGCCTACTTCCTCCGCAAGCCGGACGACATGAGGTTCTAGTGACGTCACCATGATGATAGCCAAGTTGCCATCGCTGATTACGACGACGAAGTTCGAAACCAAAAATGTATTGACATAAGCAACGCTATCCCCCGGTTATGTAAGGCTGATCAAATCCTAATATATGGCTTGCTAAATAAGCTTACATTTAACAAGCCGTTCTGAACGCTCATTTAGTAGCGAGCTAGTAAGAACGTAGCGAGTGAGTGAAGTTGTTGCGAGTGATTGACCAATGAGCGTTCAGAATTGTTTGGCAATTTAAACGTTACCTTATCGATTTGATCAGATTTTCAGCAACCGAAGGTATTTCACTTAGCGATGCTTATATCTAATACATAAATGTTTGCCTTGTGGTCTAAGACGATATACGATGAAGGGGTTCTTTCAGAAATACATGAGACTAACCGCGAGGTTTAACATTGAAACTTCTCCATCGGATGTCACTTTGTCTAAGGCAAGATTTACTTACGATTGGCTTGAGTCTGATGGTGATAATTGTGTCCCTTAGGGTTTATTGCAGGCTAGTGGTTTGATACATCAAAATTATATTTAGTGACTTTTTCAATATGGCTTAAAAGTTGTAAACTATGAGAAGTAACAAAAGTTTGAAAAAATTACCCTTTGGGAACGACGCGCTAATTATATTTCAAGCAGGGAGATGTCGCGTAACCCCTTCGTACTATTTATTTATATTTTCGAAAGTCAAATTGTGTTGTGATAACTAATAAAGCATGGAGACTAGAGATAAGGAGGATATTGTCTGTATGGTAGACTTACTAAAAAGTGCTGCAAAGATTAGGAAATAGGTGTACGAGTGGCTAAATTTAGTCGCCAAAAGTTGCAAATTTGTTAGTCTGTACCTATTAGTACTAGATTAACTAACTCAACTTGGCGACGTGAGAATATCTCTTTACATTTTTTGCACCTGTGACGTCACAACTACACAAAATGTCGCGTTTCTTTACATGTGTGACTCTGTGTAATAAGACCGACCTTACTGTGTGGTCTCTTAATTTCCTCTGAGAATACTGCTCCTTATCTCTAGTCTGACGGGGAACATGTAATGGTTGTGTACATGTTGTGTATTTATCAAGAAGGCATGTAATGTCCGTCCTGTGACCTTGTTGAGTTGCAAATCGCAATGTGTGCTCTACAATATTAAAATTTAGTTATTTTTTAGGCATGACTCGCAAAAGATATAATTATTATGTAACATACATTTTAATGATGCGGCATCGCAGAATATTTTCTATTTTTATAGGTATTTTAAAAATCAAAACTTTTGAAGTAAATTTTTTAAAGTAGGTAATGAAAATGTTACCTACTTGTACTTGCACGGAGTTCGTTCTAATTTTAGTTAACGACGATTGTCAAACAATCGGACGATGGTTTAATTTGTCGGTTACCTACTACAGTAACCGAGCTACTGAGAACATTATTGTTAAGAGTACAGTCAAATTGGTTAATCATAGTTTAGATTTGCCTGCTGTCTGCGAGGTTTTAAGCCAGATCTCCTATTATTGTGTATAAGCAATTTGAACATAATAAAATTTATGTCTAAGACTATTATTAATTTTAATGTAATGAATCCTTTCTGGAGAAAATTGTCTAAAAACCTCGCTTTCAGCTTGCAGGTTTCCTCGATAAAACGGAGGCGATGGGATAACTTTCACGAATTCATCATTTATATTTAAAATACCAAATCTATACAGGTTGATTCATGGGTCATATAGGAAGCCGAATATAATGTGAAGAAAATGACGCGTAGAGCATATTATATATTAAAAATTTTTGTTTAATTTTTTTCTAAAATGAGAAGGAGTGAATCTTTCTATGCTGGGGGGTTTCTATCTCGAAGGCTCCTAGTCTATTCACACGAACGCACTGGTCGTTGACCTTACCAGGATTGAAACTCATCTGTTTTGTGACTTTTATAGAGAACTTTAATCGCGATTTGTCGCGTTATGGTAAATAATTTATATGAGGTGCCAAAACAAAAATGCTTTACGCGTCCATCTCTTCACACTACATAATATATTCGGCTTCATATAGGCACCGTGAATCACTCTGTATAATAAGTAGGGCACTAATAAGCATTTGTTGCCGTTTCCTGAACCCTTCGCCTCTAGTGATAATAACATTCCATTTGCCATATTTATTTATATTTTAGGACTAATTAAAGTAATTAAGCTAACATTTAAGTGAATTCTTTGTTTTGTTCATTGTAAATCCTGCACCTATATGAAGTTGGAATAATTTAAGAAATTGTTTTCTAGACCAGGTTTAAATTCGTTGTAAATTGTTTGCAACATGTTTTAGACATAGTTTGTGATATTGTAATGCTATTAGACAATTTTATTCGGAAACTAAGTTTCTTTTTTTTTGCAATTAAAATTTATGTTTAAGTGTCAAAGTGAAGTTAAACAAAGTATTATTATACCAAAATATAGTGATAATATTATATTATGTAAGTGTTCTGTATATTATTTTTACTTCGCTTGTGTTCGTTGTCTGTAATTTTGTAAATGTTATTATAAAGTTTAAATTGAGAATGTGTATTATTTGAACTTCCCCAGCATAAATACTTTTTCATCGCATACATCAATACTAATATTATAAAGCGGAAGACTTTGTTCGTATAATCTTAGGAACTACTGGTCCGATTTGAAAAAATATTTTTTTGTTGGATAGTCCATTTATAGAGAAAGGCTTTAGGCTATGTAACATTACGCTACGACCAATAGGAGCGAAGCGTCAGTGAGAAATGTTGCAAAAACGGAGAAAATTTATTACATTTGGGGACTTTCATTGCGTGCGCTGCATAAACGGTTTAAGTCACTCAAAAACCACGCGAACGAAGTTGCGGGCACAGCTAGTATAATATAAATTTTTAATATTTTTTTATATCTTAGGCACCAACTTCCTGCACCAACATTTAATATTTATTTGTTATCATATCTCACTTTTGGGGCTGACTAATCTCTACAAAGGAAACACAGTGAAATATTATTTTTTTCTTTATTTACTCATACACTTCACCAAACACGCTGAATGGGAAATAGCGATACGACTGATATAATGAATGGTTCTTAATATTTTTTTCTTTTTTTTCTCTTTTAATTACGTAATACATTAATTGTAATAAATACCTAAAGAACCCTCAAAGGATTAACATCATTATTTAAATTATTAAATAAAGCAACAAAGCAAAGGCGAACTTCGAGTCAACGGAACAGAGCACATTATCGCCCGGCACGTCCGGGCCCATACATCAATCAGCCTTACCATTTAGCGTGTTCACAGTCCAATAAAATCGGTGATTTCAAAAACATCAACAGGGTTAGAAAGTATACAGTCGGACGACGGTCGGAGTTCCCAGAAAAGCGAGCCGCAGGTCGTCGGCGGCTCGGCGTTTAGTATCGATAAAGAACTTCCCAGGAAACTTCGACGCGTCGCTTACAGATATCTGGATAAGGCAGTCTTTGAGTGTACTAAACGAACCGGCCGCCGGCGCAGGAGCGAGTTGCTCGAGAACGGAAACCGACGCGCGCCGGCGGCCGCGGAACACGGTAACAATATATTTACAAAACATACAAAATATCTAGAAACGAGAGATTCTGACAGTTCATCAAACGACCGATTCTATTCCAACGATGCTTGGGCCCTCCCCGCATAGCACGTTGTTAGCACCACATAAGCTTTACATCTACCCCACCCCCCTCCCGCAACATCGTCCGACGCCCCGGCTCGGCGACCGGCCCGAGGTCCCGGGCCGGTGCAGCTTCCGGGGCGCCGGACCGAACGGTGTCCACTGGGTGAAGTCGGCCGCGGGACGAGTCGTCTCGCACCCGTTCGCCGACTTCACGCCAGTCGACGCCGAACACAATTCGAACAATCCCTATCCGTTTATAATTAAATAATTATACAAAAACAGACCGAAAATAATATTATAATATCACTTTGCAATATGAGTCATAATTTTCATTGTGAGACAATCACTCGTATAAATTCTATCATATACATTTTCAAATTCAAAGCAACGAGATAAGAAAAATACAACATTTAATAATTTCAATAATGATTTACTCTCGGAGCTATTGATGTTCACTAAGCTGATACAATTCTTATCTTTAATAACATTTTAATATTCCTAATATAATATGCATTAATTAATTATACTTCTAGCTATAAAATATAATAGTAAACGTCCGGGTCGGGCTCGGAGCCGCGACGCCGGCCGACGAGTGGCGAGCCCCTCCCGGCCGCGGCGCGAGACGGACGCGCGGACAGACCGCGGACAAGCGGACGAACGGAACGGGCGAGCGGGAGAAAAGCACCTCGGGCCACGTGAACGCGAAAGCCCAAGTCAAGCCAGGCAGTGTCGGAGAGAGAGAGAAATACGTCCGTCCGTCTCGAGCCGCGGCGTCTCGCATCACGCGTCCCTGACTTGTCCCACCTCGCCGAGCGGAGGGTCGGACGCGACCTCGCCCTCCCTTCATCATATTACCCGAAAACTTTACAGAAAATAAATATCGCTCGACGTACTCGGAGACAGAACGTTTCTGTTCAAACATTGTGCGGGCGAAGATTATACAGAATCGTCTCTATGCGACTATACTTTGGCAAAGAAAGCGACGGTACGTCGGGGTAGCCTTAGACTATGGATGACTTAAAATTAATTGACTCAAAACCTTTTTATTTGAATTGGCAAACGATGAACGGAGAAAAGGAGGAAACGCCTCGTAACGTATCACACTTAGACTACACGGGGGTCGGGTGACGTCACGGGCCACGACCGCGCGCGCCACCCCGCCCTCGCCCCTCGCCCCCTTCGCCCGCAGCGCAAGCGGCGGAGTAGCGCGGAAACTATCTACTCGAGGTTTACAAAAAATATAAATCAATTTATATAGGAACGAATACCACTTCACGTTCATAAGTATTTGGGTAGGATTCGACTAGAAAATTTTACATACGCGTCCCGTTGCACCGAAACGTCGAAATTATCTCGGAGGTTCTGTCGGGACCTATCTGTACACGAAACACGAAAAGAGTTCAACACACTTTAAAACTATATAGTCAAAGACGCAACAAGCGGTATTCAACTTAAAACAACGGTAAATATATCATTTTAAATATTTCTAATAAAACATTCATTAAATCGTTTAAGCTCTCTATTATCTTAGGCTGCCGTTTTTTTACAAAAAATAGAGATCACTTCCTCACTTCGAGCGGTCCGCTGGCGTCGAGGCCACGTCGCACGGTGCACGGTGCAGCACGGCCGCAGGCACGGGCCGTGTCACACCGGTGCACGGTGCACGGCACAGGCCACGCCGCAGGCACGGACCACGGCGCAGGCACGGACCACGGCGCAGGCACGGGCAGCGCCGTCCCGAAGCCACGTGCGAGGCGGCCGCAGGCACGGGCCGCGCCGCACGCGACAGTAGTCGGGGCCGAACCGCTCGACTTCGCGTTCGACTTTTGTGCACTCTACTCGTATATCTAACGACCGGTTGGAAAAAAATATCAGGGGATCTATTTTTTTCACAAATCCAGATTCCACATTCATTCCGTAATCATATTTAGACAATAGAAGTAATCTTTATCTTTCTACAGAGGTAACGCCGCGGACCGCGCGCGCGTCCGCCGCGCGTCCGCCGCGCGTGCGCCCTCGGGTCGACTCGAGTCCTAGTCGGTTCGTCTTCTACCATGAAATGGACTTTTTCCTAAAATATCACGTCCGTGTAAAGCGCTCGCTAAAAAATTAATGTCTCTACATTTATCGTTATATATAAGAAGTTAAATGGCGTTAGCAAAATAATTTTTTCAAAAATTTTTGTTGCACAAGCGGTGTGTCGGCTAAATAAAATGGACTTTCGCTAAATATCGTGTATAAAAGCACTACTCATTGTATAACACCAGACTCAAAAACGTCATAAAAATATTTTTAAATGGCGTGTACTTCTTATCGATGACACTACTAGAAAAGAGTTTTAGAAAAAAATGGACGTTTCTGATTTTAGGTCGAGAAATCGGTTCGACGATAGTCGGATGTGGTCGCCTACGGCGGACGTTCGGATACAGTGTCGGTGTTCCTATCCATATTCTAATCAATTCTTACGGCTACGGTCCGCGGATTGCGAGTCGTATACGCGGGGGTATAGAACTCCAATCGCGCCGGCTCGGTCGGCTATTTGCAAACAATCTCATGCGGAGAAGCGGCCTCGCGCGGGTCTCTTCACAGGCTATCACAGATTCCTACCCGTCCCGGGAGAGCCCGCGCGTCGTCGGAGGCTCACTTCTTCGATGAGAAGGCCACAAATAGGCCCGACACCTAGAACTCAAGTCTGTAGGCGGCGCAGGAGGTCTCATGGTCCTGCAGGTTGATGGTGCAGCGCGAGGCCGAGGGCGACAGGTCGATCTTGTACTTCTCGAGAGCTTCCTCGTTCTCGGTCACCCAGTAGCCGAGCACGTCGGTGTCGTACGTCGGGATTATTGTTACTTCTGGAACGAAACATAATAATCTCATCTTATTATTGTTATATTAGTACATAATATGTATGTAAAAAATATAGGTACTGTTTTACGACGAGTGTACGAACCGAGTAGAATGAAATTTGGCACGGTTAAAGTTAATGTTATGGAAGGTAATAGAAAGCTAATTTTAAATGATGCTGATTAATACCTAAAAAAAATAATTCAAAACTTCAGATTATTGTGCGTTTGCGTGTTTTATTATTTATTTATAAATTCGAATTTCTATCGCAGGACAATCTTTAATATAATTATTTAAAACTATAGTTACCTAAATCCTTGTCTTCCCACGTTTTCTTGGCATCTAGAAGTGCATTATATATTTCCTTGGATGGCTCCGTCCCCGAGAACACGTAGTAGCGCGCTCGGACCCGCTTGAAGAAATCCATGGCGGAGTAGTAGGAGTTGCCGTGGTGCGGGACGTACGTGAGGTCCATGTATATGGGAGCGGGAGCCTTCTTTTTACTGGGCGATTCGGAGGCTCGTTTCGCTTCTTTGCTCTTCTCTTGGTTTAGTTTGTTCTTATTCGCTACATTCGAGGATGCCGTTTGTTTTTTAGGAGTACTTCTGTTATCCGTTTGGTTCGGCGGTAGGATTGGACTCGGCAGCCCCAGTGGTTTACCCCAAGATTCTATAGGATCCTTGTCTTTGGATGTTTTTTCGGAACTTTCACTTTTACTCGTTTTCGATTCAACTTTGTGACTCGTAGAAGAACTGCTCGCTGAAGTTTTTTGGGATTCAGTTCTCAATTCTTTTAATGTTAAACTATCGCTCTCTTTTTTCGTTTGATAATGACTAGCGCTGGCATGACTCTCTTCATCGATTTTATATTTTGCTGTTATATTTGATATAACTTCATGTCCACTCACTTTTTTATGTTCTTCTATAGCTTTATTGAATTGTTCATCTGCCTCTTTTAAGAAAGAAATGTCCGAGTGGTGAATCGACTCCGATTTTACCTCCGTTTTTGTATCTATTTTAACTTCTGACTTACTTTCTATTTTTTCATTTGTGTATGTTTTAGTTTGTACTTCAGTTGAAACAGTAAAAGATTCGTCATCATCGGGAATATCACCGTATATCGACATGGACATTGGATCTAATGATTGTGGATGTAATTTAGTATCGAGTTCAAAGCTTAAATTAGATCTTGGAGAATGAGCTATTTGAGATTTTGTACTGCTTGGACTACCTTGTCCGTCGTCGTCGCTATAATACATACCACTGCTCTCAGTCCCCCAAACGTGAGTTGCTGCATGAGATTCTCTAGAACTGATATCGGAAGGTGGTGATGAAATTCCTCGCTGATCATAATCGTCACTGGCTGCAGATGAACTTCTTAAATCTCCAGTTTTAGATGAAAGTTTGGAAGAGGATTTTTCACTTTCACCAGTATCAATTATTTCCTCGAATTCTTCTTTAAATTCTGAAATAGTAGTTTTAGTAGATTTTGTTGTTTTTGTTGTGCCATCATCTCCTTTGCTAACGGTTATCGTTTCTACAGTAATTTTAATTTTTTCAGGACTGATAACTTCCTTAGTGGTCAAAACAGTAATTGTTTGTGTAATTTCATTATCACCTTCTTTTAAAATTTTCGTATAAGTTTCAGTTTCAGTTGTTATTTCGCCCACTGGAGACCGCTTTTTGTGTTTAGTTTCATATTGTTGTGATTCACCTTTTTGTTCTAAGGATAACTGTGTTGGTGTTGGTTTGTCATCTTTATGTAGAATCGGATCCTCTTGATCTATTACTGATTTAATTGTTTCTGATAAATTGTCTATATCTTCTGGGGACCAATCACTCATTCTACTTCCTTTAGGAAGATATGTGACCTGTGTTTGAACATCTTTGGTAGTTTCTATTGCACCATCTTCTTTTTTATTTTCGGTTATAGTTTCTGTTATTGTTTTTACAGCAACTTCCTTGGTTTTAGAGTTTAAAAGCTCTTCTTTTGTAACGTGAATAGTAATATCTTGAGTAATTTTTTCAGACTTTTCATTAATGTACACATTTATCTTTTTATCATCAGCCGTTTTTGTTATTCCCGTGGAAGTAAAACCTTGTAACGCAGCTTGTAAATCACTATTAGATGTTTTTTGGAATTCCGAGATCGTGATTTTAACATCCTTCGTAGTTTCTAATGATCCATCAGAATATTCATCTTCTGTTGTTGTTTCAATCGTAGTTCTTACGCGTTTAATATCTTTATCTAAACTTTGCAACGTTTCTTTTCTTGTTTTTGTTGTAATAGTTCTTTTTATAGTGTCGCTTTCTTTAGTTACGATTTCATATTTTACGTCTAAATCTTCAACAGTATCTTCCACAATTTCACCATCAGAAGTTTCAGATAAAGAGGTATCACAGCCATTACTATCCATAGGCACATCAGAAATAGACATTTTTTCAGTCTTTTTTACTATGACTGTGCCATCAGGATACTCATCTTCTAAAGTAGTTTTAGTTGTGGTCTTAATTTTCTTCATATTTGTATTTGAATTCACCAGTAGTTCTTTAGTTGTAGTTATAGTTGTTCGTCTATTTATCAAAATATTATTTTCAATTATTTTCTCAAGTTCTGTGTTAGTTTCGGTTTCTGGCTCACCAGACGGAAAATATCCTTCTAATGTATGGTCTATAGAGTCTCTTCTATAATCTTGAGTAGATACTTTTATATCTTTAACTATTTCAACGGTGCCATCAGGTAACAAAGTTTCTGATACAATTTCAGTGGTTGTCCTTATAACTTTTTCGCTCTCATCAGACTTTGACAATGTTTCCCTTGTTGTTGTTGTGGTAATGATTTGTTGTAGTTCTATTCCATTTCTTTGTACTGTTTTATTCTCTTTGTTTATATCCACAGTTTTCTCTTGTAACTTGGAATAAGTATCTAAATCCAATGATTCATAATAATTATTATCAATGTCCTTAATATAAAGATTTGTAGCTATTATTGTGTTGCAAGAACCGTCTGGGTAAGTGTCTGTCGTGGTTGTAGTTATCACTGTCTTTAATTTTCTTAAAATATTATTTGAATCGGAATAATTACTCTTTGTAGTTTTAGTAACAATATGACGTCTTATAATAACCTTGTTTTCTTCGATTTCCTCATCTTCGACTGTCTCCGTTTCTTCGATATCCCCAACTGGAATAAGATCCTTTAGTAAATTCTGATCTTCAAATTGCAATTCCGAGCTAGCAGTTACAACATTACTGGGTACTTCATTATCCAGAAATTGATTATATTTACTAGTTTTTGTTACTATTGATCCATCCGGATATTCATCTTCAAGTGTAATAGTTGTTGTCAATTTTGTTTTCATTATTGTTTCAGTTTGGTTAGAAAATATTTGTTTTGTAATAACAGTTGTTTTTTTTCTTTTGATTCGTTTCCCATATTCCATTACATCTGTTTCTTCTACATCGCAATGTTCTTCTGGATCACCCATACTTTTAAATCCCTCTAATATACATTCCTCTGCTTTCGAAACTAAATCTTCTATTCGGATGTTTACGTCCTTTGTAACTTCCAGTGTTCCATCTGGTTTCTCAGTTTCTGTTACTGTTTCTGTAGTTACTTTTTTCTTCTTTTTTGTTCTATCTTCTGTTGATAAAATATCTGTTTTCGTAGTTATTGTAATAAATTGCTGAACTTTTTTTCCATCAATAACTTTCTCTTGAGATTCATTTTTGACTGCCTGTGTGGTATTTTCTAAAATAGTGTAGTCTAATAGCTCTGTCGTTTCAACGATATTATCTTGTTCCTCAATATTGGATAACGATATGTTTGTATCGACTCGAGTTTGTGATGAACCATCTGGATATTTATCAGTAGTGGTAACGGTAGTCACTGTCTTAATTTTCTGAACAAAGCCTTGCGAATCAACGTATTTGGTTTTGACGGTTTTAGTTGTAATTGATCTAGTAATTGTAATACTATTTTTTGTAATATTTTCGATATGGGTTATTTCTTCTTCTTCAGGCTCACCGATGGTTTTATAATCTTTAAGTAATTCATCGATATCATTGCTAGTGTCTTCACTGAATTCGTCTATTTTCACTTCAACATTCTTTTCTTCCTTCTTTGAACCATCTGGATATTCTTTCGTTATATTAGTTTCAATGCTGGTTTTAATTTTTTTCTTGTTATCATTAATTTTTATAGTTTCTTTTTTAGTGGTTGTTGTTATAGTTTCAATAATATCAATGTTACCCTCTTTGATAATCCGCTTGCTGACATCAGTGTCGATAGTTGTATCTTCTATATTAAGATCAACATCATCCAAATCAAGTAACTCAACCGACTCTAACACTGAAAGATCTTGTGTCAGTTCAACTTTGTTATCAATATCCATATCTAGTGGGCTTTCAGATTTAACATCTTTTGGGTATAGATCCATTTGTGATGTGGAGCGTAAAGTGGACGAACATTCGTTAAGTAAGATTTTAGTGTCTTTTGTCGTTGTTACGGATCCATCAGCACCTTTACTGTGTGTTGTTGTCTCAATTGTGGTTTTGACATTTTGAGGAGTACCATCTTCTCTAGAAATAACCTCTTTGGTCGTTACCGTAGTTATAGTTTGAGTTACAACATTTTCACCTTCTTTTATAATTTTTGTCACAGTGTCAGTTTCTGTCTTTATTTTACCCACATTCTGCATTAGTGCTACTAAATCTGAATCTATATCTAAATCTGTTCCTTTGACAGATTTAGCAACTTTTTCTGTAGTGGTAGATATTTTTTGAGTAACAATGTCGTCGCCAACGTGCACTACTTTTGTCACAGTTTCTTCGGCACCATCAGACTTATCGTAAATTACTTCACTTTGAACTCCATCACTAATTTTAACATCCTGGAAACTACTAGATGTCTTCGGTAAGGGACTTACTGGGACAGTGGGTGGTGTGGAAACTCTCTCTAAATCTGTTCTAATAACGATGTTTTCTGTTTTAATGCCCTGTTGTACATCTTCATCGCGTTCACCAAAAGCTTTTCTCACCGAATTCATGATTTCTTCCGCACTATCTTCTAATGTTAATTTTGGTGACGAAATTGCACTTAGTATTGACGTACTCGCACTTTCACCTTTTGAATCATCTTCAGCGATGGCAATAATTTCATTTATATCACTTTTACCTCTTAAGTCTTTAGACAAAGAGTGCTTCTTTGCGCTTTTTTCGGAAGTCTCAAAACTATATTTTTCTTCCAAGCTTATTTCCTTAGAAACGTCTTCGGAACTGCTGTGAGTAACTTGGAAAATAGATTCAAAACTACCTTCTGTTTCTTTAATCTTATTTAAAACTTCATCTGCATTTTGAACAAAAGAATCAAAAGTTCCCAAAGTTTGATCATCACATGTTTGTTGTTCAGTTGTCTTGATATTTATTGTACCATCAGGGAATTCGTCTTCAATTGTTGTAGTTGTAGTAATATACCTTCGCAAAACGTTTTCAGTATAATTAGCAAACAATTTAGTAATTTTATAAGTGATTGTTTTTCTTTTTATTGACAGCCCATTTTCAACTACAGTTTGAATATCAGTCGTTTGTTCTGATTCAGGCTCCTCTATTAATTCAAAAAGATTAGTAGAATCTTGAGATTCTACCTTTGAACTTGACTTATGTAATTTTTTATCATTTGTTAGATCTATTGGACGTATAGAAACTTCGTCATCGTGCTTGTCTTGTATAGAATATAGTGACTTCTGTTCATCTTTTACAATTGTAAGAGATGTAGAGTCAACTTGTGATTCTCCTACAGAGCTAAGTGACACTTTTTCCTCTATTTGAGATTTTAGAGATTTGGTATTAGTGTCTAGGTGTAAACACACCTCAACATTATCCTTGAGCTTGGTAGGAATTTCATCTGATTTTCCCTCCTTAAGATCAGATATCTTGGCATGTTCTGGTAAATTTTCAGAAACATTTTTAACAGAACTTTCACCCACTTCTTCCTTGCTTGGAATTTCAACTTTCAATTCTGGTTTATCTTTAGGTGACAATTCTTCGAGTAGTTTTCCTTTTACGGAGCTTGGCGATTTATTTAGTTGTTGTTCCAACAGTGGAGATAAATCTTGAATTTTTCCTTTAGGATCAGGTATCTTTTCATCTACCACTACTATGGTCTTTGCAGATAAATCTTCTTGTTTTTCTTTGGTAAGACCACTTATCTTTGTAGCTATTTCGCCCCTTGGTAATTTTTCAACGCCCAGTTTGTCTTCTGCACGACTTGGTGACTTCTTCAATTCCTGTTCCAATTGTAGACAATCTTTTCCATTCTGCAAAGGCTTATCAGAACTTGATGACTCTTTCATCTCTATGCTCTCCACAGGAATTTCTTCCTTAATAAGACTTCGCGATTTAGGTAGTTCTTCGTTAAGCAGTGGGGTTTCTTTGACTTCTCGTAGTTTTTCAACGGGACTAGGTGTCTTTTGCTCCTTACCTTCCATAATCTTTACATCAATTTCATACATTTTATCCTTGCTTGACCTTATTTCTTCGAGTTGTGTTTGGTCTTTAGGCGACAATTCATCAAGCTGTTTTGATTCTGAAAAGGTTAGAGATTTTCTTACTTCTTGTTCTGACAGAGGCGAATCTTTATCAGCTTGCAAGTATTCTAAAAGACTAGGTGTCTTTTGCTCCTGGTCTAACAGTGATGATTCTTTGACATCTTGCAATTTGTCTACAGGACTAGGTGTCTTTTGTTCTTTAGTCTCCAGTATTGTTACAGGAATTTCTTGCAGCTTATCCTTGCTTGGACTTGCACTTTCTGGTTCTACTTCACCTTTTGGTGATAATAAATCAAGCCCTTTTGAGTCAAATGGACTTGGGGACTTCTTCAGTTCCTGGTCTAACTGTGGAGATTCTTTGATCTCTTGCTGTTTATCTACAGGACTTGGTGTCTTTTGTTCTTTAGTCTCCAATGTTTTTACAGGAATTTCATGCAGTTCATCCTTGGTTGGACTTTCACCTTTCGGTTCTACTTCACCTTTTGGAGACAGTTCATCAATCACTTTTGATTCTACAGGACTTGGAGACTTCTTCAATTCCTGGTCTAACAGTAGAGATTCTTTGAAATCTTGCAGTTTGTCTACAGGACTAGGTGTCTTTTGTTCTTTAGTCGCCAATGTTGTTACAGGAATTTCATGCAGCTCATCCTTGCTTGGACTTTTACTTTCTGGTTCTACTTCACTTTTTGGTGATAGTTTATCAATCGCTTTTAAGTCTAGTGGAGTTGGAGACTTCTTCAATTCCTGGTCAAACTGTGGAGATTCTTCAATCTCTTGCTGTTTATCTACAGGACTTGGTGTCTTTTGTTCTTTAGTCTCCAATGTTTTTACAGGAATTTCATGCAGTTCATCCTTGGTTGGACTTTCACCTTTTGGTTCTACTTCACCTTTTGTAGACAGTTCATCAATCACTTTTGATTCTACAGGACTTGGAGACTTTTTCAGTTCCTGGTCTAACAGTAGAGATTCTTTGAAATCTTGCAGTTTGTCTACAGGACTAGGTGTCTTTTGTTCTTTAGTCGCCAATGTTGTTACAGGAATTTCATGCAGCTCATCCTTGCTTGAACTTTTGCTTTCTGGTTCTACTTCACCTTCGGGTGATAGTTTATCAATCACTTTTGAGTCTAGTGGACTTAGAGACTTCTTCTGTTCCTGATCTAACAGTGGAGATTCTTTGATTTCTTGCTCTTTGTCTACAGGACTAGTTGTCTTTTGTTCTTTAGTCTTGAATAGTTTCACAGGAATTTCATGCATCTCATCCTTGCTTGGACTTTCACCTTTCGGTTCTACTTTATCTTTTGGTAATAGTTCATCACGCAAGTTTAATACTACAGGACTTGGAGACTTCTTCAATTCCTGGTCTAAGAGTGGAGATTCTTTGACCTCTTGCATTTTTTCTACAGGACTAGGTGTCTTTTGTTCTTTAGTCTCCAATGTTTTCACAGGAGTTTCATGCAGCTCATCCTTGCTTGAACTTTTGCTTTCTGGTTCTACTTCACCTTTGGGTGATAGTTTATCAATCACTTTTGAGTCTAGTGGACTTGGAGACTTCTTCTGTTCCTGATCTAACAGTGGAGATTCTTCGATTACTTGCTGTTTGTCTATAGGACTAGTTGTCTTTTGTTCTTTAGTCTTGAATAGTTTCACAGGAATTTCATGCATCTCATCCTTGCTTGGACTTTTACTTTCTGGTTCTACTTCACCTTTTGGTGATAGTTCATTAATCACTTTTGAGTCTAGTGGACTTGTTGGAGACTTCGTTTGTTCCTGGTCGAACACTGGAGATTCTTTGACCTCTTGAATTTTTTCTACAGGACTAATTGTCTTTTGTTCTTTAGTTTTCAATGTTTTCACAGGAGTTTCATGCAGCTCATCCTTGCTTGAACTTTTGCTTTCTGATTCTACTTCACCTTTGGGTGATAGTTCATCAAGCAATTTTGATTCTACAGGGCTTGAAGACTTCTTCAGTTCCTGTTCTAACAGTGGAGATTCTTTGACCTCTTGCATTTTCTCTACAGGACTAGGTATCTTTTGTTCTTTAGTTTCCAATGTTTTCACAGGAATATCATGCTGCTCATCTTTGCTCGGACTTTCCGTTTTCGGTTCTTTTTCATTTTTCGGTGATATTTCATCAATCAATTTTGATTCCACAGGGCCTGGAGACTTCTTCAGCTCCTGGTCTAACAGTAGAGATTCTTCGATTTCTTGCTCTTTGTCTACGGGGCTAGGTGTCTGTTTTTCTTTGGTCTCCAATGGTTTCACAGGAATTTCATGCAGCTCATCCTTGCTTAGAGTTTTAATTTCTGGTTCTTCTTCAACTTTTGGTGATAGTTCATCAATCAGTTTTGAGTCTAGTGGACTTAGAAACTTCTTCAGTTCTTGGTCTAACTGTGGAGTTTCTTTGACCTCTTGCAGTTTTTCTACAGGAGACTTTTGTTCTTTAGTCTCCATTGTTTTCACAGGTATTTCATGCAGCTCATCCTTAGTTGGACTTTCACCTTTCGGTTCTACTTTACCTTTTAGTAATAGTCCATCAAGAACTTTTGATTCTACAGGGGTTGGAGACATCTTCAATTCCTGGTCTAAGAGTGGAGATTTTTCGATCTCTTGCTGTTTGTCTTCAGGACTAGGTGTCTTCTGTTCTTTGGTTTCCAATGTTTTCACAGGAATTTCATGCGGCTCATCCTTGCTTGGACCTGTTCCTTTCGGTTCTACTTCACCTTTTGGCGTTAGTTCATCAAACAATTTTGATTCTACAGGGCTTGGAGACTTCTTTCGCTCCTGGTCTAGTGCGGATTCTTTGACATCTTGCAGTTTGTCTACAGGACTAGGTGTCTTTTGTTCTTTAGTCTCCAATGTTTTCACAGAAATTTCATGTTGCTCCTCTTTTGTTGGACTTTCACCTTTCGGTTCTACTTCACCCTTTGGTGATAGTTCATCAATCACTTTTGAGTCTAGTGGACTTGGAGACTTTTTCAGTTCGTGGTCTAACTGTGGAGATTCTTTGACCTCTTGCAGTTTTTCTACAGGACTAGGAGACTTTTGTTCTTTAGTCTCCAATGTTTTCACAGGAATTTCATGCTGCTCATCTTTGCTCGGACTTTCCGTTTTCGGTTCTTTTTCATTTTTCGGTGATAGTCCATCGAGCACTTTTGATTCTACGGGGCTTGGAGACTTCTTTAGTTCGTGTTCTAACAGTGGAGATTCTTTGACATCTTGCAGTTTGTCTACAAGAATAGGTATCTTTTCTTCTTTAGTATCTAATGTCTTCACAGGAACTTCATGCAGTTCAACCTTGCTTGGACTTTTTCCTTTCGGTTCTACTTGAACTTTTGGTGATAGTTCATCAAGCAATTTTGATTCTACAGAACTTAAAGACTTCTTTAGTTCATGGTCTAACTGTGTAGGTTCTTTGACCTCTTGCATTTTTTCTACAGGACTAGGTGTCTTTTGTTCTTTAGTTTCCAATGTTTTCACAGGAATTTCATGCGGCTCATCCTTGCTTGGACCTGTTCCTTTCGGTTCTACTTCACCTTTTGGCGTTAGTTCATCAAACAATTTTGATTCTACAGGGCTTGGAGACTTCTTTCGCTCCTGGTCTAGTGCGGATTCTTTGACATCTTGCAGTTTGTCTACAGGACTAGGTGTCTTTTGTTCTTTAGTCTCCAATGTTTTCACAGATATTTCATGCTGCTCATCTTTTGTTGGACGTTCACCTTTCAGGTCTTCTTCACCCTTTGGTAATAGTTCATCAAGCAATTTTGATTCTACAGGGCTTGGAGACTTCTTCCGTTCCTGGTCTAACAGTAGAGATTCTTTGACATCTTGCAGTTTGTCTAAAGGACTAGGTGTCTTTTGTTCTTTAGTCTCTAATTTTTTTACAGGAATTTTATGTTGCTCATCCTTGCTTGGACTTGTACTTTCTGGTTCTACTTCACCTTTTGGTGATAGTTCATCAAGCACTTTTACGTCTAATGGACTTGGAGACATCTTCAATTCATGGTCTAACAGTGGAAATTCTTTGACCTTTTGCAGTTTATCTACAGGACTAGGTGTCTTTGGTTCTTGAGTCTCCAATGTTTTTACAGGAATTTCATGCAGATCATCTTTTGTTGGACGTTTACCGTTCGGTTCTACTTCACCCTTTGGTGATAGTTCATCAAGCAATTTTGATTCTACAGGGCTTGGAGACCCCTTCAGCTCCTGGTCTAACAGTAAAGATTCTTTGACATCTTGCAGTTTGTCTACAGGACTAGGTATCTTGGGTTCTTGAGTCTCCAATGTTTTCACAGAAATTTCATGCAGGTCATCCTTGCTTGGACTTTTTCCTTTCGCTTCAACTTCACCTTTTGGTGATAGTTCATCAAACAATTTTGATTCTACAGGGCTTGGAGACCCCTTCAGATCCTGGTCTAACAGTAGAGATTCTTTGACAACTTGCAGTTTGTCTACAGGACTAGGTATCTTGGGTTCTTGAGTGTCCAATGTTTTCACAGAAATTTCATGCAGGTCATCCTTGCTTGGACTTATTTCTTTTGCTTCCACTTCACCTTTTGGTGATAGTTCATCAATCAATTTTGATTCTACAGGGCTTGGAGACTTCTTCAGCTCCTGGTCTAATAGTGCGGATTCTTTGAC
Source organism: Celastrina argiolus (assembly GCA_905187575.2). Classification (NCBI taxonomy): domain Eukaryota; kingdom Metazoa; phylum Arthropoda; class Insecta; order Lepidoptera; family Lycaenidae; genus Celastrina; species Celastrina argiolus. Next base: position 17,722,847 of record LR994593.1, on the reverse strand, counting down.
ATCTTGCAGTTTGTCTACAGGACTAGGTGTCTTTTGTTCTTGAGTCTCCAATGTTTTCACAGAAATTTCATGTTGCTCATCTTCTGTTGTACTTTCAGCTTTCGGTTCTACTTCACCCTGTGGTGAAAGTTCATCAAAGACTTTTGATTCTACAGGGCTTGGAGACTTCTTCAATTCATGGTCTAACTGTGGAGATTTTTCGATAACTTGCTCTTTGTCTACTGGACTAGGTGTCTTTTGTTCCTTAGTCTCCAATGCTTTTACGGAAATTTCGTGCAGGTCATCCTTGCTTGGACTTATATCTTTCGTTTCCACTTCACTTTTTGGTGATAGTTCATCAAGCAATTTTGATTCTACAGGGCTTGGAGACTTTTTTAGCTCTTGGTCTAATAGTGCAGATTCTTTGATATCTTGCAGTTTGTCTACAGGACTAGGTGTCTGTAGTCCTTGAGTCTCCAATGTTTTCACAGAAATTTCATGTTGCTCATCTTTTGTTGGACTTTCACCTTTCAGTTCTACTTCACCCTTTGGTGATAGTTTATCAAGCAATTTTGATTCAGCGGGGGTTGGAGATTTAGGTAATACTTGATCTAAAAGTGGAGATCCTTTGACTTCTTGCAGTTTTTCTACAGGACTAGGTGTCCATTGTTCCTTAGTCTCCAATATTTTCACTGAAATTTCATGCAGGTCATCTTTGCTTGGACTTATTTCTTTTGGTTCTACTTCACCTTTTGGTAGTAGTATATCGAGCACTTTTGATTCTACAGGGCTTGGAGACTTCTTCAGTTCCTGGTCAAACAATGGAGATTCTCCGATTTCTTGCTCTTTGTCTACGGGACTAGGTGTTTTTTGTTCTTTAGTCTCCAATTGTTTCACAGGAATTTCATGCAGCTCATCCTTGCTTGGAGTTTTACTTTTTGGTTCTACTTCACCTTTTGGTGATAGTTCATCAATCGCTTTCGTGTCCAGTGGACTTGGAGACTTCTTTAATTCCTGGTCTAAATTTAGAGATTCTTTAACTTCTTGCAGTTTTTCTACAGGACTTGGTGTCTTTTGTTCCTTAGTCTCCAATGTTTTTACAGAAATTTCGTGCAGCTCATCCTTGGTTGGACTTATTCCTTTTGTTTCCACTTCACCTTTTGGTGATATATCATCAAGCAATTTTGATTCTACAGGGCTTGGAGACTTCTTTAGCTCCTGGTCTAATGCGCATTCTTTGACATCTTGCAGTTTGTCTACAGGACTAGGTGTCTTTTGTTCTTGAGTCTCCAATGTTTTCACAGAAATTTCAAATTGCTCCTCTTTTGTTGGACTTTCACCTTTCGGTTCTACTTCACCCTTTGGTGATAGTTTATCAATCGCTTTCGTGTCAAGTGGACTTGGAGACTTCTTCAATTCCTGGTCTAACATTGGAGATTCTTTGACTTCTTGCAGTTTTTCCAAAGGACTAGGTGTCTTTTGTTCCTTAGTCTCCAATGTTTTTACAGAAATTTCGTGCAGGTCATCCTTGCTTGGACTTATTCCTTTCATTTCCACTTCACCTTTCGGTGATAGTTCATCAAGCAATTTTGATTCTACAGGGCTTGGAGACTTTTTTAGCTCCTGGTCTAATAATGCTGATTTTTTGACATCTTGTGGTTTGTCTACAGGACTAGGTGTCTTTTGTTCTTTAGTCTCCAATGTTTTCACAGAAATTTCATGTTGCTCCTCTTTTGTTGGACTTTCACCTTTCGGTTCTACTTCACCCTTTGGTGATAGTTTATCAAGCAATTTTGTTTCAACAGGGGTTGGAGATTTAGGTAATACTTGATCGAAAAGAGGAGATTCTTTGACATCTTGCAGTTTGTCTACAGGACTAGGTGTCTTTTGTTCTTTAATCTCCAATCTTGTAACAGGAATTTCATGCAGCTCATTTTTGCTTGGAGTTTTACTTTCTGGTTCTACGTCACCTTTTGGTGATAGTTCATCAATCGCTTTCGTGTCAAGTGGACTTGGAGACTTCTTCAATTCCTGGTCTAACATTGGAGATTCTTTGACTTCTTGCAGTTTTTCCAAAGGACTAGGTGCCTTTTGTTCCTTAGTCTCCAATGTTTTTACAGAAATTTCGTGCAGGTCATCCTTGCTTGGACTTTTTTCTTTCGTTTCCACTCGACCTGTTGGCGATAGTTCATCAAGCAATTTTGATTCTACAGGGCTTGGAGACTTCTTTCGCTCCTGGTCTAGTGCGGATTCTTTGACATCTTGCAGTTTGTCTACAGGACTAGGTGTCTTTTGTTCTTTAGTCTCCAATGTTTTCACAGAAATTTCATGTTGCTCCTCTTTTGTTGGACTTTCACCTTTCGGTTCTACTTCACCCTTTGGTGATAGTTTATCAAGCAATTTTGATTCTACAGGGGTTGGAGATTTAGGCAATACTCGATCTAAAAGTGAAGATTCTTTGACATCTTGCATTTTGTCTACAGGACTAGGTGTCTTTTGTTCTTTAGTCTCCAATCTTGTTACAGAAATTTCATGCAGCTCATCTTTGCTTGGAGTTTTACTTTCTGGTTCTACTTCACCTTTTGGTGATAGTTCATCAATCGCTTTCGTGTCAAGTGGACTTGGAGATTTCTTCAATTCCTGGCCTAACATTGGAGATTCTTTGACTTCTTGCAGGTTTTCTACAGGACTAGATGTCTTTTGTTCCTTAGTCTCCAATGTTTTTACATAAATTTCGTGCAGGTCATCCTTGCTGGGACTTATTTCTTTCGTTTCCACTTCACCTGTTGGTGATAGTTCATCAAGCAATTTTGATTCTACAGGGCTTGGAGACTTCTTTCGCTCCTGGTCTAGTGCGGATTCTTTGACATCTTGCAGTTTGTCTACAGGACTAGGTGTCTTTTGTTCTTTAGTCTCCAATGTTTTCACAGAAATTTCATGTTGCTCCTCTTTTGTTTGACTTTCACCTTTTGGTTCTACTTCACCCTTTGGTGATAGTTCTTCAAGCAATTTTGATTCTACAGAACTTAAAGACTTCTTCAGTTCCTGGTCTAACTGTGGAGGTTCTTTGATCTGTTGCATTTTTTCTGCAGGACTAGGTGTCTTTTGTTCTTTAGTCTCCAATGTTGTTACAGGAATTTCATGCAGCTCATCCTTGCTTGGAATTTTACTTTCTGGTTCTACTTCACCTTTTGGTGATAGTTCATCAAGCAATTTTGATTCTACAGGGCTTGGAGACTTCTTTAGCTCATGGTCTAATAGTGCTGTTTCTTTGACATCTTGCAGTTTGTCTACAGGACTAGGTGTCTTTTGTTCTTGAGTCTCCAATGTTTTTACAGAAATTTCAAATTGCTCCTCTTTTGTTGGACTTTCACCTTCTGGTTCTACTTCACCCTTTGGTGATAGTTTATCAAGCAATTTTGATTCAACAGGGGATGGAGATTTAGGTAATACTTGATCTAAAAGTGGAGATTCTTTGACATCTTGCATTTTGTCTACAGGACTAGGCGTCTTTTGTTCTTTAGTCTCCAATCTTGTTACAGGAATTTCATGCAGCTCATTTTTGCTTGGAGTTTTACTTTCTGGATCTACTTCACCTTTTGGTGATAGTTCATCAATCGCTTTCGTGTCAAGTGGACTTGGACACTTCTTCAATTCCTGGTCTAACATTGGAGATTCTTTGACTTCTTTCAGTTTTTCCAAAGGACTAGGTGTCTTTTGTTCCTTAGTCTCCAATGTTTTTACAGAAATTTCGTGCAGGTCATCCTTGCTGGGACTTATTTCTTTCGTTTCCACTTCACCTTTCGGTGATAGTTCATAAAGCAATTTTGATTCTACAGGGCTTGGAGACTTTTTTAGCTCCTGGTCTAGTGCGGATTCTTTGACATCTTGCAGTTTGTCTACAGGACTAGGTGTCTTTTGTTCTTTAGTCTCCAATGTTTTCACAGAAATTTCATGTTGCTCCTCTTTTGTTGGAATTTCACCTTTCGGTTCTACTTCACCCTTTGGTGATAGTTTATCAAGCAATTTTGATTCTACAGGGGTTGGAGATTTAGGCAATACTCGATCTAAAAGTGAAGATTCTTTGACATCTTGCATTTTGTCTACAGGACTAGGTGTTTTTTGTTCCTTAGTCTCCAATGCTTTTACGGAAATTTCGTGCAGGTCATCCTTGCTTGGACTTATATCTTTCGTTTCCACTTCACTTTTTGGTGATAGTTCATCAAGCAATTTTGATTCTACAGGGCTTGGAGACTTTTTTAGCTCTTGGTCTAATAGTGCAGATTCTTTGATATCTTGCAGTTTGTCTACAGGACTAGGTGTCTGTAGTTCTTGAGTCTCCAATGTTTTCACAGAAATTTCATGTTGCTCATCTTTTGTTGGACTTTCACCTTTCGGTTCTACTTCACCCTTTGGTGATAGTTTATCAAGGAATTTTGATTCTACAGGGGTTGGAGATTTAGGTAATACTTGATCTAAAAGTGAAGATTCTTTGACATCTTGCATTTTGTCTACAGGACTAGGTGTCTTTTGTTCTTTAGTGTCCAATCTTGTTACAGAAATTTCATGCAGCTCATCTTTGCTTGGAGTTTTACTTTCTGGTTCTACTTCACCTTTTGGTGATAGTTCATCAATCACTTTCGTGTCAAGTGGACTTGGAGATTTCTTCAATTCCTGGCCTAACATTGGAGATTCTTTGACTTCTTGCAGGTTTTCTACAGGACTAGGTGTCTTTTGTTCCTTAGTCTCCAATGTTTTTACAGAAATTTCGTGCAGGTCATCCTTGCTGGGACTTATTTCTTTCGTTTCCACTTCACCTGTTGGTGATAGTTCATCAAGCAATTTTGATTCTACAGGGCTTGGAGACTTCTTTCGCTCCTGGTCTAGTGCGGATTCTTTGACGTCTTGCAGTTTGTCTACAGGACTAGGTGTCTTTTGTTCTTTAGTCTCCGATGTTTTCACAGAAATTTCATGTTGCTCCTCTTTTGTTGGACTTTCACCTCTCGGTTCTACTTCACCCTTTGGTGATAGTTTATCAAGCAATTTTGATTCAACAGGGGTTGGAGATTTAGGTAATACTTGATCGAAAAGAGGAGATTCTTTGACATCTTGCATTTTGTCTACAGGACTAGGTGTCTTTTGTTCTTTAATCTCCAATCTTGTAACAGGAATTTCATGCAGCTCATCCTTGCTTGGAGTTTTACTTTCTGGTTCTACTTCACCTTTTGGTGATAGTTCTTCAATCACTTTCATGTCAAATGGACTTAGAGATTTCTTCAATTCCTGGTCTAAAATTGGAGATTCTTTGACTTCTAGCAGGTTTTCTACAGGACTAGGTGTCTTTTGTTCCTTAGTCTCCAATGTTTTTACAGAAATTTCGTGCAGGTCATCCTTGCTTGGACTTATTTCTTTCGTTTCCACTTGACCTGTTGGCGATAGTTCATCAAGCAATTTTGATTCTACAGGGCTTGGAGACTTCTTTCGCTCCTGGTCTAGTGCGGATTCTTTGACATCTTGCAGTTTGTCTACAGGACTAGGTGTCTTTTGTTCTTTAGTCTCCAATGTTTTCACAGAAATTTCATGTTGCTCCTCTTTTGTTGGACTTTCACCTTTTGGTTCTACTTCACCCTTTGGTGATAGTTCTTCAAGCAATTTTGATTCTACAGAACTTAAAGACTTCTTCAGTTCCTGGTCTAACTGTGGAGGTTCTTTGATCTGTTGCATTTTTTCTGCAGGACTAGGTGTCTTTTGTTCTTTAGTCTCCAATGTTGTTACAGGAATTTCATGCAGCTCATCCTTGCTTGGACTTTTACTTTCTGGTTCTACTTCACCTTTTGGTGATAGTTCATCAATCGCTTTCGAGTCTAGTGGACGTGGAGACTTCTTCAATTCCTGGTCTAAGATTGGAGATTCTTTGACTTCTTGCAGGTTTTCTACAGGACTAGGTGTCTTTTGTTCCTTAGTCTCCAATGTTTTTACAGAAATTTCGTGCAGGTCATCCTTGCTTGGACTTATTTCTTTCGTTTCCACTTGACCTGTTGGCGATAGTTCATCAAGCAATTTTGATTCTACAGGGCTTGGAGACTTCTTTCGCTCCTGGTCTAGTGCGGATTCTTTGACATCTTGCAGTTTGTCTACAGGACTAGGTGTCTTTTGTTCTTTAGTCTCCAATGTTTTCACAGAAATTTCATGTTGCTCCTCTTTTGTTGGACTTTCACCTTTTGGTTCTACTTCACCCTTTGGTGATAGTTCTTCAAGCAATTTTGATTCTACAGAACTTAAAGACTTCTTCAGTTCCTGGTCTAACTGTGGAGGTTCTTTGATCTGTTGCATTTTTTCTGCAGGACTAGGTGTCTTTTGTTCTTTAGTCTCCAATGTTGTTACAGGAATTTCATGCAGGTCATCCTTGCTTGGACTTTTACTTTCTGGTTCTACTTCACCTTTTGGTGATATTTCATCAATCGCTTTCGAGTCTAGTGGACTTGGAGACTTCTTCAATTCCTGGTCTAAGATTGGAGATTCTTGGACTTCTCTCAGTTTTTCTACAGGACTAGGTGTCTTTTGTTCTTTAGTCTCCAATGTTTTCACAGAAATTTCATGTTGCTCCACTATTGTTCGACTTTCACTTTTCGGTTCTACTTCACCTTTTGCTGATAGTTCATCAATCGCTTTCGTGTCAAGTGGACTTGGAGACTTCTTCAATTCCTGGTCTATCAGTAGAGATTTTTTGACATCTTGCAGTTTGTCTACAGAACTAGGTGTCTTTTGTTCTTGAGTCTCCAATGTTTTCACAGAAATTTCATATTGCTCATCTTTTGTTGGACTTTCACCTTTCGGTTCTACTTCACCCTTTGATGATAGTTCATCAAGCAATTTTGATTCTACAGGGGTTGGAGACTTAGGTAATACTTGATCTAAAAGTGGAGATTCTTTGACATCTTGCAATTTGTCGACAGGACTAGGAGACTTTTGTTCTTGAGTCTCTAATGTTTTCACAGAAATTTCATGCAGGTCATCCTTGCTTGGACTTATTTCTTTCGGTTCCACTTCACCTTTTGGTGATAGTTCATCAAGCAATTTTGATTCTACAGGGCCTGGAGACTTCTTCAGCTCCTGGTCTAACTGTGCGGATTCTTTGACATCTTGCAGATTGTCTACAGGACTAGGTATCTTTGGTTCTTGAGTTTCTAATGTTTTCACAGGAATTTCATGCAGCTCATCCTTGCTTGGAGTTTTACTTTCTGGTTCTACTTCACCTTTTGGTGATATTTCATCAATCGCTTTCGAGTCTAGTGGACTTGGAGACTTCTTCAATTCCTGGTCTAAGATTGGAGATTCTTTGACTTCTCTCAGTTTTTCTACAGGACTAGGTGTCTTTTGTTCTTTAGTCTCCAATGTTTTCACAGAAATTTCATGTTGCTCCACTATTGTTCGACTTTCACTTTTCGGTTCTACTTCACCTTTTGCTGATAGTTCATCAATCGCTTTCGTGTCAAGTGGACTTGGAGACTTCTTCAATTCCTGGTCTATCAGTAGAGATTTTTTGACATCTTGCAGTTTGTCTACAGAACTAGGTGTCTTTTGTTCTTGAGTCTCCAATGTTTTCACAGAAATTTCATATTGCTCATCTTTTGTTGGACTTTCACCTTTCGGTTCTACTTCACCCTTTGATGATAGTTCATCAAGCAATTTTGATTCTACAGGGGTTGGAGACTTAGGTAATACTTGATCTAAAAGTGGAGATTCTTTGACATCTTGCAATTTGTCGACAGGACTAGGAGACTTTTGTTCTTGAGTCTCTAATGTTTTCACAGAAATTTCATGCAGGTCATCCTTGCTTGGACTTATTTCTTTCGGTTCCACTTCACCTTTTGGTGATAGTTCATCAAGCAATTTTGATTCTACAGGGCCTGGAGACTTCTTCAGCTCCTGGTCTAACTGTGCGGATTCTTTGACATCTTGCAGATTGTCTACAGGACTAGGTATCTTTGGTTCTTGAGTTTCTAATGTTTTCACAGGAATTTCATGCAGCTCATCCTTGCTTGGAGTTTTACTTTCTGGTTCTACTTCACCTTTTGGTGATGATTGATCAATCGCTTTCGAGTCTAGTGGACTTGGAGTCTTCTTCAATTCCTGGTCTAACATTGGAGATTCTTTTACTTCTTGCAGTTTTTCTACAGGACTAGGTGTCTTTTGTTCCTTAGTCTCCAGTGTTGTTACAGAAATTTTGTGCAGGTCATCCTTGCTTGGACTTATTCCTTTCGGTTCCACTTTACCGTTCGGTGATAGTTCATCAAGCAATTTTGATTCTACAGGGCCTGGAGACTTCTTCAGCTCCTGGTCTAACAGTGCGGATTCTTTGACATCTTGCCGTTTGTCTACAGGACTAGGTATCTTTGGTTCTTGAGTCTCCAATGTTTTCACAGGAATTTCATGCGGCTCATCCTTGCTTTGAGTTTTACTTTCTGGTTCTACTTCACCTTTTGGTGATGATTGATCAATCGCTTTCGAGTCTAGTGGACTTGGTGTCTTCTTCAATTCCTGGTCTAACATTGGAGATTCTTTGATTTCTTTCAGTTTTTCTACAGTACTAGGTGTCTTTTGTTCCTTAGTCTCCAATGATTTTACAGAAATTTCGTGCAGGTCATCCTTGCTTGGAGTTATTCCTTTCGTTTCCACTTCACCTGTTGGTGATAGTTCATCAAGCAATTCTGAGTCTACAGGGCTTGGAGTCTTCTTCAGCTCCTGGTCTAACAGTACGTATTCTTTGACATCTTGCAGTTTGTCTACAGGACTAGGTGTCTTTTGGTCTTTAGTCTCCAATGTTGTTACAGTAATATCATGCAGCTCATCCTTGCTTGGACTTTTACTTTTTGGTCCTTCTTCACCTTTTGGTGATAGTTCATCAATCACTTTTGAGTCTAGTGGACTTGGGGACTTTTTCAGTTCGTGGTCTAACTGTGGAGATTCTTTGACCTCTTGCAGTTTTTCTACAGGACTAGGAGACTTTTGTTCTTGAGTCTCCAATGTTTTCACAGAAATTTCATATTGCTCATCTTTTGTTGGACTTTCACCTTTCGGTTCTACTTCACCCTTTGATGATAGTTCATCAAGCAATTTTGATTCTACAGGGGTTGGAGACTTAGGTAATACTTGATCTAAAAGTGGAGATTCTTTGACATCTTGCAATTTGTCGACAGGACTAGGAGACTTTTGTTCTTGAGTCTCTAATGTTTTCACAGAAATTTCATGCAGGTCATCCTTGCTTGGACTTATTTCTTTCGGTTCCACTTCACCTTTTGGTGATAGTTCATCAAGCAATTTTGATTCTACAGGGCCTGGAGACTTCTTCAGCTCCTGGTCTAACTGTGCGGATTCTTTGACATCTTGCAGATTGTCTACAGGACTAGGTATCTTTGGTTCTTGAGTTTCTAATGTTTTCACAGGAATTTCATGCAGCTCATCCTTGCTTGGAGTTTTACTTTCTGGTTCTACTTCACCTTTTGGTGATGATTGATCAATCGCTTTCGAGTCTAGTGGACTTGGAGTCTTCTTCAATTCCTGGTCTAACATTGGAGATTCTTTTACTTCTTGCAGTTTTTCTACAGGACTAGGTGTCTTTTGTTCCTTAGTCTCCAGTGTTGTTACAGAAATTTTGTGCAGGTCATCCTTGCTTGGACTTATTCCTTTCGGTTCCACTTCACCGTTCGGTGATAGTTCATCAAGCAATTTTGATTCTACAGGGCCTGGAGACTTCTTCAGCTCCTGGTCTAACAGTGCGGATTCTTTGACATCTTGCCGTTTGTCTACAGGACTAGGTATCTTTGGTTCTTGAGTCTCCAATGTTTTCACAGGAATTTCATGCGGCTCATCCTTGCTTTGAGTTTTACTTTCTGGTTCTACTTCACCTTTTGGTGATGATTGATCAATCGCTTTCGAGTCTAGTGGACTTGGTGTCTTCTTCAATTCCTGGTCTAACATTGGAGATTCTTTGATTTCTTTCAGTTTTTCTACAGTACTAGGTGTCTTTTGTTCCTTAGTCTCCAATGATTTTACAGAAATTTCGTGCAGGTCATCCTTGCTTGGAGTTATTCCTTTCGTTTCCACTTCACCTGTTGGTGATAGTTCATCAAGCAATTCTGAGTCTACAGGGCTTGGAGTCTTCTTCAGCTCCTGGTCTAACAGTACGTATTCTTTGACATCTTGCAGTTTGTCTACAGGACTAGGTGTCTTTTGGTCTTTAGTCTCCAATGTTGTTACAGTAATATCATGCAGCTCATCCTTGCTTGGACTTTTACTTTTTGGTCCTTCTTCACCTTTTGGTGATAGTTCATCAATCACTTTTGAGTCTAGTGGACTTGGGGACTTTTTCAGTTCGTGGTCTAACTGTGGAGATTCTTTGACCTCTTGCAGTTTTTCTACAGGACTAGGAGACTTTTGTTCTTTAGTCTCCAATGTTTTCACAGGAATTTCATGCAGTTCGTCCTTGGTTGGACTTTCACCTTTCGGTTCTTCTTCACCTTTTGGTAATTGTCCATCGAGCACTTTTGATTCTACAGGGCTTGGAGACTTCTTCAATTCCTGGTCTAACAGTGGATATTCTTCGATTTTTTGCTCTTTTTCTACGGGACTAGGTGTCTTTTGTTCTTTAGTCTCCAATGGTTTCACAGGAATTTCATGCAGCTCATCCTTGCTTTGAGTTTTACTTTCTGTTTCTACTTCACCTTTTGGTGATAGTTTATCAATTGCTTTTAAGTGTAGTGAACTTGAAGACTTCTGTAATGCCTGGTCTAACATTGGAGATTCTTTGACTTCTTGCCGTTTTTCTGCAGGACTAGGTGTCTTTTGTTCCTTAGTCTCCAATATTTTCACTGAAATTTCATGCAGGTCATCTTTGCTTGGGCTTATTCCTTTCGGTTCTACTTCACCTTTTGGTAGTAGTTTATCGAGCACTTTTGAATCTACAGGGCTTAGAGACTTCTTCAGTTCCTGGTCAAACAATGGAAATTCTTCGATTTCTTGCTCTTTGTCTACGGGACTAGGTGTCTTTTGTTCTTTCGTCTCCAATGGTTTTACAGGAATTTCATGCAGCTCATCCTTGCTTGGAGTTTTACTTTCTGGTTCTACTTCACCTTTTGGTGATAGTTTATCAATCGCTTTCGTGTCAAGTGGACTTGGAGACTTCTTCAATTGCTGGTCTAACATTGTAGATTCTTTGACTTCTTGCAGTTTGTCTACAGGACTAGGTGTCTTTTGGTCTTTAGTCTCCAATGTTGTTACAGGAATATCATGCAGCTCATCCTTGGTTGGACTTTCACCTTTCTGTTCTACTTCACCTATTGGTGATATATCATCAAGCAATTTTGATTCTACGGGGCTTGGAGACTTCTTTAGTTCGTGTTCTAAGAGTGGAGATTCTTTGACATCTTGCAGTTTGTCTACAGGACTAGGTGTCTTTTGTTCTTTAGTCTCCAATGGTTTCACAGGAATTTCATGCAGCTCATCCTTGCTTGGACTTTTACTTTCTGGTTCTACTTCACCTTTTGGTGATAGCTCATCAATCGCTTCGAAGTCTAGTGGACTTGAAGACTTATGTAATGCCTGGACTAACATTGGAGATTCTTTGACTTCTTGCAGTTTTTCTAAAGGACTAGGTGTCTTTTGTTCTTCAGTCTCCAATGTTTTCACAGGAATTTCATGCAGCTCATCCTTGGTTCGACTCTTTACTATCGGTTCTACTTCACCTTTTGGTGATAGTTTATCAAGCAATTTTGATTCTACAGGGCTTGGAGACTTCTTCCGTTCCTGGTCTAACAGTGGAGATTTTTTGACATCTTGCAGTTTGTCTACAGGACTTGGTGTCTTTTGTTCTTGAGTCTCCAATGTTTTCACAGGAATATCATGAAGTTCATCCTTTGTTGGACTTTCACCTTTCGGTTCTACTTCACCCTTCGGTAATAGTTCTTGAAGCAATTCTGATTGTACAGGGGTTGGAGATTTAGGTAATACTTGATCTAAAAGTGGAGATTCTTTGACATCTTGCAGTTTCTCTACAAGACTAGGTGTCTTTTGTTCTTTAGTCTCTAATGTTTTTGCAGGAATTTCATGCAGCTCATCCTTGCTTGGTCTTTTAAGTACTGGTTTTATTTCACCTTTTGGTAATAGTTCATCAAGTACTTTCGAGTCTAGTGGACTTGGAGTCTTCTTCAATTCCTGGTCTAACACTGGAGATTCTTTTACTTCTTGCAGTTTTTCTACAGGACTAGGTGTCTTTTGTTCCTTAGTCTCCAGTGTTTTTACAGAAATTTCGTGCAGGTCATCCTTGCTTGGACTTATTCCTTTCGGTTCCACTTCACCGTTCGGTGATAGTTCATCAAGCAATTTTGATTCTACAGGGCCTGGAGACTTCTTCCGTTCCTGGTCTAACAGTGGAGATTTTTTGACATCTTGCAGTTTGTCTACAGGACTTGGTGTCTTTTGTTCTTCAGTATCTAATGCCTTCACTGGAATTTCATGCTGCTCATCCTTGCTTGGACTTTTACTTACTGGTTCTAATTCACCTTTTAGTGATAGTTCATCAAGTACTTTTGAATCTAGTGGACTTGAAGACTTCTTCTGTTCCAGGTCTAACGGCGGAGATTCTTTGACATCGTGCAGTTTCTCTACAGGACTAGGTGTCTTTTGTTCTTTAGTATCTAATCCCTTCACTGGAATGTCATCCTGCTCGTCCTTGCTTGGACTTTTAGGTACTGGTTCTTTTTCACCTTTTGGTAATATTACATCAATTACTTTTGAGTCTAGGGGGCTTGGAGGCTTCTTTAGTTCCTGGTCTAACAGTGGAGTTTCTTCGAGATCTTGTAATATTTCTACAGGACTTGGTGTCTTATGCTCTTTAGTCTCTATTGTCTTCACAAGGAATTCATGTAGCCCATCCTTGCTTGGACTTTCACTTTTCTGTTTTACTTCATCTTTTGGTGACACATCAAGTACTTTTGATTCTATATGGCTTGGAGATTTAGATATTTCTTGATCTAACACTTGGAATTTTTTGCCAACTAGCAATTTTTCTTCTGGGCTAGGTGTCTTTTTATCATCCGCTTCTTTGTCTTTATTAAGAGTATCTTCATGTTTTTCCTTATTTGAAATTATGGCTGTTGTAGTTTCACTGGCTTTTATTGTTTTATCAATTAGTTTCATATTATTATAATCACTTGATGTCTTTGAAGATATAATAACTTGTATTAGTTTTCTATTTGATTCCATCTTTGTACGAGTATTGTAATCAGCAACGCTTAATTTAGTTATTGTTAATACTTCTGGGCTATCATATTTTTCGATTACAATAGTTTCTATTGTTTTCGCTTTCATTGTTAGTTTATCAATTGTTGATAATATTGTTGTAATTTTTGTAACTGTGATGTTTCGGGTCTTTTCTATCCCATGTTCAATGATCTTTTCTTGTCTCGAATCAACTTTTTCGTCTTTTTTTTCAACGACATTTAACTTATTTATAGTAGCTACATCTTTCTCATCAGTAACTGTTAAATCACCTACTACTAATGTTTCTTTTTCACCATTTGGGTGTTCGTCAGAGGTTTCAATAATTGTTATTACTTGGATTCGTGTATCCTTTCCAAATCGCTTGGTAAACGTATTTTTGATTGTTATAATTTTAACGTTTCTTATTACAAGTATATTGTTTATTCGAATTTCTTCCGTTTTCAATTCTATATTTTCTTCTGGCTTGTCATTACACATAAAACCTTTAAGTATGTCATCTGCTTCTAATTTTTGAGAATAAATTAATTCTATTACTGAAAAAGAGTTACTACAAAGAGAATTATATATTTTTTCTGAAATGTGTAACTGTAATAACTTTTCTTTTACTTCGTCACTTACATAACTTGTTTGTGATAAAGTTTGATCCAAGCTTTCTTTTCGGTGTTTCGATTGAAAATCGTCGTCATCTTCGGTAGTTTTATCACTTTTACGTGTAAACAAACCTTTGGCTTTTGTAAGTTTTTCGTCAAATTTGTTCATAAAACTACTTATCATTGATTTAGATTCTTTTTTCTTACCTTCAAAAGTTTCTGATATACTAGATTCGCCCAGTTTACTTGTGTCAAGTGACTGTTCAAAATCAGTGGAACGTTTTCTTATGATATGTTGGGGACTAGCTGTATCATCACGTACGTATAAATCAGAAGTTTCTCGAATTAAGTCTGGACTAGGTGTATCTAATGGAGTTTTAGTTACACTTATATCACATAAATCAGGATTGATAATTGATTGAATATCTTTACCTGTGTCATCTTCTGTAGTCATATCTTTTTCATCTCCTGTTGTGATAAATTTTTCTTCATCTTCATTAACTTCACTTTCTTTAGATATTATTTCTTTGCTCCTGAGGCTTGTAATTTTTTCTTCTAGTTTTTCTAACGTTTTCGCTGATTCCAATGTTACTTTCAACTGTTTATCTTTTTTGGTGTCATCCAGTTTACTGTCTAATTCAAGTGGTCTGACTGAATCCTCTCTGAAAACTGGTTTACTTAACACTGTTTTATCTGATGTATCACTTATTTCCTCTGAGGGTATTGATTTTGCAGGTGAAACATCTTTGTGATGTAGTTTTTCACTCTGTAAAAATACTTTCGTAGATTCTATGGGATTTGCTAGTTCAATAGTATCAACAATATTGGTAAATAATTCTGGAGATTTAGAAAGCATTGGAGACTTTTCGGCTATTAGTTCATCCAAGCTTTTATCAGACTTTAAGACTTCCGCAACGTCTGCTACAATTTTTTCTACTTCTTTTGGACTTAAAGGTGGTTTATTTACTTCAATTTTTTGTGCTTCTTCAATTTCCTTTTCTACATCTTCAGGTATTGAAGGAATTTTTTCCGACATTGTTTGAATATCGTCAACAACTATAATATCGTCTTTCAAAGGCGAATCAAGTGTTGTTATATGAGTTTCTCGTAATTTTTCAGTAAATGAACTGTAGCCATATTCATCCACCGTTTCCAAGCTTTTTCCGGAAACAGCAGACTGTAAAATATTTTGTTCTTGATACATCGGTGATTCTGGAGCTGATCCAGGTGTTACAGTTACAACTTCAGCATGAGATGGACGTTGTGCTGTTTTTATTACGATATTTTCATGCATACCTTTAATATCTACTGAAGGTGCACTTTTTTCCGCAAGTGGTAAATCTTTAGGTACTTTTATAATATCAACATGATAGCTCTTGGATTTATTATCCTCTTCTAAGGGAGTCTTTTTTTCATCGTAAGGTCTGTAGTCAACCTCTTCATGCAACGGGAGGTCGGCAACTTCATCGGGGGTTTTAACAACATCTCTCAGGTGAGTTGGTATAGTTTCTTGCTTAATCTTCTTTTCAAAAGTCAAAGGTCTTTGCTTATCTATTTGTGTAGGATGAATAACAGTTTCTTTTGTAATTTCATTGTCATGTTTTTCTTCTACAACTTGATCTTCTTTTATATCACCTAGAGTAATGCGCTCATCTTCAGGAAGAGTTGGAGCAGTTGTTGCCCCGGATTCAATTGTAGTTGATACCTTTTCATCAGGCTGCGATTCTTGAACAATATTTTCTAAAGAATCTTTCGGTTTCGTTAGACCACTCTTACTATCAGAAGTTTTCTTTTCACTGCTTACATCTTGTTTTTCTTCAACGCTGATAGAATGTTCTTTTGAATCAAAGTCTTTACTTTCCTTTTCCTTTGTATCTTTGACTGTGTCAACTTCAATTTTATCAATTATTGAAATATCAGTTATTGCTTTTACAGTATCTTCGTTATCTTTTCTCTTTTCCGACTCTTCCTTTTCTTTCACATGTTTGTGTGATTCCTCTTCAAGTCCAAATTTCTCATGCAATAATTCTTCTCCAGTGTATTGTTCTACTTCTTCTTTTTCAATTATAAGATATTCTTCTTCAAATTCGCCATCAGCTGTTGTTTCTGTTTTTACATCATCCAGCAGACAAGTAATTTTTTCAATATCAGATCTACCAACATATTCCATTTTTTCTTCGGCTTCACTATCTCTGTTAAATACAGCTTCAATTTCTCTAACAATTTCTTGTTCCTCTCTTTCATCTAGCTCTTGCTGCTTCATATCATCAAGAGATTTTGACGTTTCTTCGTCAGATTTCTTTGCTTCTCGTAAAATGTCTTCGTAATTTACTCTTTGCAGTCCTTTAAGTTTTGATGTATCTGATTTTATTGCTTTGGCCGATTTTGTAGGACTTTTAGCCATTTTTACTCCTTTAGTTGGGGATCCTAAGGGTCTTGGGCGACGTGAGATTGGCTCACGTTTGACCTTTATTTCTTTTTTGTCAGGTATTTTTTGTGAGATATCTCGTTTGGGAGATGGTTGTTTATGCTTGGATTCGACTACTCTTCGATTATTTGCTTCTTTGGTGCTTTTGGCTGGTGTACTCCCCGGACTTAACTTTCTTGATTTGGCTTTAAGTTTTTCTTTTGTTAAAATATTTGATGTTTTTGTTTCTGTCTGTTTTTTTGGCGTCGAAGGAGGGGACTTTTTATCCTCTTCGCTTTTTTTATCAACTACAGTTAATTTTTTGTCTATAATTTTACTAGATAATCTTTGAGTTACTTTACTTTTGGTCATAGATTCTGCTTTAGTCTTGTCCGCCCTTTTCTTGGTATCAGTTTTTATTTTTATTTCAGTGTCAGTTTTCTTTGGATCAACTGATCTATTTACTATTTCTTTATTATCGTCCGATCTATCTACACGTTTTGTCGTCCGTTTATCGACAATTTTTTTATGTGTCTCTCTTTTTTTCGACAATCCGTTAACAACACTATCATATTGAGCAAGACTTTCATCAACTTTAGTTTCAATTCTAGCGGCGATCGCGTCTCGAAGAACTGACTCAATTTTTTTATCTTCACCATCTACTAATTCACTTAATAACTTATTATCTATAATATTCTTTGAATCAGTTTCATCTTTCGTCGGATGATACTTATGCTGGGGGATATCGGCCTCACTTTTTTCGTCTCTCTTCTCGGAAACTATTTTTTCTTTACTAGTTTTTGACTGGGTCAATTTTGTCGTTTTGGTAATCGTAGCTACGGGGGCTGTCGCTTTAGGAACACTCGCAGCGTTCATTTCTCTTCCAGTGCACGTCGGACGCTGAAGGAATTCTAAATGTCTCAATTTCTCTAAGCCCTCAAAAATTTTGTGTTGAGGCGTGGATCCCGGGAACATAATTCTAGTTATCGTGTCGTCCGGATTGGCCGGCCGCCACACGAGCAGAGCGCATATGGATACCAAGTTCGGTACTGGGAAATTAAATTGTCCCGATACACTCGCCCCTTCGAAAAGTTTCTGTTCACTGTTGTGCCACCTCTTCAAAAATTCGCGAACATATTTAGAATCTTTGGACGGATTTAGCACGTACATATCCAGTGTTCCTGAAAATTAAAACATTTTAATGTAAGTAACTATCAAAATACTACTAAAAATGATTTAACAAAATGACAAATGTGCTGTTTGCACACTTAAATACGTCGATTTGAGTAGGGCTACAAATTGCATTAGTGTCAAAACAACTAGGCTCAATATTGAATTGTCGCCGATTTAATTTAGTTTCACAAAATCGACACTCAACTTCAAAAGAACTCGGCGCTAGCGTCGTGTGCCAGAGTAGAGAAATATTAATTTCCTATATATTATATCGGTCTATTGAAATACGATTTAAGAACATTGCCACGAATTGTATTAGGGGGTCATTACCGTGTCCGACTTTGTGGTAGAGGTTGACGGGCTCGGGGCTGCGGTAGCAGTGCTGCGGGCGCAGGTTGAGGCGGCGCAGGTCGGCCACCAGGTCCTGCCCGCCCTGCAGCAGCGACACCAGCAGCGGGTCCGCGTCCTTGTCCTCGTCGCTGGCTATAGCGCGACGCTCCTGGAATTTACCATCCATTCCGTTGAAAGACGCGTATGTTGATGTTTGTTTCATTAAACCGCAATGATTTCGAACATGCAAGAAACGGAGAAGCCATTTCACTAAATACAAATATTATGTTTTATTTTCATAAAATGTTTCTCAAAAAAAATCCTATTAACTGGCTCCCATATTATGATCACCCCCATACATGGCAGTGCCTTTCCCGGGGGGTACACATTACAATACACATTACGTCCATTCATATTTAGTTAGACTTGTGTTATGGGTATCAGATAGAATATTATATATTTTTAAATGCGTGTATCATGTCTCGAAACTTAGGTAAACTACCAGACGTACAGTGTTTCAAGTGGAAGATATTGTCACTGCTCACCGTGAGGAAGTTAACTACAATTTGTATGGCGACAGCGCCCCTAGTGGCGAACAATGGTAACTAATTTATCTCGAGGGTACACAACAGCTATGTCGGAAATGCACTTAGAGTTGGTATGACCATTGAACAAATACAAAATGGCTAACATTTTTATTATATTTCATTTGATAGGAAAACATACAGTGTACATACAAACTTGAAGACTACTTAAATTCTGAACACTAGTCACACGTTTTCACGTATAGTAGATTATAAAGTGTGTTCAATTTGTAAGGAAGCGAAAGAATAGCGAAATTTTCCTGTTTCTTTAGGCCTAAATTCAAACAGCAATTTAAAAATAACGTTATTATTAAATTACTTTTAGAAAGGGTCATAAGATCAGAGACACCAACTCCATCTGATAATCATGAGTTAATCAGTAGGTACGTTTCATCAAAAACTCTGTTTGATCTACAATAATATGCAACTACCTCTGCGAGTTAATACATACCATGTTTTGATGTTGCTTAGTAAATTTATGAATGAATTTTGTCTTGCACTTGTGGGAATGGTGGAAGCCCAAAAGAGACACCGACGAAGTGCTATGGCTGGTCAGTCCGAAGCCCGCTGTAACGGATCTCAGATGTTGTGTGTAGTAACAAACTTTGAAAACTGCGATAACGTGATTCTAGATAGGGGCGCTAATTGTTCCGCCACACACTTCGTTAGCTAGTATGATTAAAGTAGGATTTAAAAACACTTAGTTTCAAACAAGATTTTAAAGCAAGACCTTAGTGTGTATAGACTAGACGATTAAAGTAGTGAAAATCATTTGAAACATTCTCATAAACAGTAAACATTTATACATAGCCACAAAACGCAAACACCACAGTATAAAGTTTTGGTTTGATCTGAATTGCAGTAACCAAATTGCGAGGCTGTCTGCAGCCAACTGAGTGCGACTATAAGAAGCCGTACGCTGTGATTCACTTAACATCGACCTTCGCTCATTAAATTATAATTAAGTTACATTACAATATTACATATTATTATGTTTACATATCAATTGGTTAAACGTAAAACAAAGTTATAGAATTTCTGTTGCTAGATTCCTATGTCTTTAATGATGTTACCTACATAGATGTATTTAAGCATAAGTGCGTTTTTTCAATATCTTTCAAAATCAAAACATTTTATTTCCAAATGGAACTAAACAACCTTTTATTGGAAATTCAACAAAAAGGCTACAGGATGTCTTTCTTGTGTATATGTAATTTATCGGTCCGATATCGCATTAAAGGGTAAGCTTTAACGTTTAAGTAGATAAAGTGTGGTCACAATTGGATCTTTAGATTAATGTACTCGATACGTTACGAAATATTTTTAAATGTTAAAGTGACAGTTTGAACACAATTTACTCGAAATCAGT
Organism: Celastrina argiolus; assembly: GCA_905187575.2. NCBI lineage: Eukaryota > Metazoa > Arthropoda > Insecta > Lepidoptera > Lycaenidae > Celastrina > Celastrina argiolus. The sequence continues at coordinate 17,703,134 of LR994593.1, read as the reverse complement.
ATTTTGCGGATCGAAGTATCGAAGTTTTCTTAGTCGGCGCTATATACAACATCTGAAAACTACTTCGGTCTGAAAGCATGGCGACTAACTCAGTTCTTACTTTGGGGCCCCCACTATTCTCAGTCAAGAGATTAATATGCTAACTCTTAAGAGGAAACACGGTCTAGAGAATTGCAAAATTGGTATTTACAAATTATTATATTGCTGCCCCGTAACTGCCTGATCAAAACCGATAGAGACAACTGCAGCTTGAGTCGAAATTATCTAATAAAAGCATGAGAAATAGACGATTAGGAGACCATAGTTTCCACCTCCAAAACATAACCGATTTAGGTACTTTTTTCTTTATAAACTAAAAAATGCTTGAGCTATGTTTCTATGTTTAGATTTTTTCATAAAATGTACTCCAATTTGAATCTATTTCCTGGAAGTTCAAACACAACTATCTAACATAAATCTAACCATATTTTTTAGGTTTTTAAACGTCCATATTTAATAAAATAATTATTTTTTTGAAAAAAAACAGGGACGTACTAATAGTATACATAGATACTCAGGAAAAATAAAATTGTTACTCTAGTGGGGATTATTCAGGGAGGAAATAGGGGTCGCGTAGACCCCTGTTTTTGTTTGGAAAAACGGCTGTCGAGTTTCCTCTTAAGTACACATTATTACAAATACACATTAACAAAAATTTCAACTAAGTCCGCAGCTGTGGTCATGTTTTCGCCTCTGTTTACTTTGGAGAACAAGAGCTCAAGCTCTGCCTCACTACCCACCTCGAGGTTGCAGAAGAAGTGTCCGATCTGCGGGTAGACGTTGGCGGAGGCCTTGCGGCGCAGCACCGCGGCCATGCCGGCCAGCGAGCAGTTGTTGAGGCGCGTGAACAGCACCGCGTCCAGCCGGTCCAGGTGCCGGGCGAAGTCCCACCAGCACGCCTTGCGGGAGAACCCGCCGTCCACTGGAACATGGAAATAATGATAAATGGTAGCGCAATGGTTGAGCGCGTTGGTGCTCGAGCGAGAATTCGCGGGTTCGAATCCCGCCGAGGGAACAAAAAGTTTTCAATGTTCCTGGGTCGTGGATGTGTCTTAAATATGTGTATAGTATAAAATAATTAAATATATTTCCGTTGTCCGGTACCTGTAACACAAGTTCTTCGGATACTTGTCACGGAGCCAGATTGACGTGGTGTGAAGCGTCCATAGATATTATTATTATTATTATCTTGTGTTTTAATTTTTTTATAAAAAGTGTCGGCGTCCACTGATACATGACGATAATGATATTAAGGATAATATATCAGAAGTGGGATCTTCCTGGCAAAAATTCAGACGACTAGTTGTATTAAGTTATCAATTCTCCTTTTAATAGAAACATAACTGCAGATTAAAAGATATGACAATCGGCGCAGTTAAATCTTTGGCAAACATTGTAAAAACGACGAGGCGCTCGATTGAAAAATAAATTGGATCGGATAAGGCCGGCGCGGCGTGTTTACTCGCGAAATGGCGAATGTCTCAATACTGAATTGTGCTTTCGATTGTCGATAAAACGTGAAGTTATGAAATATCGAATATTAAATATTGAATCAAGTAGATAAATAATATAGTTACTTATCGTTTATTGTAAAAGATTTTTGTTGACCAAGCATTTTAACTTTTATTTTAATGATGTTTAAATATTGTAGGTTTTACTATTTAATTACTATTTGCAACTAAACGACCTAATAATTAATAATCCCCACGAGGAAATTAAATTACAAACCTTAGTTTTCCTTCGCGTTCAAAAACAATAACCAAAAACAAACAGCAGTAACTCGGGGCTGGCATCACGCCAAACGTTCATCAACTTGATCACAGTCAATGAAAAAATAATGGCTGTCGTGCTAACTTCAACCCGAGCCAATGCATTAAACAAACTTTAATTGTTGACAGCTAGAACTTCTCTCTTTTTCGTTCGGTATTGGACCTGTTTTTATATAACGGTTGCTTGAAGTTTGATAGCTCCGACAGTCTTGGCTAATAGCATTCTAATCCTCTTCACGTTGAGAAGATACAAGTGCCCTAAAAACCCTATTTAAGTGAGTTAGGCTACAGCTCACATTAATAACTATAAATAGTATAGATATCCGGCTATGTGCAGAAGTAGAGCAGTTAGAGACATAACAAAATTTTTTTGGTGTCCCTAGCATTTTTATATTATATCATAGCACTTATTCAAAACGGAATCAAGTCGTCATTTGTATGTCCTAGTATAAAAACCTTTACATCCTTCCTAGTATATCCACTTGGGACACAATAGTGGGACCTTAGCAACACGATTAATAATGTAGAAGAAAAAACAGCACGACTCCACTAAAAAGCGAAAAAAGCTTATAATAAACTCGAGCACACCCCTACCCGCTGGCTCGGAGCCAGGTCTGCCCGCGGCGTCGTTTTGCCCGACGCGGCGCAGCATTGTCTCCCGTCAGACAAATTGCCTCCGTTGTTACGTTCGGACGTTGATTACGCCGCGCCAACAACAGATGGCGTTGTTAATAACTGCTATTGTTGTCAGTTTTGTACTTTTAATCTGGTTTAGAAAAAAGTTAAGCTATGCACAGAAGCATGAGAGTATTGGGTCCGGTAGAAAATTCAGAGTTCTGTAAATAGAAATCTCTAATAATATACCTAGTAGAGTTTAAAATCAAACACACAAGAGTAGTTGTCAAATGTGACATTGACATTTCACACGACACTCGTATTTTGATTTTTAATTTCTCAAAAGATTACGGTAATAACTTACGAGAAACACAATTTGTAACTGAATAGGTAAAAGCAAATGCAAATAGCGAGCGTTTTTATTAGCAGATCTTTAAAGATTAAAGTATTACGGTTAATCAATAGTCAATTCTAGACCAATCATTATTATTTTTTATTTGCTATCTAATAATTCAAAGGCCGTGGCAATATTAGTATTTCACGCCGTCGCGTCGTGCCGCCGTAAGTCTATCATATAAAGCCTCCTTCATCTGAAATCGATTGCCCTCAAGTCTGTAGACTGTTGCCGGGGAAGTCAGCATTTCAATCGTCTCGAGCCCCGGCGCCCCCAGCAGGCGAGTGTTGGCGCGCTGCCATACATATCCATTGAAATGAGTGCTCTACGGATTAACTTGAAGTTTTTCATGAATATTTATTGAAGGGTTTAATAATAATGATTTGTATGTTGGGGCAACTAATAAAGTTTCATGATTTGTTGATTATTTGTGCTGTATATTTTTTGGTGTCACAATGGAATTGGTTAATTGGCTTTGTTTTAATTACGGTTGTATATTTTAATATTGTGCTGATCGAAAATACTAACAGGCCATCCAAAGAATTTAAATTCAGCGACGGAATTCTACCGAAATACTGACATCGTAATGTGATATAAAAGCTGAACAGATGTGTGTGATGATGGCAATTCCTCTAAATGAAGCAGATTCTTGTTCTTCTTCCATATAGGCCACATGCAAGAAGAATCTGTGTATATTTTTCGTAGAAGTAGAGTAAGTAGATTGCGTCAGTATCTTTCGAGTTCCAGGATCTTTTTTTTCCTCCTATTATCTAAGCACCAAAACCTACTAGGTCTCCACGACGCTCGAGTAACTACACGTTTAGCATTGTGGGCTCCCTAAGTATTATCTTTATTAACTGTTAGTTGTTTATTGTTTACAGAGACTAACATGCTGTAAAAAAGATCAGTTATGATAGCTTTGGGGTATGATTATTCTTAATAAATTTTATAAAGAAAAGGTAGTATACAAATCCCAAAGTTATTATAACTGATCTATTTACACCCTGTTTTATGTGACAATAACTTATTATTTCAAGTAGTATATACAACCAGTCGGACCGCTCACCTAGCATGTTGAATCCGTTGATGCCGAAGAGCGCGGCGTCGCCCTGGCCGCCGGGGAACACGTACAGCGTGGGGTGCGAGAAGCGGATGTTGCCCACCACGTCGCTCGCCACCAGCAGCTGCTCCAGCGACGCCGGCACGATGTACGGCTCCAGGTATGCTGCGGGAGAGAGAACGGTCAGAACATCTCATAGACCGCCGTGTGCTGTGGGAGAGAGAACGGTCAGAACATCTCATACGTCATAGGACGTCGTGTGCTGCGGGAGAGAGAATGGTCAGAACATCCCATAAGTCATAGGACGTCGTGTGCTGCGGGGGTACTATAAGATGCGGGATAGGGTAATTTCAGGTGAGTTGCGGTAGATATAATTATGTCGACGAAAGTTGGCAGACGAGAGGCGAAAACCACAAGAAAAATAACTAAATTATGTACATTTTCTGGTTTCAGATTTTGCTTACAATGTCGTAATTTATCATTAGATTAAGGAAGCGATGGCGAAATTTTCTAAACATTGCCAAAGAGAGAGTGGTGCCCCTGGGAAGACCCTTCTACCCTAGGGGACCCATACAAAAATAACTAGAATGACTTAATTTATTAATTTATCGAATGAATATTGTAATTGCTTATAGTAATTATAAGATTTTACAAATTAAGTATTAATTTGAATTATTAATTTTATGCAACTAAAACATTATTTAATTTAAATAAGGTATTGTGAATTCTTATTAATATTGTCAAACTAATAATGTATTTTAAAATGAACTCAATAAAGCTTAATTTATTTCTTCAGCAGTAATCGGACCCATTTCTCTCCGAGTAAACATATTCGTGCGTGGTATTACGAGTACCAGGTCAGTATGTACACATTGTACAAGGCCGCTGGTCCGGCAAACATAAGCACCATTACCTTTACATCGTTAGCCTGCAAGCTGCAGCTCTCGCGTGTAATTACGTAAAGGTTTTACAGCTTACATTACGTATAAAAGAGGCATTTTATTTATTTACACGGTGAACACTTTTTTAATAATAATTAGCACTGCCTGAACATTTGCCAAGTTGGAGGGTTTCCATACTAGCGGTGGAAATTATTATAGGGATTTTTTTCTTTATTTACGTACACAGGCTATAATATTAATGAGTGATAATACTTAAGGGTGTGCGTGTGCCTACTATGTAGGACTGAAATATTTACTTTTGACTTTCATGTTTCTATGAGAAATGCCCCAACATCATAAATTTGTATATAATAACTCTTAATTAGTAATAACTCTTTTTTGCGCTGGTATTTTCACTGTAAAGTCTATATACGGGATGATATACGGGGTCTATATACACACCCTTAAGTATTATCACTCATTAATGTTACAGCATGGTCTATGGAATGTGAAAAAAAGATTCTACATAATATATATTATGTCAAGCGTTCTGTTATATGCGTGGTGTGTTATTGAGATGTAGTTGATTAAAAAAAATATTAGTTTTCTTTACACACTTCACAATATAGACTATTAGCGTGAGAGGAAGAAATCGGTTCAGGTCAGGTTAAGGTTTTCTGCGTGTATTAATAAACTAGTTGTAACAGAAGTGAGTGATATAAAACTAACGTAATTCTTGAGTTATGTTTTATCCGAAATCGTAGCAAGAATTTGCAATTCTCACATTAAAATCCATAAAAGGGATATATTATAATAATGCATCCTTAAAGGATTAAATATAGTTACTGATTTATTTTACACGTTGTATAAAACTGTACCCTGGCCGCGGTCACTTCACACTTCACAACCACCATTAGTCCCCGTCTCCGCAGATGTCTTCTCATTTGTCAGCTGCTAGCGATCCAGTTTCCGAGTGCTATATTGATAAATTATTATCGAGTTGCGATCTTTCACGATTTTATTAGCCGAGGGAAAATGAACAATGGCGATGAAATTAATACAACGTGTTAAAATATTTATGATAATATTTAAGGATAGCGACGGTGATACGATTACTTTTAACTTGACATTATTCATACAAATCAATGCATATATGAGTCTAACGCCCGGTTTCTGAAAGGCTGATCAAATTGATCAATTATTGATCAAATCAGCTAATCTGAACGCTCATTGGTGAAAACAGTGACTGTGAAGTGATATTCACCAATCAGCGTTCAGATTAGCTGATTTGATCCATTGATCAATTTGATCAGCCTTTCAGAAACCGGGCGTAAGAGCCGGTTTCTGAATCAAATCTATAATCAACTAACATGGAATTCAAGTTAACAACCCACATTGAACGTTATTGGTGAAACATTTATTAGAGAGAAAGAGAGGGACAGATATTGTACAACTACATTACTATATATTTCGGCTGGTTTAAATGTTTTGTAAATCAGAGACATCCGAGCGATCCATTATATTAAATATTTTTAGCTGATTGGAGCGGTGCATCACAAAGTCAAGTTAATTGAAAGACTACGTATAGAATAACCATACTATTAAAATATATTTTGTAATACTTCAAATTACTTATTTTTTCCAAAATCGTATGATTTACAAATGTTTTCTACTACTTTTCTGATAAAACATAACTCAAGTATAATGTTGTCTGTGTTCAATAAGAGGGAGTGATTCTACTAAATCTAAATTTAAACTACTTAAATGACGAGGCTCTTAATTCTTATGTTGTCCTAGTTATTTTAACGCGATTATGATATAATGCTACACCAAATTCAGTTCTATTACTTGATAATTGTATTACGAAAATTAAAAACTTTTGATGCTGTGTTAAGCGCCACTGTAAAATAATCACATAACATAATTTACTCGTCAATTCGCACGTTGGGCTAACGAGAGTTCCGTACGCGGTGCAATTTCAACTTGTAATGACTTCCCAACAATTCGGCAAACACTCGCGCCCTCGCGGCAGCAACACACACGAGGAATAAGTAATAATATAATATGTAATCAAATCAAATATTTTTATTCAGTTTTTTTTTACAAAAATGGTTTTCTGAACGTCGTTTCTATATGATGCCTACCACCAACCACCAACCTTGAACTAATAGGCACAATAGAGCCGAAAATGACACACACCAGTTTGGATTTGTCTGATAACTATTGACGTGACAAGTTCAGGCGCAGGACCGACATTTACATACCCACCTCACTGAATTTGAATTTTTGTCAAATAATACTCAGGGAATCAGCCTGCATTTTCCTAACCAGACTTGAAAAGATAATTTGTTGTAACTGATAGAATGTACTGTTGGTTCTTGTTGAAAATTTATGTTTACAATAATAACACACAACTTTTATTTACACTTTTTTTTATTAAGACGATGAATCGAAACCGGTCGTGTCTTTGTTAAAACTTATTAAAACTTAATAAAAAGTGGAAAAGTGTAAATAAAAATTGTGTGTTATTTTTGTGATAATTTGTTGTAACAACGCGAGGATCGAACCGGCGGCGACTGAAGAGCTAAGCTCTAAACCACTTCCCGGAGGCGTGGCAACCCCCGCGCGTCACGTTCATTACCGGGTCGTCGGTAAACTCGATTTACTGGAGTGCTCCGTAATTGTCACACACTCGGAGCTGTTAATTGTTGTACTGTGTACGGTCACAACTCACAGGACCAACAAGTAATAATTACATGTTTCCCGGGACTTTGTACGCGCGAAATATAGGCAAAAAGATGATTCCCGCGACTTCCTTCGTGCGAAGTATAAGTGAATAGATGTTTCCCACGACTTCGTTCGTGGCAAATATAGGCAAATAGATGTTTCCGGCGACTTCTCATTCTCTTCTTCGACTTCGACTTTTTTATTCAGGATAAATTTTACAAAAATGTTTTCTATTGATGCCTACCACCTGTAACACCAAAAGAAAGATGATCCATGCGTCGAATGGCACGTAAAAAGTAGGTCCTGCGCCTGATCTCTCGCCATATCGTCGTATCTGGTAACTGTTCCACTGGGTTACGAGAGTAAAGGAAAAAGAGAGCCTTTTTAGTTCCTACTTTTAAGATTTTCACTTATTTTTATTTTTTTAAAAATAATACAGTTTTCTTTTAGCTGTGTGTTTTTTACTATTGGATTCTTGCGAGTATACTACAGTATTTGAGGGGATGGGCAAGTCACTTCGATGCCACAGTATAATTAAATAAATAATGAAAATACCTTTATTCAACACATAGGGAAAAAACTCAGCCAAATGAAATATTATACAGTAAAAAAAAACAAGTGAAATACTTAAAAGTAGGAAAATAATATCGACATATAAAGTGTAAAACTCAGTAGCAATAAAAGCTTCTCCTAATAGATTTCAATTATCCGATCCACATCGGAGACCGGCGGTGGAGGCCGCAGCCGCCAGCCAATAAACTAGGATTACGGGATTTGTAGTCCATTAGCTCGTGTGAGTTGCCCAGTCATTAAAACTTGACACAATATTGTGGAGAGAGAATTAAAATATAGGACTCCTAAGGCCGTAAGCACACGGGGCATTATAAACGCGCAGACGACGCGTGTTTAGGAACATTGCGAAAAAGTTGCGATTTGCAAAAATCACGATAAACACGCAATCGATTGCTGGACGTCAAAAATATGTAATCGTTGACTTAACGAACATTGTTCGCAGAGTCTACATCCTGAGGATGCTCCGGGGTCGGAGCGAAACGCGCGTCGAGTTTTGCAACCTGCATGATGGTGTGGGGCTGCACGATCGTGTTAACATTAGTGCTTGTGTGGTGGTAGTGTTTTTACGTTTTTGCTTGCGAGTGTACGCATAAGCAGTGTGGGAGGAGGGAGGTGCATCAAACGCATGCATATGCGTACACTCACTCATCTGCTAGATCGTGGTTATAATTATTTCGCGGGATATTGCTAGATATAATATACTTAAATTGTATAATCGCTCGCTGTTGTGTTTGAAGGCACACTTGCTTAATTTTTGCTACAACACTACCGCCAAAAACAATTAAGTGGCAATCATAGGAAACATTAATTCAATGTTACGTCAAATAAAGATTGGCACCAAATTATATTTTTTCTGAATTTTAAAACTTTAAACTGCTCTTTTTACCGTCGATAACAAAATATACTTTAAAAGCCTAGGGGCCGCCGATTGTTAAATATAGAATTTCATTTAAAATACACCGTTTGCTTACGGCCTTTGAAATATTGTGACAGTGTAAGCTAATGGGGAATTGAAATATTATGGTCTCAAAGGAACGTGTCACAAATGTGGTCACTGAGTAAATTATACATGTGACATTGTTCACAAAATTGTTTAGTCAAGACCTTCAACTCTAATTTCACCAAAGCCTTTACTCTCCATTAATCCTGGACAATTAGAGAGAATGCTCCTGTGTATTGCGCACATACTTCGCTCTTACACGTCGTCGCACTCCTGAGCTGGTCTAATGGTATGTATATATGCTTGCCAAGCTTTGCCAAATGGCAAACAGCCCCAAGCCTCCACAAATCTGATTTGGCGTTTGAAAGGCGTTTACACGCTTGTGAATGCGTCAGTCTGCTATATAGATCCAAGTATGGCGGACATCGTAATTGTCTAGAAACAAAAGACTCTCCCCGTTCGACCAGCCCCAATTTTTTTATTTTTTTAGTGCAAGTTAGCGAATTCGCCGCGGGAACGCAATGACTACTAAACAAAAAACGATACATATTATTACTAATCAATGCTGCTAAACTCGGACCAACGTGTAAATGCATCCCAAACGCTTGCCGCAAACGAATCTGCACTAAAAAACGACACTCGACTGGTTTGGAAGCAAGCGCCCCCAAGCTGACGCAAGCCAAGCCAAGCTTGGCAAGCGTGTAAACGTACCATAATAAAACCAACCGTCACCGAAATCGCTGTAACTGTATTTACAAATGCTAAACACATCAGCGGTACTCACAGATAAAGTCCTTAACAGCCGATGACGCGGGGTCGATCACGTCAGTGGGGTTGACCCGGATCTTGCAGTGCTTGGCGAGCGGCAGGTTGGGGAGGCGCGCCCACTCGCCGACGCCCGCGCAGTGTATGTCCACGGATATGGAGTTGTCGTAAGCGCGCACCACGCGCTGCACCTCGTTCTCTTGGTACGCGTCCACGAAGTCGGCTAGAGAGAATGTGCCGTCCTGCAACAAGATTAGAGAGCAATAAGAAGAGAGATTGTTAGAGACATGGAGACCAGCTGACCAGGGACCGCCCTATGGCCAATCAAAAGAAGGACACTGTAAGGGTGTGCCCTATTTGGTTATGAATTAAAGTTACCACTTCGGACTTCATAATATTATTCAGAATAATTATTAACACGTATACATAGGTGCCGGCAGGGCAACATACCCTTACGGATACTAAACTATAACTGAACAATAAAATTAGTTTGTATGCATGTGTGATGTAGCCTGTAGTCGACACTACATTCTACATAAAATATAATAATAATAATAAAGAACATTTATTCAACAAACATTTTAATTCGCCGTCAAAATCCACCATTTTCCTTTTTTATTTCAATATACGGGATATATATCAAAATAAAAAAGTAAAATGGTGCAAAACATTATCAGAGAGAAAGGAAGGGGCAGATATTATATGATAACATCATGCTCGCACTTGCAAGGCTGGTTAATATACACAAATAAGGTTAATTCAACAAAGGCGCCGATTAGTTGACACTTGACATACGATTTGAATTAACCTTATCTGTGAAATTTTAACCAGCCTTGCAAGTACGAGTGTGATATAATTATAAAATATTTGTCCCCTCTTTTCTCTTTGACTTTGATCCACCAATCAGCGTTGTTTATTGGTTGTTATTTTAAAGCCATGTTAGTTGATCGTTAATTTGAATAGAATCAGAGTCCGGGCGTGTCAGTTTCCTGTCCTATGTCTTGAAGGACATCGTTTAGATCTTAAAATAAAAATACAAACTCAATCCCCCAATAAGAAAAGATAAGTTCCCGTGGGATGTCGCGGCGGCCGGTACTATTTAATATTTACTCCGATGTTGCCGGTTCCTAACAAACCAAATTGCTGAATACTCGAGCGTCCGCAGGGATCCTTTCAATTTGCAGCTACTTATTTATTATCCTCATACATTATTCGCATTCCACACGAATAATGTATGAGGATAATAAATAAGTATATGAAAATAAGGCAATATATTATATTTACTATTTTTTATGTATTATCATATTTATACTTATATATTTCCCACAGAACAACAATAATAACTTGTCGAATACCAAAGATATATAGAATACAATAAAAAAATCGTACTGTATTATTAAAAATAAATATGAATAAAGTATTTTTAAGAAACCCCCGAATTTTCAAGCGAAGTGTTGATGATGAAGAAAAAAATATTATATTATTAAAATAATGCATTATAATCATCTATAAATCAAAATCAAAATAATTTATTCCAAATTAAACTTAACAAGCTATTTAACCCGCCGAGAGGAACCGGCGTAAGAAACTCTTCTGAAGAAGGCCATCTTTCAGGAAAAATATGTTTTTTTTTTATCTATATATCGTAAGAAAAGTCAGAGTATATAAAGTACATTAAAGTAGCCTTGCATGTGACCATCTTATTCCCAAGGTCTGCAATCGTCAATAACGTTTACATAACGGTTCGATCAAATAACTTGATATAACTTGTGTGGGAACACGCCAATACGTGCTATAAATGGGTTATAATAATAAAGCCTAACTTATATAACGATGCGGAAGAAATTGTTATGAAATATTTTATGTGTTATTAGTATAAGGGTGTTCGTCCTCTGCATACTTTTTACCCGACTTCGGCGAAGCCAAAAGGTAGGGTAATGATTATGGCAGTCTATGTGTTTATGTATATTTGTCTGTTCCTTGGCAGCGGCTAAACTGTTTATTTAATATTTATAAATAAGGTGTAAATCGATTCGTCATGGTCGATGCGAGTGACAAAGGCTATAATTTTTTAAATATTTTAGATTTTTAAAATAAAAACCCATAAATCTTCAAAAAAAAATTAAGATAATTGTCTCGTGTTTGGTATCGAAAGATAGGTCTTGGCAAGCACACCCCGATTATGTTTTTAATATTAGGTACATTTTATTGTTAAATTCAAAGTAAACATTTAAAATGTGGTCGTACAAGTATAAGCTAGGAGTTGTTTAGTTACTTACTATGTAATGGTTAATTTAATGATATAAAAAAATAATGCATAAAAGTTGTATTTGATGTATGTATAAAAATGGTCAAGGTAGAGCCGTGGTCGCACCCGCTATTGGGATTGAATATTGCAACGGCAGACGAATATTATGATTTTTCAACGTGGTCAACGTTGAAAAATCATAATATTTTTGTACCTTTGCATATCAGGATTTCGAATTGAATTAATTTTCTTTTTCAACCTTATTAGACCCTTTATTACGAAGCCCGACTTCGTTTATATTTTTTTAAACTTATTTTTGTGGTCCACTTTTGTGGGTGAAAAATAGAGCATATCTATATATGCAAGAGATTTGCAATAACTAGCTGTGCCCGCGACTTCGTTCGCGTGGTTTTTTAAATGACTTAAGGCGTTTAAGCAGCGCACGCAACGAAAGTCCCCAAATGTGTAACTATAATTTTCCCCGTTTTTGCAACATTTCTCACTGACGTTTTGCTCCCATTAATCGCAGCGTAATGTTACAGAGCCTAAAGCCTTCCTCTATAAATGGAGTATCTAACAACAAAATTATTTTTCAAATCGAACCAGTAGTTCCTGAGATTAGCGCGTTTAAACAAACAAACAAAAAAACAAACAAACAAACTCTTCCGCTTTATGATATTAGTTAAAACTCGGTCAGATAATCGTAAGACCGTTTGTAATAACTTGGCTGTAGGTGGGCACCCTAAAGTTTGGTAAGAATTCTGTTCTGTAATGCCAAGGTCGCCCGGCACGAGGAAACGAGTAGTAAATTTTTTGTCCGGCTTCGCGAAGATCGATACTTGACACACTTTTCCTGTCTTTGTTCCTTAAGGCTGCGTGCGCGCGATAAACTGATCATTGGAGTATTTTAAACCCCTTTCTCTCAATACTGCTCTAATTTTAAAATCCCAAAAAAATATATAATCTTCATTAAATTTACGAGCTGATTCTCGTTTTATCAATTGATATTTTGGTTTCAATATAGCTTAAAGCAATAAGCAAAGTTCACCCTTTTTTTTAAACTCGTTAACTTTTTTGTCTTTTTGTATATTAATGTCGCTAGTGTATAAATTATTTCAGTATTTTTGGTGAGGCAAGACTCAGGGGACTGTCGTTATAGTTTTAGCAAATTTTGTCTACATTTTTTATACGATTTTAACGCGCTCCGGTCGGCGCGACAACTAGTCGTTCAACGTCATCAGTCTCTATTCCGTCACTCCCGTAGCCCAGTGGGACGGATAACCGACACGACTGGCGGGAGATCAGGCGCAGGACAGTCTTTTTACATGCCCATCCGACGCGTGTATCATCTTTATTGTTAGACAAGCAGGTGCCTGCATAACCCTAACCAAACTTGGTAACATCATTTTTTGTTGTTCCAACGCGAGGATTGAACCCACCTCTCTATGCTCTGAGCCACTAGACCACGGAGGTGTTAAACAGTAGTAGCACAACAAAGACACAATCGCAGTAAGGTGTAGCGACAGGCGAATGTCGTGAATTCGTTCATATCCGTGAGTTTCAATCGTGGCGCCGGAAACGGAAATTGCGCGCCTGACTGAAGCCTTCACGGCGACGGTACGTTCAGGTTCTATCTAAATGGATTTCATGCTAATTTATTACTTTACTAATTACCATCCTAGCCTTTGTTCGCTTAAAACGAAATATGTTAATAAAAACCTCTATTGGTATTATGATTGTGAATGTCCGTTTGTTTGTTACGCTTTCACGCGAAAACTACTTGACCGATCTCCATGAAACTTTGCAAATAAAAACACTTATGTTGCTTACTTCCAGTACCTCCAAGAGAAGGAGGTATTAGAAGTAAGTAAGATGCCCATCCGACGCATGGATCATCTTTCTTGTCAAATAGTTTGGTAATCAGCCTGCATTGTTCTAACCAAACTTGAAAACAACATTTTTTGTTGTGTTTGTTGTTGGGAATCGAACCCACGACCTCCGGGTCGAGTGCGAAGCTTGGAATCACTAGACCTAGAGTAATATTATAAAGTCAAAAATTTCTGAGGTTGTATGTGTTTGTTAGTATATCATGCGCCATCGGCAAAAAAATTTGATAAAATTTCAATGTACGGGAACATTATAGGAGAAACGCGGGCGGAGCTACAGGTTTATGCTAGTATATAATAAATCTTTTGTTACTATCAAACACCTTATTACCGAAAAGCTGTTGAAAACTGTGACTATAGTCACAGTTTTCAACAGCTTTTCGGTAATAATCTCCTAACGCTCTCTCGTAAAACATTCGCAGCAAAAATAAAAGTTTTGTACAAAATTTCACTAAAACGGCAAAAGTAAAACTCCAGCATTTGTTACTAAAACGCCGGGAAAAGTAAAACTTCAGCATTTGTTACTGTAACGCCCACAAAGGTAAAACTTCAGCATTTGATTTGATGAGAAAAACTTGACGCGTTCCGAGCTCATTATAGCGGTTTTACGTTGAAATGTTCGCAGCAAGCGTCTTTACGTGTTGCATAATGATTTTTTAGTTTTTCGTAGAGTGTTTAATTGTTTCAACTAGAACTAAACCTTCATAGGATTATAGTGAAAGTAAAAGGAAGGGTAATTAATGATTTTGACAGTAAATTCTACCGTAGCGTCTAAGCTAATGATCCGATTTTAACCCTAGAATACTAATCATCACCTGACGGGCCGCGTGCGGTTAGTTTTTTCCGATTAAAACAAAAACGCACACACGATTGAAATTGTGCTTACGTGCCAATTCTGCATACACCACCCCGCAGACCAGGGCGCAAGTGTAGCCGTCGGAGACTCTCCGTTTTCAAAATATAGGTTACTCGATCGCTTGGGAGGCGATCATTAGTATTAAAAAACTAAAATTAGAACAAACGAATTTTAGATTGTAGAAAAAAATATGTTGTTACCAAAAGTTTATTGTAGTGTTTTATAAAGTACAGGGTAGTTCTATGAATGCCAAAAAAGTAAAAATGGAAAAAGTATATTTTTCTATATAACTGTTAAAAGTTTGTTATGTTATACGAAAAACTGTTCATAGTTTATAGTTTTAAGCCTTATTTTAAGAATATTGTTATTTTACAGAAGGATTTTATTTTACAGGAAGGCGTTTTAGAATTTATAAAGGTATATGTTTACCTGTTAATGATGTTATATCCTTATAAAAACATAATAAGAAATTAATTAAGAAATTAGTTTTATAAAAAAATTGCCTCCCAAGCGACTATTTATTACTATTAAGCTGTAGTAAATTTATATTAGTATTCTAGAGTGAATGAGAGGTATTAGTTGATTCCTATTAATAACTCGGGTAAAATATTATCAAGCTATTCAGGCTCGCCACATTCAAGTAAAAACTGTAAAAAGCAAAATGGCTGCGTCCCGCGCAACATATTTTGTATTTGAAACAACTTCAGAAAAAGTACTTTAGCATTGGATAATAACGTTGAAAATATTTGAACGTTGTTTTTAAGCTCCACCAGTCTTGTTTATTGTTACTTCGCTCAGGAAGTTGCTGAGTTGTTGCATACGCGCCGGGGCTTCAACATAAATTTCATAAAAGACTATTATTATTTGCTCGTTCCTTTTAGCTTGTTCCATTTTACTCATTCAATTACATTTTACTTGAATTATTTCTAAAGATTTTTCAACGCCGTTTACTTAAAAAATACAGTATGTTAGCTTCACCGAGGCAACTATAAGAACTAGTTTATTTTAATGAGCGAAACACGTTATATTTATGAAAGTGTGTCAGTATTTTATTATAAACTTTATTTAACGCTAGTTTTAATTAAATGGATTTGTTCTATTTATTTTAATAGAAAGGCGAGCATGTTTTACTATTAGTACAAAATAATAATTCAAATCATGTAGGACTTGCTATATTATTCCACTGTACTGCTACGAACCTCTACGTACTAGTGCTACGTGTTCTACGAACTTGTACGTAGTGCCACGTACTACGACACTACGTGTAGCGCGAACGTGCAACATACGCTGCGTAAGTACTACGTACGATGCTTAAGTGCTACGTATGTCACTTAAGTGCTACGTACGTCACTTAAGTGCTACGTACGTCACTTAAGTGCACGTACGTCGCGTATGTGCTTATGTACGTCGCTTTAGTGCTATCTACATCACTTAAGTGCTACGTACGCCGCAAAAGTGCTACGTACGCCGCAAAAGTGCTACGTACGCCGCAAAAGTGCTACGTACGCCGCTTTTATGCTACGTAGGTCGTTTAAGTGCTACGTACGTCGATTACGTGCATCATACGCCGGTCGGAGCTATATACGTCGCTTAAGCTACGTACGTCAATAAAGTACTACGTACGTCGTTTAAGTGCTACGTACGTCGATTACGTGCATCATACGCCGGTCGGAGCTATATACGTCGCTTAAGCTACGTACGTCGTTTAAGTGCTACGTACGTCGATTACGTACATCATACGCCGGTCGGAGCTATATACGTCGCTTAAGCTACGTACGTCAATAAAGTACTACGTACGTCGTTTAAGTGCTACGTACGTCGATTACGTGCATCATACGCCGGTCGGAGCTATATACGTCGCTTATGCTACGTACGTCAATAAAGTACTATACAATACAATACAAATCATTTATTTCCAAAAAAGTACATTAGCCAAATGTTACTGTAACATTCCCCCAAACTAGGCGACGCCTGTCCAATGGGGGACAAACGTACGTCGTTTAAGTGCTACATACGTAACTTAAGGGCTACGTACGTCACTTAAGTGCTACGTACGTCACTTTTTTGTTACGAACATTACTTAAGTGCTACGTACTTCGCTTAAGTGATACGTACGTCGATTACGAGCATCGTACACCGGTTGGTGCTATATACGTCGCTTAAAGTGCTACGTCTGTCGATTACGTGCTACGTACGTCGTCTAGGTATTACGTACGTCGCTGTTGTGCTACATACGTTGTCTACGTGTGCTACGAACGTAGAGAGACCGCAATAACTCGTTGGTAGTTTAGCTATTGATAAATTATTTACACTACAGACTATTTTTATACACCTATAAATATGAGGTGCGCTATAAATACATCAGACTCGTAGACTGTTTGTTTTCATTGGATATATAATCGCGCGAGTTTTCCTCCTAGGTTTTACTAATATAGGTTTACGATATTTAATTTTTTCTTGAATTTCTATGGATGCTTTTATAATTTTCGTACAATTTTTTTTGGAAGTCAGTGTTGGCATCTTGAATCAGGGTCCTGGTCTCAGCCAATATTAGCTTGTGGCGAGTATGTATTATTATATTAGAGTATGTATTTATTTAGTATTAGTCTGCTCATCAGCTGCTCTATGTGGTGCGGCGCATATAGTATATCTATTAAGGGACGCGCGGGCGCAGGCTTCTAGCGACCCGTTAAGTAGTCTGAAAACGAACCTCGGTCTGCGACTACGCGCGCGCGAACACATTCTTTTAATAAAAGTTTTCGGTGTACTACGGCAATATAATAAAGTGTACCTAAATATAATCTGTGTTGTGAAAAGTGTGAGCTGAGCAGGTTGATTTTTTACCCCTCACGCCTATAAACTTTTTCCCATTGGGGATCTTGGTGGATAAGTTGTTTTGTCATTCCTTATCACGATCATGGCGACTTCTGCATGGAATGTCCCTAGATCTACAGACTACCTATCTTTTTTTTTTTTGGCAACAAACAGTCATACATTTTTATATTGAATTTATGCTAACAATAAGTAAAATTAAAGACCAACAGTGCCCAAAAATATACATGTCATCATGATAATCACCTGCATGATCCAGGAGCCGTTGCCGGCGCAGGTGTAGCCGGCGTGCACGAGGTGCCGGTGGCGCGTGAAGGAGCTGAGCAGGTTGCGCATGCACTGCATCAGCGTGTTCATCTGTGGGTGGATCAGGATCTCCGTGACTAAGCTCTCCGATGCGAACTGGATCAGTCGCTCGCCTGGAACAGAGAGGAGAGATGTAGAACATGGGGTAGATGAGGCTAGTTCCCGAATCTGTAGTATGTACTTGTAGGCATCATATAGACGCGACGTTCAGAAAACATTTTGTTAAAATTTATTCTGAATAAAATGTTTCGAATTGATTAGGTAATACCACGAAGTTAAAATGCAGGTATGGTTGAACACATTCATGCTCAAGCCGTGACCATGGAGGTCAGGCTGGAGGTTAGAATGTCGCCCTTTATAAAATTATAATACTTATGAACGAAACAATCAAAATCAATCACCAATCAATCGCCGATCAAAATATTTCATACTTTTATATTTTATTTCATCAAATTTAATACATGTACCCAGGAACGATGAAAGCTTTTGTTTCTTCGGCGACATTCGAACCTCTGGCTTGAGCACCGACGCCAACCACTGCTCTATAGAGGTTGTAAAATTTTGCGGACTTTGATTCCTTTGACCAAAAATATTTCTGTGTTCATAAATCCTGGATGTGGAACCGTTCATAGATATAAACAATCTTGCAACCTACATGCCAGTAACCTATACTCCTACCTCCATAACCACTGACCCATAAACCCCCAGCTGCCAGCCAGTATCGGGTGTAGTTTTATTGCTTGAGTCTTCGCCAAGTTTACCGGGAGACTTGACACTTGAAACCTTTTACGGTCTACTTTAGATTTGTGTTTGTAACAGCTTACAACCATTATAGATGGCACAGATTAATTTTTATATTAAACCAGCTGACCCGTGCCCACTTCGTTGAGCATGGAAACCGTGTAAACCTTCCCGGGACTTCCACGAATATTTCAAGACCAAAAATAGCCGAATCAGTTCAGCTGATCTCGAGTTTTAGCGAGACTAACGAACAGCAATTGATTTTTGTATAGCCTATGTTACTCAGTGATAATGTAGCTTTCTAACGAAAAAAGAATTATTTAAATCGGTCCAGTACTTTTTGAGTTAAGTCGTTACATACAAAAATACAAATCTTTCCTCTTTATAATATTATTATATATTATATTATATTATATTATATTATATTATATTATATTATATAGTGTAGACTAGTATATAAGATTGTTTAATATCATTATACACTTCCTACTCATCCGTTCTTCTGATTAATTTTGTTGCGGGTCCCAAGACAGATCTACCATATCCCTCGGGCACCCCTGAGGGCATCAAAGGGTTTTGAGATTCTTATCAAACTTGAAAACAACATTATTGTTGTTGTAATGCGGGAATCGAACCTACGACCTCCGAGTCGAGAGAACTAAATAGAAGATAGACGCATACACAATACACCACGAGCGAGCATTTATATGGTAACACCTGTATTGTATTCCTGAAAACCTGTAAATATACCTCCACAGTCCCGGCTTACGAGCGTGATTAATGGAAGTGGAGCATTTAGGGATTAACGAGCATAAGTGAAAACGGCTTAGCGAGCTGCGGTGTGGCCAAAATATTATCATAGGATCTTTGCTGCCAATTAAAAGGGACAATTTAATATCCCCTTGTGATCAATTATATTAATATATTATGTCCATTATATTTTGCAATCTTATATATCAAAAATTGCTGTTACGAGTTACGAGGAATTACTTGCTTGTTTAATATTGAATTACGTTAACATTAGTTGTATTGTGGTCGAGAAAATTACTAATAAGGTCGTACTCGTAGACATATATTATGAAGGATATATTTTGTGTCGTATTTCAATGTAAGTTATCTTCTCTTATATATAAAAATCAATTGCTGTTAGTCTCGCTAAAACTCGAGAACGGCTGAACCGATTCAGCTTGAAATATTCGTGGAAGTCTAGGGAAGGTTTAAACAGTTTGTATGCCCAACGAAGTGGGTACGTGTTAGCTGGTCTTTTTCTTCTTCTCTTATATTATATAAAAATGAATGAAAATGAATAATCTTTTATTTCCAAATCGGTAAGTTACTAACTATTTCAGAATTCTCCTACATGATGACCTACTACCGTTTCGGGGACTATCCCTAATTGCCGTTCGATTCATTTCTAAATTTTCAATTTTATAGACTTTCATCACAATCTGTTTCTATGCTCAACGAAGTGTGCACGGGTCAGCTAGTTAGCCGAATCGGTTCAGTCGTTCTCGAGCTTTAGCGACACTAACAGCAATTGATTTTTATATATAAGAGAAGATAATTTACATTGAAATACGACACAAAATATATCCTTCATAATATATGTCTACGAGTACGACCTTATTAGTAATTTTCTCGACCACAATACAACTAATGTTAACGTAATTCAATATTGAATAAGCAAGTAATTCCTCGTAACTCAGCTAGCATTACGGTAAAACTTTAATTTTAACCCGAAATAAACTTTGCTTGTTTACAAATTCAACAAGTATTTGCAATTAAACAATTTCACACGAACGCAAGTTTGTCAAAGGACAAGTAAATAGCCTAATTCCCTCCTCATTTCCCTACGAACAAGTAAATAGGATCCCTAATTCAAGATGGCGGCGAAGAAAGTTCGGGAAAACTCCCCAGGCACTATTAGGTTTCGCAAACACAGTAATGGTTGTCAGTCAGCGACGAAAATAGACAGAATGTGGAGATGTTTACTGGGAAATTATATACAGCGAGTTGATATTTATACAGGAGCCGAATATAAGAGGTTTCGGGAATTTAGGTTAATACGGATAAGTATTGTATTGCCACAACCTTAGGTATAAGTGCTACTCGTATTTCATATTTTTTCGATATAATAATATCGTTATGTTCTTCATCATTATTTTAATATTCTTAGTAATTGTATATTTTTTCCAGCCCAGTTAGGGAAAACCTGACAATAACTTTAGACTCATTATGCCATTTTCTAACTAACACGAAATTGACTTACGAGAAATTGCATGTTTAATTTAGTAAATGCCAAACTATACTTCTCCAACCCGTGTAATAATTTCAGAAACCTAAATTTAACCTAAATGAAACCTAAATATAACTAAACATCATATTTTTTCAACCATATTATAATAGGAAAAATATACCGAGATACAAGTACAACATTAGTATTAGAGTGAATAGAGTCACGAGTGGAGGTTGTCAGTAGTACAACATTAGTATTAGAGTGAATAGAGTCACGAGTGGAGGTTGTCAGTAAATTGCTCGCATTGTTCCGAGCCGAGGGTTTAGTCTTTTAATATTAAACTGTAGGTTTTATATTGTTCGTCTCAAGGGCTTATAAGCCAAGGACGCCGTGTTATTCACGCGCGACGCGACGAGGCATATTTAAAGATAAAACAAAATTTTATTTACTATAATAACGTCCGAGATAAATTTAACCCAAACGTAAACAAAGCCGTCTATGACACAACCATAGATTAGCCAGTGATGACAATTGACCAATAATAATACAATGATTAATTATTGTTGGCTATATGAATGCATAGACTATAGACTATATTCTACAGTCGGTAGTGTCAAAATACTATTTTTACTGTGAATGTTTTTCATTTGATGTTTAAATATGTTAATTAATGTTTAATTGTTATAAAATGTATTGGATAATGAAGTATGATGCTTTATACGTGTGAAAATGTTGATAAGTGTGCACAATAAGTAAATAAGTAAAAATGTCGATGTTTTCGGTTTGTTTACCTTTAGCACAGAGTAGATATATAACAGAGACACGACCTAGTACTAGAAAATGGTATCACCCTAATACTGGCAATGCGACTGGGAAAGGGTGAAGTCCATAGAAATTCCAGAAACCGCCATCTAGCGCCATTATTGGAAAATACTAATTACTTATTTCGTTTCGTATCTTATTCTTAATTGAGAAGTTGAATTTAGCTTAATGTGATGATATGCTTAAAAATATGCTTATCTTTATTTTGATGTCAATATTTGTACTTAATTCGGCATATTTACATTTTCTAATATACAAACGTTAATAGTAGTTACATCTATTGCAATTATTTTGTTTTAAACATAGATTGTATGGGATGGTAGGCCATGCCTTTAGGTTAAGTTTGTCAGGGACAAACTATACAACGGCCGCATCTCTTGTCTAATCAGTACAAAGTTATTTTTTGGCGATGATGCGTACTACACTGTATGGCAGAAAACGTGCGGTTCTTTCGAGATTACCGTTGGCGAGCACTTGCAGGCAACATCTAGTAATTAAAAAAGAAATAAAAAATAATAAAAAAAATTAAAAAAGCTTTTATTCAAAATTTAAACATAAAGTTTGTTTTTTGAAGGTCAATTTTGGTTACACTTACAGTTACCAGTTACCACCGGTTCGGAACCCTAACCCGGCGAGAAGAAGAAGAAAAATACTTATACTTTATATTATAATGAAAAAATGCCGACATGGTTTAGTGGTGCAGAGCTTGGTTCTCGATACGGAGGTGGTGGGTTCGATTCCCCCGACAACAGAAAATATCGTTTTCAAGTTTAATTAGGACACTGAATTAATCTGACATGAAAGATGTCCTGCGCCTGATACCCCACCGGTCAAGTCGATTATCCTATCCATATATAATCGAGAGAGTGCTTCTGTATATTGCACACACTTGGACACTATGAAAATAGCTTCTGCCCAGCTGGCCAAGTTTTATTGAAACCGGCCACCGTCATCGTCCGACGAGGGAGGTATTATAATGACAAAATTGCGATCCAACTATATGTGTATAATAAAATCATTGATATCTCACTAATCACTGTATGCTTTAGATTAAGGTTTTAAGTTGTAGGAGCTGAATAAAAATGATTATTAATATATTAGCTGTACCTGTCAATTGTCATTACTACGCCCACTTTTCTCGCAAATATAGATTATCATCACACTTGTCGCTTATACGCCTGCGATATATCGCAGAACAATTTACCGATGCTCCACATTTAGAACAAAGGATATAAAGGCGCGGATAAATATTGATGGGTCGTTTCGGCCTTGAAAGCGCTGGATTTGGGCCACGGGCGGGGACTCACAATAGCGCCTATCTCTCGCGGCCCGCTGCGCCCGGGGGTTAAATCGACCGGCAACGAAGGGTTAATGAAGTTCATTATATCACTTGTCGCTTTGAACGCTGTGAATAATGAAAGGGACAGAGACAGACAATATGCAACGGACGTATAATATGAATATTGAATTTGACGACCTGCGTAGCGCAGTGGTTGAGGGCGCTGGTTCTCGAGAGAGGGGTCGCGTGTTCGAATCCCGCCGAGGGAACAAAAAGTTTTCAATGTTCCTGGGTCATGGATGTGTATCAATTTGGTATAATATAATAAAAATCTTAAATATGTGTATAGTATTAAAGTATTAAATATATTTCCGTTGTCCGGTACCTGTAACACAAGTTCTTCGGATACTTAGCACTGAGCCAGATTGACGTGGTGTGAAGCCGAATATCCATAGATATTATTATTATTGAATGACCTCTGCAGCTTAGTCACAGAACAAATGATAACTTTAGTATGATGAGTACTGTGAGCTCAGTTTTCGAGCTGGAGGTCGCGGGTCGCGATTCAAATCCCGCCAAAGGATGTATGAATATAATACAGTAAAAATGTATGAAGGCATTTAAAAATATCTGGTTGAGTTGAAGAACTTACTCTCAGTTGACGTGGTGTGAAAACGTCATCTTTAAACAAGTGTATGAAAAAAATCATTATATTTTGAGACATTTTTCAACTACTAAATAATTATAATAAATAGATCTAAAAAGGTTTCATTGGTCCACAACCTGCGAATCAAACCTGCAGCGAGTCTATTGACTATCCTCCGTTACCCGTTAATAAACCGTAGATAACAAACCCATTACAAAAAGCATTCCATTATTAAACATTCACGAAAATTATAAATTCAAGTTGCAAAATTACGAAAAATGTCACTCGCAAAAAAACTCAAAGAGGCAGCGCTGTAGGCTGTTGAGTAGAAGTGTCGCGCGCGTCACGAGTCGCGACAAAATGTCGCACAAAAAAATGCCGCTAAAATGTCGACACCAGAAAATATTCCTTTGAGACCTTTTTGGAACATCATTAGCATACGGTTGTCCGTTGACAGTGAGTTATGACAGCGCCTCCGTGGTCTAGTGGTTCTGAGCTTCGCTCTCGATACGGAGGTCGTGGGTTCGATTCCCGGGTCGGAACAACAAAAATGTTGTTTTCAAGGTAGGTTAGGACAATGCAGGCGGAACTGATTGTCTGACAAGAAAGATGATCCATGCGTCGGATGGGCATGTAAAAAGTCGGTCCTGCGCCTGTTCTCTCGCCAGTCGTGTCGGTTTACCGTCCCACTGGGTTATGAGAGTAAAAGGAAGGGAGAGAGTGTCTTTGTGTATTGCGCACATACTTGGGCACTATAAAATGACACCTGCGTAGCTATCCTGGTTTCAATGAAATCGGCTACCAAAATTCAAACACTTACAAAACATAACACTTATAGAATTGTCCTACATGATGCCTACCACCGGATCGGAAACTAGACCATCGAGAAGAACCGGCACCGACACCGAAATCGGTGAGGGGAGCTATTATTATTATTATGATAGCATATGAAACGAGTACGTCTCGCTCACTGGTCAAGTCTCAGGTCGCGGGTTCAAATCCCGCTGCAAATAGGTCAAATATGTGTACAATACAATAATGTTTTGTTTTGTATGGGCAAATTTATGGTATTGGGTAATCTTTTTCTTATATATAAAAATAAAGTTAGTCTCGAGAATGGCTGAACTCTATTATATATAATTCGGCTATTTTTAGTCTTGAAATATTCGTGGAAGTTCCGGTAAGGTTTAAACGGTTCATCACAAACTATTTCTATGCTCAACGAAGTGGGCACGGGTCAGCTAGTTTCTCATAGAAACATGAAAGTCAAAAGTAAGTCTTTCAGCGCTGATGCTTTTACAGTACACTTTTACAAACTCTACATAGGAGGCACATACGATGTGTTACATGTATCCAAATAATCCAAAGTATTTTACATCTATACAGGGTGTAAAAAGAGCAGTTATAATAACTTCGTGGAGTTATAACCAGGCATGAGGTATATCCATTGGTATTAATCATTTGCTTTTAATCCACTGTTTTAAAATTTTAAAAAATTTCAATAGGCAATGTACAGCGTGCACAACACAGCGATCAGCTGATTACGCTGAGAGGTCAATACCACGCGTAAGACGTTCATTACGTACTAAGGCAAAAATTATACAATTTAAGAATTCAACACAGAACGTTGTTCCAAACAGTTCAACCTTGTGACTAAAATAATAAATTGCAAAAAAAAAAAATTTTTTTTCAAAAAATAATCATGAAAAAAATTCATTTCTAGAATCAGTCGAGGTCCTATAATCCTATCCCAAAGTTATCGTGACTGCCCTGTATAAGTATAAGTTTATTTTACATCTTGTAGATTGAAATGTCTATGAAGTTTGCATTAAACTCGTTGAATGTAAAACTCAATACTGTCATTATAAATCTTTTAAAAGATAACGCTTTTAATTAAGAGCGTCTCGAAAGAAAACTCTCTCGAGCGAAATGTAGTTTTTAATATCTCGGAAATTAAATTCTAGCGCATTTCATATTTTAAAAGTGAATATTCCGGCGGCCCTCTATCTCTTAGATATCCTACGGGTTATAACTATAGTTTTAAATCTTAAAAGGAAACACAACGGCTGTTTTCCCTTATAGAAACAGGGGCTACGCGTTTCCTCACTGGATAATGCCACTAGAGTAAAATTTTTTTCCTGAATATATAATGTATATTGTATATCTATTAGTACGCCCCTATTTTTTCATAAATTAAAAGAGATATGGACGTTCAAAAACATAAAAAAATGGGTCCAGATTTTCGGCAAAAATTGAAAACAAATTGGAGTACTTACCTACATTTTGTGTTAAATTCGAAACATAGCTCAAGTATTTTTTTAGTTTATTTGAAGTACCTACATAGTTAGAATTAGTACGTACCATATCTGGCTTCCTCCCCCTCGGGTGCCTGCGCCGTGAGGGTGGCCAGCTCTTTCTCCAGATCGACCTGATGCTGTCCGGAGTCCCATGATAGCAGTCCTGCAACAATACAGACGTAGTCACAAGCCTGGCACATACACTCTTGGCGGTATTATTCTTATAGTTAAAATATACTAAAATACCAAGTTATTAATATTATAGTGACATCGAAACAAAAATGACTATAAGTTATTGTAAGTAATTTGTTTTAATAAATTTTTCAATCAATATAATATTTAAGCATTCGTGACAAATTACAGAAAAATAAACCATGTTCTATTTTTGAAATTCGTTGCAACGCGTCGGCCAATCACGGCCCGGACTGACGACTTTTTTACTCGTCCTGGGTCCCGATTCTCGTCGCGTCAAACAGGACAGACTGAATAAAATTATTAAAAATAATGAAAAAAAAATTTCAATCCAAAGGCTTGTTAAAATACCATGCTTTATCATTCATTAATAGAAAATACGAGAGGGATAACATGATATTCAATCAAGGATTAAAATTATGTTGATAAAATTGCCACTTAAACTTTAAAAATTCTAGTTTTCAAACGTGGGAGTGACGGTTGACATTCATCGATCAGTCGGATGTTTAGTAATAAAGAAAAAATACTCGTCTTAAAATATGATTTACATTTTACTAATTATTTCCTTTTTCCCATTGTTAGGTCATATAGTAAAATAACTACAGACTACATACTGTTATAAGTCAAACAAGATCGATACAAGTACATGTACGTAATATTTTCTCATATGAATAGTAAATAAAGCTTTATTCTCATATTCCCGGAAGGTAAGGCGGGAAATTGCAGCCCGAGCTCCGTGCATCGTTATACCGGCATATTAAACTCCGTATTATACTGCCTCAATACACCCGTACTAGTGCAGCCAAGTGTACAGTGCATGCTTACAATAATCACCCCACAGTAAAACCTATGCCAGTTCGTCCACGAATATCAATAAACCATGGAGCTGATACCACCGTGAATAATGAGCGGTTCATATTATTTTCACCCACCTTAAATTTGCAGCTCACGCCCATATCTACGCATACCAAAACGTTGTCTTACAATTAAACGATGTCTTAAATTAGACGTTCATTGAAATAAGCACACAATTCCTTTCATACTTTTAGGGCGTGTTTCACTGGCAATGTTAAAGTTAACGCCGTTTTAATTTCGTTCTAGGTATCATTATAGGAATAACATCCTCGCATTGCTGTCAATGAATGAGATGGCATGGTATTTTTACATGGCGTTAACTTTAACATTGCTTGGTGAAACACGACCTTAGTTGATGACTAAGGCCCGTATACATAAAACAATCTCAAGCGCAAACTCTATATGAGAACCTATTTGACAGACGAAACAACTTTTCGTTCCACTTTTAAAAGTGAACAACTTTATTGATGTTACATATTGACTTTAATTTCTTTTCTTTTGAACCGTAATATTCATATTATAGATTGTTACAACATTAAAAAACTATAATATAAAAGTATAATTAAGTATAAAACATTAAAATAAGTAAGTATAAACAATATTTTTATAATCTTTATTACTTTTTAAAAATGAAAGTAAGTAAGTATGTATCATAAGTAAAGTTCTTTATTTTTAATAGTGAAACAAACGTTTTTTTTATCGCTTAAATCTTTCAACCAGAAAATTGAGTTTAAATTGTCACGTAAATATTTTTGGATATTTAGTAACGTATTAAGTGCATTGATTCTAGAGACGGATCTTTAGATTAATGTCCTTAATACGTTACGACGTATTCTAAAATGTTTAAGTGACAGTTTGGCCTCAATTTTCTCGTAATCACTGGTTTGCTACATATCACTTTCATCTATTCATGTCTTCAATTATTAATTACATAATTTAGGGTTGATAAAACAATACAGTATCAAGTTCAACAAAACTGTATTGCAGGCTCTTGACCTGTCAGGCTGTCGCCAAGTGACCTACTTCCCCGTCTCCCGCGTCACTGCGTCACACTGACACCGCGTCACAATCGTCACAGTGACACGGCGACAGCTGACAATGAGATAATTAGTGACACGCCGAGCTTAATTGAATGAATAATTCCGAATAATTTTGTCGGGATGTGGCAATTAAAAGTTGATTCATATTAATACGAGGATTGACACGAATTGGGTATTGTTTTAAATTGGTTTATTTGGTTTAGGTTTGGAAGGTGCTTGGATGGCAAAGGTGTCATGAAATATGTACATTTCTTAAATACATAGGTATTTAAGAAACCGATATTAAGAAAATAATGATTTTTAATCTAGATACCAACTTTAGTACTCAACAAATTCTACTCGCATAATAGTACTCGCAAAATCATTGTGAGTGTCTTTTTACTAATGAGTAGTTTTTCATATCGTATCGTAAGCTTATGAAAATTGAAAACTATGAATCGTACCTATACCTTTGAAACGAGTAACCAACATGGCCTACTTTTTGTAGGACCGACAATCGGGCAGATTCTTTCTCCGAATTTTTGTATGACGTGCGCGTTGCACTACTGTAGTCAATATGTTCAATTTTTTATCTACAAAAAGTCGGTGACCGATTATCGCTCGTGGGCGGCCATCCTGAGGCTTAAGGGGCGATTTCACCATTCAGAACTTGGATTTATTAAACTCAGCTTTCACTAAGCGCGCTTATAATTCTCATGTCAAACTCCATGTTTTTAAGCAAAAAATTGGTATCTTGAGCTCGCTCAAGGAAGTTTAGCCGACGAAAGTCAGGTTCAGAACTTTAGACCATGTTTCACCAATCAATGTTAAAGTTAACGCCATGTGAAAATACCATGCCATCTCATTCATTGACAGGAAATACGAGAGGTATAACATGATATTTAACATGGCGTTAACTTTAACATCGCTTGGTTAAACATGGCCTTAATCTCGGCTTTGCTAGAGCCGCGTTTAGTTCTTGTTGGTAAGTGGAGAAACAGCCCTTACTAAACTTAAGTCCAGGAGCCAACTAATTCAAGCCGTCAATTTTGTAGGTCAAAAACAATTCAGCGTAAGGTAAAACAAAATATATGTGTTTAATGGAAGGTCCGTGTACGTAACTAATAAATTTACACGCGAGCCCTGGATAAATCTTAATATGGGTTGCCTCGTGCCGGGCCTGAATAATACATTAACTCTTGTTGCTACGGACTTTTCTTTTTGCCAACACCAGCTGTACATATTATGCATTGAAGGACGGCTATATGTTTTGTCTCGCTCCTTCCTGAAAGCACTAAATTTAGGCGAAGGACAGAATGATTGATGGCAACACAAGCTGTACATCTCCATTAAAGGACAGATATGTGTTTTGTCTCTCTCCTTCCCGAAAGCACCAATTAAAAGTGTAAAAGATAGAATTATTTACCTACATAGTTCGTCGTATCCTTGTATTCGGCCATTGAATCTGTTACACTATCCGCCATTTTAATTATTATTATCAAAATGACGGATACTTAATATAATATTAATAATCCGCCATGATAAAATAAAAATCATTTATTTTCAGACCATAGATAGATCCATAGTGTTAGGAACAATTATTTACTTCAAGATTATTTTAGTTATAATATAATGCATCTCTACGTTGACGCTGTATGAATAATCGAGTAATCAATATTCAATTTGTTTCTTAGTTAAAACTTCGTCTTGTAGTTTGTTATAAAACAATTAATTATTTGTATATCTTAGACAACTTTAATTACAATTTCTTTCACTCTAAGACAACAGTTATATAAAATCCTAACCCGGCAAAAGCTATTATATCTTTACAAAGTTGAAACAAAGGGTGCAGTGATCCACATTGTAAAAAGGCTTTGCCGGCCGAAGTAATATATTTGCCTGAAACAATTTAACTCTCAAACAATGCGGCTTTGAGACCTGCGAGGCTAGATACGAGGCGAGTGCTATTTAAGTGAATACTAAGTGAAATCATATTACATAATACTATTTCAGTACTTTTGATATTACGTAACACTAGTTTTCAAACGGAATGGTAGTTTGAACTCGGTAATGAAGCACCACCGCAAACATAGGAAATAAATAGTTTTGGTTGTGCTAAAGGCGTTAAATCAATGTCAGAATTTCAAATGAAGAAATAATTTGATTGATAAAAACGACTTTACATTAGGTAATTTGACCTTGGTAGTTTTACCGACCGCAAAATGGTAGAGTAGCATAATAGCATGTAAAAAATTTCAATTATGCTCTATCTTTTTGTAAAATAGTAATAGTAATGTTTGTTTAATTTCTATTTGTTATTTTTATGCAAGGAATAAAGGTTTTTTTATATATAAGACTTATGTTATATCGTAACATAATATAAGTTAAATAGTACTTTTAACAAATCCACTGCAACTTACACCGGCGCGGCCTCTCAGATAGAGTTACCTATCTGGTAACTCTATCTCCTTAGTTAAACAGTCCTGAATAATAAGCTTGTTAGCACTAGCTTAGGGCGTAATATGATCGTGCTAGCAGTTACTTAATAACTATTTACTCTGTGCTTGCAGCGTCCCTCGCATCACTGGTCGCGCTCGAATATACTTTGATCTCTGAGAAGCTTTCGACTGAGTGAATCACGTAATTACGTCTTTAGGTTACAACTATAAGTAGTGTTATGATTTCTGTATTATGTAACACATATGTATTATGTTTGTATCTTATTTTTTTAGAATACAACAAATATAGTCAAATTAAATAATAAAAACCCACAACGCAAGGGAATATGTAAGACGTGCATGCATAAAAAATATTTTATTTCCTATGCTAGAAACTAACACTTTTAAAATACACGATGACCTAGCAATTTAAACTGTATGATAAGGATTTTCTTAAAGTAACTTCTAACCCTTCTAAGTACTTTAACTCGTGGTTCTAATAACTTGTCTATAAATAGTATTTAGGGTGTGATTCACCAAGCAGTCTTAAAGTTAATCCTTCGTTAAATATCATGTTGTTCCTCTCGTAATTCATATCAATGAATGAGAAGGCATGGTATTTTAACATTCCGACTTAACATCCGATTTACTACTAACCAGCTACTGTACTTGATCGGTATTGAGGCTTTGGTCCAGTTTGCTGAGTTTTTCGCACAAGACGTGACATAAGTTGACGAGTCTCAAAGCTCGGCGTGACAAAGTACTACAATTTGTATGACATAGAACTCATTTCGCAACTTGAGGCGATGTTGGAGGCTGATTTAATCTAACCGGGATAAATGACATCGGGACCCCTAGGAGCAAATATGTTCGGTAAGTCAGATTTTAAAGGTAATCAAACTAATGTAAATAAACACTGAATTTGACGACCTCCGTAGCGCAGTGGTTGAGCGCGTTGGTGCTCGAGCGAGAGGTCGTGGTTTCGAATCCCACCGAGGGACCAAAAAGTTTTCAATGTTCCTGGGTCATGGATGTCTATGAAATTCGTGTATAATATAATAATAAAAATCCTCAATATGTGTATAGTATAAAAGTATTAAATATATTTCCGTAGTCTGGTACCTGTAACACAAGTTCTTCGGATACTTGACGCCCGCGGCAGAAAGAAGTGGTGTGAAAAAAAAATCAATAATATATTTATTGATTTTTTTTTCACCTTTACCCTTTTGCAACCGACTTCCAAAAAAGAAGGAGGATCTTTATTCTGTTACTTTTTTATGTATGTACACCGATTGTTCTGAAGTTAATGATCCGATTTTCGTGATTCTTTTTTTATTCGACGCAGAATAACTGCCATTTTGTCCCATGCAAATTTTACATAATACTTTTTAATGGGGATCTTATAAGGTAGTACAACATTCTGTCTTTCACAGTATGAATTCTAGTTACCTCTTTCACGTCAACAGTTTATAGTACAAGCAGTAGGTATTACTGTTTTTTATTATTATCTAGACATAATATTAACTACGTGCGACCGTCGCGTGCGCACTTTCAGCATCTAATTCAGCATAGATAAGTAATTGCTAATTCGCGTGTCGTAATAAGCACAACAAACATGGCAGCAAAAACTTTAATTGGGATTATTAAATTCCGCGGTAAAAGCGGAAAATTTAAATTGTGAATAATCAATGAGCTGCCAATTCGTTACGTTTTTGTGGATGCAAATTAGTGCACCGACAAAAACGTCGTCATGGCGAGGATTGTAATCGCGGTAATTGACGTACTTCTACAATTTGTAAGACATCAATATAACGCCTTGAGTTGTAAACAATTCATTAAAAAGCCAACCCAGCAGCTCGAACTGTTCCATAGTACTAGCAATACCGCGCTTCACAATACCATAATATATTTAGGGCCGATTTTTCAATCGTCAGATAACTTTTATCTGTTGAATAAACATGTGACTTTGACATTTGTTCCATACAAAATCTGTCAAAGTCACATATTTATTCCTTAGACTAGCTGTGCCCGCGACTTCGTACTCGTGGAAAACTGATTTAGGGCAGCAGTTTAAATACAATTTTAGTTTATGAACACTGTCGTTTGGATATTTAAAATCACAAATTTATAGTAATGCTTCTTTGTATATATTAGACGTCCACAGGCAAAAGAAGTACGCTGATGGAGTAATAATAATAGTTTACTGCCAAATATTGGCCGTTTTTGTCATGAATGTTTTGAAGTATTAAATTAAAACTTATTATATATTAATTACCTACGCTAACAAACATGTAGTCTACTTTGGGACTTGACGGTTAAAGTACTAACTTCCTTTAGACGACAAAATAACAAAAGTCCAAAAGAAAGAAAAAACCCAAGTCGTACCCTAGCATGAAAACTAATAAATAAAAATATCATGAAAAACATAAATCTTACTTATATTGACATAAATTTTCTAATTTAAATGTAACTATGATATCTCATATCTTGAAAGCAAACTATCCTACGCCTATAGGTACTTTATTTATCGTATTTGCAAAACCTAAGTAATTATACTTATTACTATTAATTATTAATTATAGTATTACTTTGTGCGAAGTAAATTTAATTGTTCCTTTTAGTTTACCTTTTGAAGTCGTTTTTTCTTTGTTTAAAATTGTTTAATTTTAAGATTTTTAGTGATGGGTATACTGAGTAGGGATAATTCTCGAATGATCAGACGACGGTTACTTGAGACGGAAAATGAAAAACAAAAACGATTAGATAAAATTAATAGAGGAAGAGAAAAAGTCGACCGCTGCTCTGGCGTAAGCCAGAGCAGCGCGAAATTTTTTAATAAATATATACATATATATAAGAAGAAAAGTTTATATAATTATATTATATCAAGTAGATTGACTATAAAATGAGATACAAATTTTCAGAATATTAAAGTCGGTACCAGCCAAACTCAATATTATGAGTTCTATAATATAGCCTATTTCATCATATTGTAATTGTTAACACTATATCTATAGCGATGGAAATTTTGACATCGCTTATACTGTAAACAATATGCCACTGCATAATTTCCAAACGTATATCTTCAAAGACTCAAAATAATGTTTTTAGTCGGATATGCTTATGTTACTCGAAACAAATACAAAATTAACTATGAGTGTCCCTATAAATTTCAAGGTGTTCCCTCGATTCCTCACGACACCATCATCAGGCTTCCACTTTGATAACTATGAGACCAAGTTCGACTGTAATTGAGGTAGTGGCGTATGCTTGCATTTCTTTAAACAACGCTGAAATCTTCAAACATGTATCTCTAAGGACTCAGAAGTTCTGTTCAGTACTTTTAGATCCAGGATATAGTGCAAAACCTTACTGTTTGGTAACATATGCTTAGACTACTTCAGACAAAATCAAAATCGATATATCATTCCATATAAATTTTGAGGAGGAGGAGGACCCTCGATTCCTCACGGATCGGTGACAATGGGACCAAATTTAAATTATACCCTACACAACACAAAAAAAAATTAAAATCGTTTCATGAACGATGAAGATATCCGCGAAGAAACATAAAAAAAACATAAATTTACGAATTGAGAAACCTCCTCCTTTTTTGGAAGTCGGTTAAAAGTATTATGTTGGTTATTTCATGTTACAATCTACCTTTGTGCCAAGTTTCATTCATATATGTTGAGTAGTTTCGCTGAAATACCGTCAAATAGGTAGCTACAATTTTTTTAAGATCCCACGGGAACCCTTTCGTTTCTCGGGATAATAATTTTCAGTAATGCTTTTCATATCATAAGCTACCTGGCTGCCAAATTTCATTTAAATACATTGAGTAGTTTCGCTGAAATACCGTCAAATAGGTAGCTACAACTTTTGAAGATCCCACGGGAACACTTTCGTTTTTCGGGATAATAATTTCTAGTAATGCTTTTCAGATCATAAGCTACCTGCCTGCCAAATTTCATATAAATACGTTGAGTAGTTTGGCTGAAATACCGTCAAATAGGTAGCTACAATTTTTTGAAGATCCCACAGGAACCCTTTCGTTTTTCGGGGTAATAATTTCCAATAATACTCTTCAAGTCATAAGCTACCTGCCTGCCAAATTTCATTTAAATACGTTGAGTAGTTTGGCTGAAATACCGTCAAATAGGTAGCTACAATTTTTTGAAGATCCCACGGGAACCCTTTCGTTTTTCGGGGTAATAATTTCCGATAATGCTCTTCAGGTCGTAAGCTACCTGCCTGCCAAATTTCATTTAAATACGTTGAGTAGTTTGGCTGAAATACCGTCAAATAGGTAGCTACAATTTTTTGAAGATCCCACAGGAACCCTTTCGTTTTTCGGGGTAATAATTTCCAATAATACTCTTCAAGTCATAAGCTACCTGCCTGCCAAATTTCATTTAAATACGTTGAGTAGTTTGGCTGAAATACCGTCAAATAGGTAGCTACAATTTTTTGAAGATCCCACGGGAACCCTTTCGTTTTTCGGGGTAATAATTTCCGATAATGCTCTTCAGGTCGTAAGCTACCTGCCTGCCAAATTTCATTTAAATATGTTGAGTAGTTTGGCTGAAATACCGTCAAATAGGTAGCTACAATTTTTTGAAGATCCCACGGGAACCCTTTCGTTTTACGGGATAATAATTTCTAGTAATGCTATTCAGATCATAAGCTACCTGCCTGCCAAATTTCATTTAAATACGTTGAGTAGTTTGGCTGAAATACCGTCAAATAGGTAGCTACAATTTTTTGAAGATCCCACGGGAACCCTTTCGTTTTTCGGGGTAATAATTTCCGATAATGCTCTTCAGGTCGTAAGCTACCTGCCTGCCAAATTTCATTTAAATATGTTGAGTAGTTTGGCTGAAATACCGTCAAATAGGTAGCTACAATTTTTTGAAGATCGCACGGGAACTCTTTCATTTTTCGGGATAATAATTTCCAATAATGCTCTTCAGGTCATAAACTATCTGCATGCTAAATTTCATTTAAATACGTTGAGTAGTTTGGCTGAAATACCGTCAAATAGGTACCTACAATTTTTTGAAGATCCCACGGGAACCCTTTCGTTTTTCGGGATAATAATTTGCAATAATGCTCTTCGGGTTGTAAGCTACCTGCCTGCCAAATTTCATTTCATTCCATACAGTGGTTTTTGCGTGATGCGACGACAAACATTCCCATACGGACAGACAGACAGACAGACAGACAGACAGACAGACAGACAGACAGACAGACAGACATTTTTTTCAAAAATGTTATTTTTAGGTTCTGTGGCTTTTAAAAGACCCCCTTTTTTTAATTTTCACTTAAATATTCTTAATGTACAGACATGACCTCTCTACAGATTTATTATATGTATAGATATAGATAAAAGTTATCTGACGATTGAAAAATCGGCCCCAAATAAAATAAAATACTTAGTGAATTATAATACAGTGGGTACAGAAGGTCAAAAGCCTGCATATGGACCAAACTAGAATGTCACCTGTTTCGAAATTCAAAATATTTTATTTTCAAATAAAACTTAACAAGCTGTTTTCGGAGAGTCAAAAAAAGGTTCACCAGTTCAACTCTAACCTGAGATGAACCGGTGTAAGAAACTCGGAAAAACTATGACGATATTTAATATATTTAACGTATGCCGGTCGTGAGTCAGGTCATGAGCAGTATTATAAAATACTATACACGAAGGTACTAATATGTATTATAACACGAAGGTAAAACTAAACATAACTTTAAAAACTAAATTTAAAATTAAATAAAACCCTAACTTAGCGTGTACCATTTCTATCATACCTAACCAACCACCTGATGACCTTGAAGACCTGAACCGATTTCCACCAAACATAGCTATGAACACTCTCAACTGATATACCCTTCAAACTAAAAAAATCGCATTAAAATCGGATCATCCGTTTAGGAGCTACGATGCCACATACACATATAGTCAGGGTTCCCCCACACATAGTTTTCACTTGATTAGTATCAAGCAAATTTTTCGTGAGTAATCCTTCATTTTGATGAGTCGCCCAAGAATTTCTTGGACGGAACTCTTGTTTGTGGTAGCTAACAAAGATAGATCCAAATAAAGCTACTCAAGAAAAATTAGCTTGATATTAATCAAGTGAAAACAATGTATGGGGGAATCCTGACTAATACACATTTACACATACACGTCAAACTTATAACAAACACCCCGTCGTTTTTGCGTCTGGGGTTCAAAATTCATAACATATTATTTCCATATAGGTTATTAAATAACACTTAGAGAATTGTTCTACATGATGCCTAACACCGGTTCGGAAACTAGCCCGGCGAGAAGAACCGGCGGTTAAAAACATGAGCTGTGTATAGGCGACGGCTCGAGGTCTTCTGCAAGCCATAACGTTTAAGGAAACATCACGTTTGATCACAAATAACTTGCCGGAATGGCCTAATTCGCCCTCCAAATATAATGGGTGAGTCCAATTTGGGTGAATTGTGCGTGAGCCGGGTGAAGCCCTCCGTCTGACCCGCTCCGGTAATCGGTCGTTCACCCGGATCACGGACCGATTGTCTTTATACCCGGGTAATGGCCTGTTTATGGCGATGTTACGACTTCATTGCGTATGGGACTTTGAGCACACGAATTAAATTTGCTATCGGACTGGGCAAAAGGACAAACTTATATAATGATGGATGTTTATAACGGGTGTAAAAAGAGCAGTCACTATAACTTTGGGATATGATTATACTACCTTTTCTCATTCTAGATGTATATTTTTGTAATATTTAAAAATTTGCTGTTTTTTACTTTTTGACGATAAAAAAAAATATATTCATTTCCAAAATGATGAAAGGTACTATAATCGAATCTAAAAATTAAAGTGACTGTTCTTTTTACACGCTGTATAATAAGAAAACCCTTATTGCTGCGATAGCATATTTCATTATGATTGTGTTAATCTACTGTCATACAAGATTTTACCAAAAATTAGTTCAATAGCTTAGCGTGAAAGTGCTTTAAACATCCATACATCTATACATCTATACTTACTAACTTATATGTCTAAAACATTAGTAACGATTGTTTTAAGCATAGTACCTTATATAATCCCAAGGTGTTTACTTACAAATTGGGCGATGAACATTCAATTCCATAAAATTAATAAACGTTAATTCGACAATACGGACACGCTATTCGTAATAAAATTCGTGGAGTAAACAATTTTCATTAATATTAGTAGTTCCTATATTATTATGCTTTTAACGCTAATGACCTTGAACGACTGTTTGTAAGGCGAGAAAATCGTGTAAAAACTCGTTTAATTTTTTTTTCACAAGTTTGCAAAAACTAAATCGATTGTCCTCTGGGTGTTACTTAAAATACTGAAGTACTTTTCACAACTAGACTTATAAACATATTATATAAAGAGAAAAAAGGTTACAACGTTAAAAAGGGTGAACTTTGCATATCAACAATATCAATTTATAAACCAACAATCCTCTGGTAAATATACAGGAGATTTTTTTACATTTTAATATCAATAAGACCAGTATTGAGAAAAAAGGTTTTCAAATTTAAAGTACTCCAATTTCAGCTGCGCGGCCTTAACAAGTAAATGATCGCTAAAAGTCATTTAATGCTGTTTATTGCCGCTAATAGTCATTTAATGCCGTTTGTAACAATCGCTTGTTGGTTCTCCGGCGCTCGAAGTCTCGAGAGTTCTCTGTTCGAGTGTTGAGCGCGGTAATTAGACTCCATTTTGTTATTTGTTCATTAATGTTTTATAAATTAGCTTTAAATATGAATGGAAGATGTTACGCGTTTCAGCTAAAATACTGTTGCTTTTTACGCGCCAACCGCTGAATTAGGTAGTTTATATTCGGTCCACATAATAACATAGCCTTTTGCAGTAATATGTAGTACGGACACTAATTTATTTAGTAGTTTTTCGGTTCCGCACCCAATAAGAAAAGAATAAAAACAATTTCTGAGACTTCACTGCCTGACTGTCACCGGACTGTATCTGATGAACCGCGAAGGACAGTTGACACTTCCACACATGATGCATCTCTATTGCCGCTATAAAAAAAAAATAAACAACTATTTAAAAGTGGAATATTTATAAGGAACACATTCGTGATATTTCTCCGTTTTTACGGAACGCTTCTTGGGCGGTTTTAGCCTTGGGCTAGTTATGAACACTTGTCAACTACAGCATTTGATTTCGCACCGACATAATGAAAGAGCAAGTTTCAGCGATTGCTAGAATTAGCCTTCGTTATGCTAATACAGACTTCAAAGCTCGAGCGAGCTGGGCGAGCTGGGTCGATACTCGAGTGGCTAGGGTGACTATCATCTCAGAAACACTAGGAATCTCTGAGATACCAGGAAAGTTTTAGAAAATTAAAGTAAACCTTGTACAAAATATGCCATAAGGCAAACAGATATTTAAAAATTTGTAAAGAGTGTACGTCTGAAATAAAGGTTATTTTTTATTTTATTATTGTATGAAATAATAGGGAATAGTGCTACCAGAAGTAACTACAGTTTTTGTAACAATAACTTTAACCTGTCTGCGTACATTATAGTTATAGCTTAAGCATCACGTCAAGAACTGTCACCAAGTAAATACCGTGATTTGAACCTCCCGCTTACTTGCCGAGTTATCACGCGAAAAGTGTACAGTTTAAAGTGAAAAGTTTTGTGATTCAAAGAATTCCTCTCAAATTTCAATTAGACCATTTCAAAACAACAACATATCCAAAATTAAAGCATATAAAAGTGTTAAAAATATTGATTTGACAATTTACTGTGAAGAAATTTTATACTACCGGCGTACATTTTAGGAATCAAAACAAGGAAGTGGCTGACCATAGATAATACGGTGCTACCTTTTAAAATCTCCAGTTGCCATACACAATTTTGTGTTGATATATACAATTTTGTGTTGCCACATATAATTTGGTGTTGCCACACATACTTTCGTGTTACCACATTTAACCTCGTGTTGCCACATTAACTTTGTGCTGCCACACTAAAATTTGAGTTGCCATACTGGGAAAGCTGTTTGTTCCTGAAGATGAAGTGTGAGACCGAAACTATGCTCGACCTAGTCTGCACTAGCGCAGACCTGGATCGAGTATGGGTTGACTACATGCCCGACCTAAGTAGTCATGCGCTAATTTCATTTGAAATCAACGTACCAAAAATAAAAAATGTACCAAAAAAAATTTCATATAGAGCCCTAAAAGATATTGACCATGACGACTTTGAATTAGTAATGAATAGTATCGACTGGCATTATATAAAACAGTTATCGCATGTTGACGAAATGGTGGATAATTTCACCAGTAGTTTGCTGTGGGCGTTCGATATATTGGCACCTATTAAAACAATATACGTAAGGGAACGCCAGTATCCCTGGGTAACCTATAATATTAAAATGTTGATGAGAAGGAGAGACGATGCGCAAAAGCGAGCGCGTAATACAAAAATAGGCTCACACGTTGCATACTATAAAAATCTTAAGCGGGAAGTAACACGTGCCCTCGCTCGGGAGAAAACAGCCTACTTTAACGACTACATCAACTCAAATACCAAATCCCCTCGTGTAATGTGGAAGCATCTCAAGGAGCATATTCATTTGCCCAAATCTAAGCCTGGTGTAACGCTACCTAATCACCTTCTAGACCCTAATCGCATAAATGATTTTTTCCTAGACGTTCCGGGTGCCGCTACTTTCGGATTCTCAATGGTTGACGACAGTAAAATACTAAAAATTATAAAATCATTAAAGTCTAACGCGTTGGGTGTTGACGGTATCAATTTGGATATGCTGTTGTTGGTTTGTCGGCTTCCTATCTGTTTAAGTGTTATAACACAGATAATCAACACCTCTCTTACAACACACGCATTTCCCAAGTTATGGCAGTTGGCAATAGTTAAACCCTTAACTAAAAATGACATTGTATTAGAACCGAGTGATCTCAGACCCATTAGCATAATGCCATGCATGTCAAAAATCCTTGAGAAGGTAGTGTGTGTGTGTGTGTGTATGTTTGAAATAATCATCGTCTGCAGGCGCTGCGGCGCAAAATCCATAGAAATCTTAGTGCAGCGACACCACGAGATCTTCGGCGCGTATGTAAACGTACTATCAAGTAGTCCCGTTCACGTTGTCATAATTGACATTACATTGTTTTAAACCTAATTCATAATAGTATAGCATTATGTAACACTTTATCGAAAATACGAAATTCCAAAGACGTGTGGTCACCCTACAAGATTGATTGGTTTAGCGCCAAGTGAAGACTCCCCCCGCCTTAGTAGAGCCTGCTGCGGGCAACACGCGCCCGCCTGGCAACACGGCGCTAAGTGGATAAGCGGTGCCAAGTGTTAAAAACACCGCAAGGCTCCATTTCACTGATCCGGCGTGCAGCGAAGGGTTTACGCTGCAAAAGTAATGTGATATCTCTAAATGCGTTAAATAGATTTTGAAATTATTAGTCTGATAAAATTTTGCATATTTGCCCTTAATACTATTAGTACTATTAGTAAGGGCTAATATGCAAAATTTTATTGAACATGATATTTGGCCGTTTTGCTACCGTTACGAAGATTTCATAAGTATTCATCGTGTGTGAAATAAAACGGCCAATCAACACGCTTTGACTAAAATGTTGAGTATGTGAAGTTAGGCCTGACTGATAAAGTAAGAGCGCATGAATCCAGAATCTTGGCTCTACATGAGATCTGATAACTTTTTCACGTTGTAAGCTCGTCTGGCAATATTTTTACATGAAAATGTTTTTGGTGGGATTCCATTTATTTTTGTAAGTTTGTGCCCCCAGATCAATCTGTGTAGAACACGACGATCATTAGTCAGTTGCCCTGATGGCTCTTATTAATAATTATACTATACATTTATTCATTACACATTTGGACATTACATCACGTTACATTTAAAAACAAGTAACAAAGTATGCATCAATGCAAAATGTTATTGTGTTTAAAATGATTGTGCTTATCTTAAGCACAATCATTTTAAACACAATAACATTTTTAAATAAATGATTTGATTTGATTTAAACAGACTGGTATGCGAAAATAAAGAGAAAACAAAACACCGAAGAAAAACAATAAGAAAGAACGCTAAACATAATATTTTTTTACTAAATGCTAATATCATAGGTAGGTGGTGTAATGCACAAACCGCTAAAAAGGAGTCCACTCAGGTTAATGAGTGAGGATTACCACAGTCCCTGATATTCTGTGGATTAAATTTTTTGTCAGGCATTATTAATTTATACTAATATTTTTATATTATAAAGCGGAAGAGTTTGTTTGTTTGTTTAAACGCACTAATCTCAGGAAGTACTGGTCCGATTTGAAAAATGATTTTTTGTTGGATAGTCCATTTATAGAGAAAGGCTTTAGGCTATATAACATTACGCTGCGACCAATAGGAGCGAAGCGTCAATGAGAAATGTTGCAAAAACGGGGAAAATTATTTACATTTGGGGACTATTGTTGCGTGCGCTGCATAAACGGTTTAAGTAACTCAAAAACCACGCGAACGAAGGCGCGGGCATAGCTAGTTAAGTATAATTTGTCGCTTGCTGTTTCACGGTTATTATATTTAATGTGAACGTATATAATCTGCTCTAATTTCGCTAATTGCGGTATTCGCGCTTAGACCCGTGACCTATATAGCCTCAAAGCTTATGATATGACCTAAAAACGTATTCAATTTAGCGGCAAATAGCCTAGATTCTATAGCCTGCGCCGGTCAGGTGCTCAAAGCTAAATCCATATATATGCACTTCGCTCAAATTTGTGTTTCAATTTCACGGATCAATTAGAAATTTTACGTAGGGTTAAAGAAAATAACGTTAGCAGTACAGGAGCTAGAGAGTGCTGCTATTATGTCGTATGGTACTAGGAATATTAGGATTTAGGATTCTTCCAAATATCCTAAAATCATATTGCGAAGTGCGATTCAGAGAAGAAATTTCGCTATATTATTCATAACAATTTTCAGAATCTGTTTTCCAATCATCCCACGGGGTATATATTAGGTATGTAACATGTTCCTGAATGCAACTTCAACATGCGAAATGTGTCTACACTATTACATTTCACAATATCAAATTTAAATATTCCACTTTTAGAACACTTAACAAATAAAATCAGACATGCAAAGTGCACACAAAGGCAGATTGGCACTACACTGCTACTCTTCCAGACAACCTAAATATTATGGCGTTGGAAGCAACAATGGGCTGAAAAATGGGTGAAAAAGTTTATACCTAGCTGACCCGTGCCCACTTCGTTGAGCATACAAACTGTTTGAGCCTTCCAGGGACTTCCACTAATATTTCAAGACTAAAAGACTTCAGTGCTTTTAATTATCTTGTTAAGTTACTGTAGCCAAGGGCTATTTTATGTAAAATCTATCTAATTCTTCTAAT
Source organism: Celastrina argiolus (assembly GCA_905187575.2). NCBI lineage: Eukaryota > Metazoa > Arthropoda > Insecta > Lepidoptera > Lycaenidae > Celastrina > Celastrina argiolus. Next base: position 17,660,244 of record LR994593.1, on the reverse strand, counting down.
CAATATTAGAATATGTAACATGTTAAATAATAATAATAATAATGTATTATATAAAAAATATATATTACAATTTACAATATAATATTGAGTACTTTTGTTAAAAATAGAGACGATAGAAATAAATCGAAATATAAGATATTAATAATAAAAAACCAAGATCGTTATGCACATTATACAATATTTTTTGCTTAATTATAATTTTAATCGCGTGAACCGTAATTATTTTAATTGTTTTATATAAAATTTGCTTATTTGTGAATAAATTAATTTTATTAGATAAAATGTCATATTCTACACTATACTCGGAATTTTAATTAGATTCCACATTTGACATTAGCTACTGTCATTTTGTAAAATAATGATACCACATTTATTATTGTAGTGAGAAACACAAAAATCGATAAACAATCGCGATTTAAGTTAATAATCATAATAATGGCACACCATGATTATGACAAAATTATTATAACAATTAAAGACTAAATTATTGATTTTTATTGAAATAAATACATTATTATTCATAATAATTATTTATTAATTGGTAATCACTGCTTTATTGTAATGGTCTAAATGCGTATCCCATGTTGTCAAAGAAGAGGAAAAAATGAGTAGGTTAGATAATATGTTACTTGACAACATCAGACAGATCTATACAAATAAGGGCCGATTTTTCAATCGTCAGATAACTTTTATGTCAGGAATAAATATGTGACTTTGACAGATTTTGTATGGAACAAATGTCAAAGTCACATGTTTATTCAACAGATAAAAGTTATCTGACGATTGAAAAATCGGTCCTTAATTATATTGAAGTGTCTGTTTGTAACTTTCAATTAGCAATGTTATACTAAATGCATATGAAGGATACTGAGAAAGAAATGCAATTTTAAAAAAAATTGTGTCTGTCTGTCCGCATGTCCGTTTGTTCCGGCTAATCTCTGAAACGGCTGGAGGGATATTGACGAGACTTTCACTGGTAGATAGCTAAAGTTATGAGGATTAACATAGGCTACTTTTCATCATCATCATCATCATCAAACTAATGATCTCCGAATCGACTGGACCGACTGTTTTTGACCGGAGCATTCACCGGCTTAGCTTATGTTAGTAGGTGTAATCTATACATCTACATTAATAATATTATAAAGACGAATGATTTGTATTTTTGTATGTAACGACTTAACTCAAAAAGTACTGGACCGATTTAAATCAAATTCTTTTCTCATTAGAAAGCTACATTATCACTGAGTAACGTAGGCTATATAAAAATCAATGTTGCTGTTCATTAGTCTCGCTAAAACTCGAGATCAGCTGACTCGGCTATTTTCGGTCTTGAAATAATCGTTCGTCCCGCGAAGGTTTACACGGTTTCCATGCTCAACGAAGTGGGCACGGGTCAGCTAGACTATAATATATATAAAAGAAAGTCGTGTTAGGTACCTACACTATTTATAACTAAAGAACGCGAACGTTAGTTTGTTTTAGTCATAAACTATTTTTATGCTCAACGAAGTGGGCACGGGTCAGCTAGTTTATAACAGACTGAACACGTTACAGAAATTGACAGCGATAGCGATGACGGCGACAATTTATAAAATAAAATATTACCAAAATACATATATTTGTTTTATTTCTCTTTTTTTAGATATACTACTACTATAAATAAACGAGAAGAATCGATCCCGAAATATTCCATTTCCGTATCGAATAATTTCGCACGTCACTATTTAGTACTTGTCATAACGTTGCAACACTGAATGTGTCACATCTGGAATCGAATTAAAATTCCGACTATAGTTACTATTGGGAATCGCCTACCAGTACCTAACTTGGCATAAACTGAAGACGTAACCGCCCAAATGCTTTTTAAATTGAATGTTTTCCTTCTTCTTATTTTTTTATGTCTCTTCATATCATCACTTTAATGTAATAATCACTTTTATGTTTTTATCTCTGAGAGGCAGTTTTATACTGTGGATTATAATTTATGGGGTCAAAATACGTTTAAATATTCGCTAGTAATTATGAATTTTCATGGGCCAACAATAAATGGAAATGTCCTTCCATAGTGCTTATTTCCCGTCGCGTGACAGCTGTATTTTTATTATCTGTTACAGTCATTAATAAAAGTGACATTCAAATTAGGAACAGTATGGCAAATGATTAAGCGGGGCCGCATTAAAAGAAGAAGGAGAATAGACCAGGCCCTTTTGTTTTAATAATATCTGTCCTTGTCTTTGCATCAGACATCAGGCCCTGATGATCAGGGGCATTGGATATTGAAAAACGACGTAGGAACCAAAATGTATGAGATTTGACATAAGCATCACTTTGTCAGTTTGGTTTGTCATTTATGTCAAACCACATAACGAACTTGGTCCTCGTAATTAGCGATGGCAACTTGACTCAAGCATATGAGGCTCATATTCAAAATGCCATCGCAATGATCACTTACGAAGTTCGAAAACGAAAATGTATAGGATTTGAATTTAGGTTCACTAAATAACTAGCGAATTCGTATGTCACTTAGTGTAGCTTATGTCAAATCCCATACATTTTCGAAGTGATAATAACGCGTCTTGAATCAGGGCCCTATTATCGGAAATCACGTTATTTGAAAAGTTTCTTAGGAGTAAATAATATTTTAATCTACTCCTTAAGAAGTAAATAATATTTTAATCTACTCCTTAAGGAGTAATGTATGTACATTAAGTATACTGATAATAGTCTTGAGTGTATACTGTGTATTTCACAATATGGCGTCTCAGTCTTAGCTAGTTAGCCGCCCCGACTGGACGTGTGCTCCTATTGTGATAATACATTGGCAAGCCTAATTTTATGACGGACGAATAGTACAGTAGGTAACAGCTGAAGTTCTTACAGCTTGTTGCAGTAAAACTCCCAATAAAGTTCAACCTTTTAACTTGCAAGTAAGAAAAGACCGCAAAACAACTTACAAGAAAAGATTGCTTTGAAGGGGATTATTTTTAGAGCTCTTTCAACTTGTAGCAGCACTTAGGTAAAGTATTGGCTAGGTTTATAAAGTGGTTTTTCTCACAGGAAATTTCCTATTAAGATAAACTTATCGATTTCACTTGGCGTCGTTGCTTTGGAGATATTTTAGTCCTTTTACAGGATAACCAAGTTTATGATTAAATTGATTTTGTAATAGGTAGTATCTGCATGTACTTTCACACCACGTCTATCAGTTGCCGTGCTAAGTTCTCGACGAAATTGTGTTACGGGTGGTAAGTTCCTACTTCCTACCACAAGCACTTTACATAGTCAGATTATAACATCTTAAGTAACAATTAAGATGTTATAATCTGACTATGTAAAGTGCATGTGCTTGTGGTGTTACAATATAGAAAAATCTCAACTTTAGCAACATTATGTCAATAAGAAAGTGCCCAAAATGCCTGTAACGAATAGCGAACATGAAATATTGCGCGTAGGTATCTAGAGTCATCCATTACCCGGGTGATGGATCATCCGGGAGTAGACCCGGGCGGGGGGAGTGGGGTTGTTATGAGATTGTTAAGTAATTACTTTATTACTTCGGTACTTTGTTTCTTTCTCGAGACGAAGTTATGGAGTGAAGTTTCAGATATAGATTTTGTTCAGACTATTTGTATCGAGATGGATGTTCTACTTTATCACACACAATAAGACACGATTTATGAAATTGACTTTATAATTTTACTCGAGATCGCTCAAAATATAATATCCTTACATATAAAGGTCGACCATATTATGTAATATGTATTACATAATATGGTCGACCTTTTAAGCATCGCAACTTCTACTTGATTATATTTGACAGACAAAATGACGTTTCGTTTCACTTTTAAAAATGAACAACTTTATGTTAAGTATATTCTAGCTGACCCGTGCCCACTTCGTTGAGCATACAAACCGTTTAAACCTTCATTGGGCTTTCACGAATATTTCAAGACAAAAAATAGCCGAATCGGTTCGGCCGTTCTCGAGATTTAGCGAGACTAACGAACAGCAATTCAATTATATACGAGATTACATATATGAGATTTTCACTTTTTTCTTTTTGAAACGTGAAAAGAAACATTACTCAAATATAGCTACTAATTAGAGGTTGAGATCGCAATTCCTGAGACCTAGTTTTAGACTTACGCAAATAAAAATATTATGTAGGGTAGTGTGTTTAACTTTATTGGTTTTAGGTTTTATAAGTGCTATTTATAAATATATAAGTTAATATAAACTTATATATTTCTATACACTTTCCACCACATAAACTTTAGTATCATACTGCCTGGCAACTGTATAACAAAATTACGAAACTCTGAAGTTTGAACCAGTATACGACACAGCTCTCGTCTTCAGCGACTGCTAAGGCGACCATTTTTCTTATTTCCTGATTAGTTTTATCGTTCTTAGAACAAAAAGAACTAAGTATAAGATAAAAAAAGTATTCTTGTGGAAACTAATTATCGAAGGAAAATTAGCTGAAGCTGAGAGAAACTTAAGAATATACGTGGCTTACGTTCTTAAGACTCCTTTAATGAGATCTGAGATTCTGAGATCTTTTAAATGTTTAGACGCCTACTTAAGACAGATACTTGAAAAGTATCTTAAAGAAAGATTAATAAGAAAATATATTATTGATTTCATCACCCCTTAAGCCCCATTTACATTCAGCCCTTCTCGCTGCTCCTCGCGCGCCGGCAGTAATTCCCTTAATCCCGGCAGGATCGAGGGATATGTGTGTTTACATACTGCCCTTCCTCTCACTTCGTTTTCAAGTTCCGGCAATGGCTGGCACTGCCGGTCCTTTGAAGTCCGCACTAAAAACCGCTCTTTTGGGGAGCGCTGGGCAGCGCGAGTGGCATTAGCAGTGGCATGAGAAGTATAAGTCTACTCGTCCTGCCCACTTCCCTGCTCAATACAGCTGAATGTAAATGAGGCATTAGATTGGAAGAAAGCATTGTACTATTTTAACCACCCGAAAAGGTTAGATAGGTAAAAAGATTATCCCCCTGTTCCCCGAACGCTATTTAAATGAATGATCAACTAACATGGCATTTGTATGCCAACGACCCGTATTGAACGCTGATTGGTGGAATATTATCAGATAAAAAGGAACGAGTAGATATTTTATAATTACATCACGCTCGCTCGCTGATTCAAATCGTATGTCAACTAATCGGTGTCTTTGGTGAATTAACCTTATTACAATATTGTAACTGAAACACAATGGCGGACTCAACACGTCGGCCATGAGCTGCTCAGTCAGCGGGAATATTACAACTTACAACGCCTGGTGAGTGGTGGGTTTACAGCTTCACACGTTGATTAACACTGCATATTAATGTTATTATAATACGAGTTTAAATAAAATGAAAAATATAGTAATTTGAAAAACTAACAAAACCGTAAGCACTTTTGAAGGCCCAGTGTCACGCTCACAGTAAAAAAGTTAACGACACCTCTCAAGATATAGAATAGAAGTAAATCACATAATCAATAAGACATACTCAGGCGCATATATATGAATAAATGGAGGGAGGGATGGCAAAAAAACAAGAGGTCGGCCAACCATGAGATGGGAAGATGAGATAAAACTCACTGCTGGCCCCTTCTGGACAAGAGTAGCGAGGGACAGAAAATACTGGAAAGAACTGGAGAAGACCTTTGCCGACTGAATTAAGAGACTACATATAATAATATTATAAATATAAATATGAAAATTCGAAACAAAAGGTTTAATAATAATCACAAAATCTAAATAAATGTTTTTACTTATTTGCGAGTTTTCAGACTAAAATATGCTTTTAAAACTCTTGAAATGTACAACAAAAGTAGACACTAAAGTAACAAGATATACATTTTCAAATATTCTCAAGCTCCAAATTTATTGTCGTGTCGCCAAATAAGGGTTCTCAGGACAAGCCTCGTCCTTTTCAAGTAAATTACGTTCCAGTAAATATAATTAATTACCCTCAGGAGAGACGGGAAAATGAAAATCAAAGTAACGAGGGTCCGTGTCCTCCACAAAAACGTCGGAAAATAAAATGTTACGGTAAAATGTCAGTCACATAAAAGGCCTTTGTCGAGAATATCGGGAACGTAAGTACGTGTAGATGGTATAGAAGTGACTGACTGAAGGTACAATTCCGTTCGCTATCGATCGCGACCCCGATTATCGAGCCTGTCTGTCTGTCCCGCATGCACGCGCGCCAAATCATGGATGCACGAGCGGGACAGACTGATATTCGAAACGAAGTAACGAGACGGTACGATAATCGAGGTTTGGGTCCAGGATTTGAGACACCACGCGATTATCACTTACGAAGTTTGAAAACAATAATGTATGGGATTTGACATAAGGTTTGCTAATATTGACAAGTGATTTCGTATGTCACTTAGCGAAGTTTATGTCAATTCACATACATTTGTTTGAACTTCATAAGTTTAATGGCATCTTGAATAAACAGGCTTACTGCCGACATAATCGAGAATCGAATCAATTCCATCTCAACGGCTTTTGGTATTTTATTTGATGGGTTACTTTAAAACTAACCAGGATAAAGAAAATCGTTAGATCGTAACTTTTTAGGCTATTACTGGTCTTGAAATATTCGTGGAAGTCCCGTGAAGGTTTAAACGCTATGCTCAACATAGTGGGCACGGGTCAGCTAGTAAGTGATAAAAATCCGTATAAGTTTAAGTATTTTTTTAAAGTTATTGCTTGACGTTCCCATACATAAGCCCTTCTTATTATATTAAAGAACCTCAATAGAACACGGACACTTGATATATGGCAACTGTTCTGTGGGTCGCCTCGGGACGAAAGTATTTGATCTATAACGTAACTCGAACACTGGAAACTAAGATTTATTGTCGATGGTTCCTTTATGCTTTCTTTTCAAGGACTACTATTATAGGCGAGTGAATCTTTCGATTTCAGGAGACATTCCATTTGATAAATGTGTCGAGATTACCGTACTTTGTAGATTTTTTCACTATTTGACCGCAAATTGTTTATTACTAAGTGAAAAAAACAATAAATACCCAGTGCATTATATTAATATAACGAATAAAATATTATATGAAAGTCAGTCTATGTCAAATATTTTTATTCAAATTTTTACAAAATATGTTTTCTGAACGTCGCTTCTATATACCACCGGGTCGGGTACTAGCCCAGCAAGAAGAACTGGCGTAAGAAACACGCGTGGGGCCATCTTTTACCAAGAAAGTTGAAAAATGTATCTCTAAAAAATATTATATGTTTGCATATAAATATGTCAATACTAAAACTAAATAACATGAGTACATTCTGTATATAAGTAGCCTTGTAGGGGGCTACTTTATTCCCAAGGTATGCTATCATTCATATAATAATTAACTTTATAGTAAGCTTTTGCAGACAAACGTTCTTTGACTACTTTTTTAAAGTTATCGGCAAATTGAAACATTTTTATAAATTATTCGGTAAACAAAAGCGAACATTTGTATTCTAATTAATTCTATCTAAAAGTAATATCCAAGACGGGATGAGATTAGGCACGTAATAATATAATAATTGATTCCATTCCGAACGCGCTCTGCATATTTATTTTTTGTCTGATATTTTATCAATCTCTTAAATTAGGATAAACAACTTGGGGTTGTACATTAAATATTCGGTAACTCGGTTAATGTAATATTGAACATTCGGTAACTCGGTAAATGTAATATTGAATATTCGGTAACTCGGTAACTGTAATATTCGGTACCTCGGGATTTCAGGCTTTCGTCTGAAGGCATTAGCTCCGGTCCGCCGCCGCCGTCTGCTTGGCTGATCCAAACACAGTTATAGTGATTTGATTGACCGCTAGCATTACGGTTTCTGTTTTCTGTCTGTAGGTTTTTTTCAACCCCCGATGAAAAGAGGTGTTATAAATTTTTCAGTTAGTGTACCTGTGGCATAGTAGCTTCCAAACAGATAACCGAGCCCAAACGGAACGGAACGACAACGGAACCGATTTTGATCAAGTTTATTTTTTATAAGCTGACGTGATCGCAAGTGTTCATCATTAACAGTTCACAAACTGCTTGACAATTCAGGGGATACTTTGATTTTTAATTCTGTTTATATTTATCAGGCCATTAATGTCTGCAATGAAATTTAGAAACGTATGGGTAGCCATAGAAGCCATTTCCTCATCTAACTTTTCAAACGAGTCGATAACTATGGAATCTGACATAACTAATGGAAAGATTGACTGACGCGGCGCGGCAATAATAGCAATAAAAAAAAGTTTATTACACTACATAAAAAGGTACAATTTTTAATTTCAAGAGTTCGAATTAAGCCTCGTTTCGAGCTTACTCTTATAGACATTACTTAAACAAATTTAAGCAAAATATATCTGTACAATATTAGCTTACACAATCAAATTGAGTATTGCCGAAAGACTAAATAACCTTTATCGTAAAAAACAATCGGTACCATAAATATACTTTACGATACTTATTACGCTCGCAATATACAATTGCTCCAAATTGAATAAAACATCGCGAATTGTCTATTACCGTTCCCGCGTGATTTTGACAGATAAATGAGCGCCATTTTGTAATGCCACAATGGACCGAGAAAATGGCGGTCTCGCTTTGTGTTCATAAAACTCATAAAGACTTGGAAAAGTTATCTTTTTGTCTCATTAAACGGATTTCGTTTTAAATATCCGATACTTTGAACATTTTATTATAAGATAAAGAGAATATATTTTTGGAATGTTTATACTAAGTATATATATTATGTCGATTTTGTACCAAGTCTTCAAATATTTTACTAGAGTTACGTTCCAGACACACACGATCTTGGAATTGTAAGAAAAGGTACAAAGAAAATGATAAATTCTCTCTCAAAAGTTGTATTGTGTTTTCTGAACACTTTTGCGTCCCGTTGTGGAAAAGGAAACATTATTTAAATAGTTTTTGTTGTTTCCCAAACGCATTAACACAATTCGCGTCGCACCAAGTTTGTGTAGTCGGGGATCTGGCGTCAGTTCACGACTATTTTCTTCAAGAATCACATGTTTTATGACAACCTCCGTTCCGATTCATTATGATATAAAAAAAACTCAATTTGCTACAGTGTTTCCAATTTATATGCACTTATTCACCTCGCTATAAAGAAATAGTTAAGTAGGGCGTAGAAAATAAAATTCAAAATCTGATTTACTACAGATAAACCCAGAGGCCTAAGGTTTTCATCCAAAGTGTAAACTAATAAAAAGTTATTACATTCTCTCTGTCGCTTTTTACGCCACGGGAGAAATGGATGGTGCTATTCTTGCTCCAGCACACCATGGATAATGGTATCATATAGCATTACATTATGGATAGTTCAGCTCACAGGTGCGTAGCGCAGTTCAGCGTAGCTCCGTAGCGCAGTGGTTGAGCGCGTTGCTGCTCGAGCGAGAGGTCGCGGGTTCGAATACCGTCGAGGGAATAAAAAGTTTTCAATGTTCCTGGGTCGTGGATGTGTATTAAATTTGTGTATAATATAATAAAAATCTTAAATATATGTACATAGTATAAAAGTATCAAATATATTTCCGTTGTCTGGTACCTGTAACACAAGTTCCTCGGATACTTAGCACGGGGCCAGATTGACGTGGTGTGAAGCATCCATAGCGATTATGTATCATATTATATTACTGCATAGGTGTACTCCAGTTCCATTGTGACGTAACAAAGAACACCGAGTTCCCAAAGACAGTAGAACTTCCAAAGCTGACCTTATCTACTCGCCTAACTTGAAGCCGTTCTTACTTGAGGCGTTCAACTCGTGATATCTAAGTGCTGTTCTATCTTCAGCAGGCTTCTTTTGCAGACACTTTAAAGTTTAATTTATATTTAGTTTCAGCTGTATTTTTGATGCCATACATTTATTACGTAATACGAGTAAGGCGGGTCTTTGTGTCTCGTTTAGACCATGGCTTATAATAATAATAATATCTACGGACGCTTTACAGTTAACACCACGTCAATCTGTCCCCATGCTAAGTCCCTATTTCACCAACGCATGTTAGTGATAACAGCTTGTTAAATTACCATACCTTCTCATTCATTTATAGGAATAACGAGAGGAACAGCATGATATTTAACGAAGGATTAACTTTAACATTGCTTGGTGAAACACACCATAAGTATCAGAAGAACTTGTGTTACGGGGAACAGACAACGGAAATATATTTATTATTTTTATACACATATATACCTAACGATGTCCTCGCACGCCGGGCCAGAGTGGTCCAGGGCGGGGGAACCACGACCAGGGGCAAGTGCCCCTCTACGCGGGGTCGAAGGGCCCCGGTATGGTAATACCAGGGCCGAAGTGTATACACATATTTAAATTTTTTATTATATTATACACATCTATCGTGACACATACAGGAACACAGAAAACTTTTTATTCCTTCGACATGATTTGAACCTGCGACCTCTGGGTCAAGCACCAACGCGCTCAACCACTGCGCTATGGAGGTCGTTAAACATTAAAATGGTTTGTTCTTATTTTTTACTAAGGGATTAATTAAAAACCAGGGGCGCCTTGTGTGTGTATTACCAAGTCCAGCAACCTGAAAGTCGCCAAGTATATAATAATAATGAGCTCTCTCACCGAGTTCGGTGTCGGTAACCAGTTTTCCTGAAACCGGCCAGCTAAGCTATAGTCGTTTTATAGTTATCAAGAGTGTGTGCGATTCACAAGTACACTCTTTCTAGTTTATTTATAGCATGATGAAACTACATTTTGATGACATGGACCTGCTTTGATCTGATGCTGAAGTTGGGAGTATAAAATAGGTTCTCGATCAAGTTCTGGGCTCGTATTGGTCTGGACGAGTACTCTGTTTAAGTTACTAAGGTCCTGATAATAAAGCAGTTAGTGGAAATACGACATCTGTTATAAAAAGCTGATTATTTCAAGTGGTTCATATTATATACGGTGCTTTAGGTTCAGTTCTAAGCTGTAAGTTTTTTAATTTAAACAAAAGAAGTATTCCGTTTTGTCTTCTTTATTAAGAAGTTCACTTGCATTGTAAAATAATGCGCTTTGTAATATTAGTCACAGACAATAGACAAACTTTAATTCAATATAATGTTAGTAAAGGTCCGGAAGTACAATACCCAACTTTTCCCATTACAAAGTTCTTTTGGAAACTTTGAAAAATTGCACCGTAAATATACACAGCCGTACACGTGAATAGAACGTATTTCACGTTTCGCACAATAACGTACAACGTGTACGTAGCTCACGTAGATGCGAGTTTTCGTTTTGTCATCTCCTGACGGACACCGATTGGTTTTCTGATGTATTTTCACCATTGGAAATGGAATCCTACAGTGTTCGAGGTTTTAAGGTTTCTTACTAGAGTAGAAAAGCCAAGGAAGTTGAAATTCCCTATTTCTGTCTATCAATCCTTCTAGCTTCCATAATGATGGTTTACCATCCCACTGGGTTATAAGAGTGAAAGGAAAAGAGAGTGTTTTTGGGGATTTGCGCACAGACTTGGGCACTATAAAAGACTTCTGCGTAGCTGGCCTGATTTCAATGAAATTGGCTACCGACACCGAAATCGGTGAGGGGAGCTATTCTTGAATACTAAAATAAAATAAATTAAAGAGGTATTTAAAAGGGTACATATTTGTAGAGAACATACGTGATTTTCGTAGTTTTGCACGGAAATATAATGCACGAGTCCGCCTTGTACTTGGCAGTTTTTTAATAGATAAAGAGTAAATAACACTTCTCACTTCAGTTAAAAAGAACATTTTGAACGTTCGTGCTTGAAGTTTACAAATTCTAACGTAATTAAATTTCGAACGAGTAATTAAATTTGGAACGAACGGAGCTCTATGGCCTATGCCATAGAGCTCCGTTCGTTCCAAATTTAAAATTTAATATAATTTATTTCGTATTACGTAATAAATGTACGGCATAGAGCATAGGCTCTATGCCGTCAACGCCGACCTTTGCCAAACATCAATCAATTTTAAAATCGGTTTTAATGTTAAACAATTTAATGAGTTTTTAGTACTTCAAGCAACCATTTATGTAACCATCCACGGCAACTGGGGTGATTATCATCAGTCATGTTTAATATTTAAATATATAATAATTTAACACAAAACTTTAATAGTACGGTACTCGTGACAATACCTAAATATGCAATAAAACTATAGGTACTTAAATAAAATATAATTTTAAATCTCTATCGTACATAAAATAACCGCCTCTTTTTTTGGGTCGATTCAAAATGGCGAGCCGCGTCGCGTTTTGGTGTAGGCATTCCCCGAACGTCAGACACAGAATTACATAACAGTGAAAAATAACCATTTTATGGAAATCGGAGCGGTTCATCATAATAAATCCTGTATTCTAATATTATGTATGTGACTTACATACGAGCAATAAATATGGAAATAGCCTGTTGTTTACTTATAGATGGAAAAATGTTGTAGAAAAATGGCGCGAAATGGAGGGCGCGGATTGAATTTTCATGGGGTGATGACATTTCCCCAACATTTACTATAACAGTGTATTGCAATTTGCAGCTCTTACATAATATCCACTTTCTATGATAATGACGGGGACAAACCGGGGATGTTAGGGAGCTCCGTTACCGTAACCGAAAAAAATATTATCCGTAACCGTAACCGAATCCGAAATTAAAATTTTGCTACTGTCAAAGGTAACCAAAATGTAATATCCGTAACCGAAATTATCCGAAACAAACGGATAGTCCGATATAATTTTATATCTATATCCGTATCCGAAATTTCATATCCATTTCATCCCCGGGACAAACCACGTACGAATTTCTCGAAAGAAGAACGTGGTTCACACTTGGAACAGTCCTCTCTGCAAATTATAAATGATTTGATATGAAATTTTGGCCATTAGGATTGGGCTTATTTATACTATAGAACGTTCATAAGTTCTATATTCAGTGCTGTTTTACTAATGCCGCGATAACAAAGGGCTTGTGAGGAATAGTGCTTATAATAGTGATATTGGGTTGTATGGTAGTGCGGTTGTATTTTTATGTCTCTTATAATAATAATAATAATATCTATGTACGGTTCACACCACGTCAATCTGGCCCTGTGCTAAGGGCCTACCGCCTCTTGAGTTGTATTCAAATTCAAATTCAAAATATTTTATTTCCAAATAAAACTTAGATAATAAGCTATTTTCGGAAAGTCAACAAAAAGGCTACTACTATAGTCGTGTGTGTCTAGAGAACAGGCGCAGGATCAACTTTTAACATGGTCATCCGACTCATGGATCATCTTTCTTGTAAGACCATCAGGCGATCAGCCTGCATTGTCCTAAAAAACTTGGAAACATATATTTTGTTGTTCCTTCCAGGACCTCCGGGTCGAGAGCCAAGCTCTATAACATAATACCACGGACATGGGCACTATAATACAGGCTGATTCGTGGTTTATATATTAAGCCGAATATCGTGTGAAGAGAATGACGCGTAGAGCATTTTTTGTTTTTGCATCTCATATAATTTCTTTTTCTTTTTTAATTTTAATATAACTCAAAAATAATCATGGTCTAAAATGACCACGAGGAGTGAATCTTAATATGCTGGGGCTCGCGGGATCCTAGTCTATACACACGAACGCACTGGTCGTTGACATAAGACCTGACCGGGATTGAAACTCATCTGTTTTGTGACTTTTATGTAGATCTTATTATTTGGTCGCATTATGGTAAGTAATTTAAATTTATACAAGGTGCCAAAACAAAAAACTCTCTACGCGTCCTTCTTTTGACTCTACATTCGGCTTGGTATATATGAAGCATGAGTCATTCTGTATAACTGTGGGAAGTATTACCATTATTATTTGGCTTCAACAGTGAATCGCTATCCGCGCGTCCCGGTGTGATCTGACACTAATGATGTCTCGGATAAGCAGTAAAACAAGCAATACTTTTCGCTCGCTCGAGTGCTCGGAGGAGGGCGTCTCGAGGAGGTCGTTACGACGCCGCCGCGACGTCGCATTACGTAAATTACGACAAAACACTTGTAAAATGTTGCTTTATTTTCGAGGATGTCCTCAAATAATATTACGAAAATGTTGCTTATTACCACAAAGTAGATAATATATAACAGAGACGACCTAGTACTAGAAAATGGTATCACCCTCATACTGGCAATTCGACGGGCTATTTGGTTTCTTAGATTTCCAATAGGTAAAGGGTGATGTGCAGGCACATTCTGGACACCGCCATCTAGCGCCACTATTGGAAAATACTAATTACTAATTTCGTTTCGTATCTTCTTCTTAATTGAGGAGTTGAATTTAGCTTAATGTGATGTTTTGCTTTAAAATATGCTTATCTTTATTTTAATGTCAATGTTTGTACTCAATTCGGCATATTTACATTCTATAATTTACAAACATTAATAGTAGCATGGACCATAATTATACAATGTAACAATATAATTGGTCTATGATAGTAGTGACATCTATTGCATTTTTTTTTGTTTTAAACATAGATTGTATGGGATGGTAGGCCATGCTTAGTACGAAGTTCGACAAAGCTGATATTCGACAAAGGGATATTTAACACAGACATCCGGTGATTGTGGTTGGGACCGCATTAGATGCTCCATTTTCCACAGAAAACCCAAAACTGTAATCTAACGCCTCATTACACGCAATGGGAGCTATCAGTATCCATTTGTTCCTGTCTCCGTGTCTTGGGACAGTTATTTACGACTCCTGTAGCTCAGCGTTAGGAGGTCGCGGGTTCGAATCCCGCTAAGGGTGAGTGACGTGTAATTAATTGTCATGATTTTATTCTATTTATCTGGCAACATCAATTGAAGACATAAATGGATGAAGGAGATATTATGTAGGAAAATTGTGAGTTCAAGAAAATTGAGTTCAAACTGTCACTTTAAATTTTTAATACGTCGCGTGAACGCGTAGCCTAAATAAACATACATTAATAAAAAACAATTTAACAACAATAAATTAAAACAAAATAATTAAAATTCCTACACAATGCCAACAGCACGGTGCTGTCACGTTACTTTGAAATAAGTATATTAATTTAACTTTTATGTAGGCTGGACACGCTCGGGTCTGCCCACAGCACCTACAGTGAAAATAATGTACAGAGTGCAAAAGGAACAGTCACTATACGTTTGAAATATTATACTACCTTTTTTATTGTAGAAAGTTAGAAACGTATTTTTAATTTTATTTTTGTTTTTATTATTTTTGCGACTATTAGGTATATATTTTTTAAGGTACTTACTTAAAAAAAAGTGCGCCAGTAAACGAAGTGCGAGTGCTTCTGTATATTGCGCTCACACTTGGGCACTATAAAATAACTCCTGCGTAGCTGGCCTGGTTTCAATGAAACCGGCCACCGTCACCGAAATCGGTGTGGGAGGCTTTTGTATTTCTTCCTGTTCTCGAGGAAAGTACAATAAAGTGCTTCTTGCCTCAAAATACCTAACTCACTGTGATTTGACTGTATAAAGCATCGGCAGGATTACAACCTATCAAAATCTTTTACATATTAAAACCACTGCGGTTTTGTTACCTTTAAACCTCCGCGCGGCTGTGTACATTATTAATCGGCCCAAAAAAACTTATAAACACTTAATTGTATATTTCGCGCTGGCTGAACTGAACATAATTAAATTATACTCGCGCATAAATTATAAATGTTTCCGATATTAAAGGTATAATGAAAATATATTGAAGTTTGTTGAACAAATTGGTTATATTTTGAAGGTTTTTCTGTGCAAATTATAATAAAACTGTTTAAGTAACGTCGATTTTTTTTTATCAAACCGTACATAGTAGCTAATAAAAATTTATGAATTTGAAATAGATACCGATTATATGTTTTCACATAACATATTATAAAAACTTGAACGATAATATATAAGCTACACCAACAAAGAAATAATAACAAATAAGTATTGTTTTAAGATCAAATAATTTCATTCTTATCACTTGATAACCATTGGTTTATAAGTATGACTGATTAATTTTATGAGGCCTATCATCAAATATATCAATATAAAAATCGGCCAAGTGCGAGTTGGTATGGGGTTTTATTTTTTGATATAGGGCCAATAGAAATACATCATCTGTGAAAATTTCAACTGTCTTCTATCTGTAACTGATGAACTGTAACTGTAATCTTGAGATCATGCCTGGTGACAGACGGACAGCGAAGTCTCAGTTAAAGCTTTTATCCGGAACCCTGAAAAGTAAGTTCCAAGCGGCATTTGAAGGTAAGCCTATAAATAAGCCATCAAATTATAATGCGCGCCCGCTTCCTACACAAAGTACCACGAACGAGACGATTCCGTTTTGGTCGGGTTTTACGACCGGCGATTGTCACGTCACGAACGAGTATTGGATTGTTACACAATACTGTTTATATAAATTGCATTTGTATTGAACGTAATCAGTAATTGAACATTTTCTGATGATAATGTTGTTTTGTTTCATGCGTTTTTGTGATTGTATTAAGAGTTTTGTAAGACTGAAATGCAAAATAATCTGCCGTTTCTGAAAACTATTTATTGTTGGTACTAATATTTTTATCATCTTACTAGCTGACCCGTGCCCTCTTCGTTGAGCATACAAACCATTCAAACCTTCCCTGGACTTCCACTATTTTTCAAGACCAAAAATAGCCGAATCGGTTCAGCCGTTCTCGACTTTTAGCGAGACTAACGAACAGCAATTTATTTTTATGGTTTTTATGCTCAACGAAGTGGGCACGAGTCAGCTAGTATTTCTTATTTTTCTGAGCAATATTCATTTTAATCTAAGAAAAAAGAAACTGGAAAAGTTAGGAATTTTGCCGACATTGTACATACTACGTAGCAAATATGACATATTATTCAATCCAAAGCCTCAATTCCAGGCTTAAGGCTCCGTAACAAAAGGTTCCGTACAATGCGGACTTAGGCAGGGCGGGCGGCCTGGGCGGGCGGCCGGGGCGGGTGGCAGATGGTTATTGTTTATGAATTATGCAATTATGTAACCATTTAGATATGACTGGAATTTTAATTCGGTGTATTAATATTTGTCGCACGCGACTTTTCGCGCGACAAAGACAATTTCATGTGTTTGTTTGAATTTTGTTGGAAAAATGTAGTTCTTTCTTTTTATCACCACTTCTTCTAATTCTCCCTACGGTCGATCGGTTCACTCTAGTTTCATAGCCTGTTCAAGACAAACAGATCAAGTCTAACTAGCAGTCGGAACAAAAATGTTGCGACACTATCCGCATCTCACTTCCGGTTTCTGCAAGGCAAATTAACGCCAAATCAACGTATCCGTGTTCAAATCTCTTAACCAGTTTAAATTTAGTTCTGAATTTACCAACTGACAAGAGTTGATCGTTAATTTTCCGTTCATAAACCGGGGGTAAGTGTTTGAATTTATATATAGGTGTAGGTTCGCGTGAACAAAAGAAGTTAATAGCTGTCATCTACAGTGTTACTAAAATATTATCTATTCGTTAGTGTCTACTAAACGGTAACGGTACAAGCTATTTTATAATTATTCGACAACATTTTACCGTAAAAACCCTCATTACTTCTCATTAGCCGTTATCGAAAAACGTCACGTTAAACAAATACCGCGAACGTAATTAATAACTAAACAGTTCGCTCACGTAACACCCCACCCCTCCCACACCGTCCTACAGCATCCTACAACTCCCCGCCCCATCCTACCTCGTCCTACCACGTCCCACCCCCTCCTCCTCCCCACCACGCTCGTGATATTGTATAAGTTTGACACTAGTAATTACTCCGATTCCGAGGAATGCTAGAAGTTTCTAGCAATGATGAAAACAGACTTATATAACACGTTCCGAGAACTATTTGTGATATAGAGAAGTCGAGAAGGTACGCGACACATAAAGCTATAAGTTGTTAGGCAATACATGTCTACGTGAAGCTATATACAGTGTGTAAAAGGAACAGTCACTATAACTTTGAGAAACGATTACACTACCTTTCCTCGTTTTGGAAATGTTTTTTTTTAATATTTTTGTCAAAAACTAAAAAAAAAATTTACTTAATAATAATAATAAAAATATTTATTTAACAAACACATTTCGTCGCTTTACATTCTGAACATCATATCTACTTAACTAAAACTCATTTAAAACAAAATCCATGTATGTCGTAATAAAATCTAAAATTATTAAGATTTTTGACTCTACTGAAAAGTTGTAGTTTTATAGATACGGTTGTGACGGTAAAGATTTATACTACACTACATCACAAGGTATGGACAAAAGATAAAAACTTAACTAAACATAAATGAATAAATTTTTTACAATTTTTTTTGTTGCAAGAATAACGATGTCTGATGGGAAGAATTGATTACGATCTAGTTTTATTGTTTTAAAGCTAAATAATGCAAAAAAACTGCATAAAAGCATATTCCTTTTGTCCATAACCTGTGCTATCGTACGATAAATCGTAGCATGTGAGGCCGGCATAACAGGGCTATAAAACCAAGTAAACTGCGGTGAAAATGCTTTGCCGTGAAACGCAATATAAACTTCCATCAAATACTATTTTGCATATTATTAGGTACCTAATATGAAGCCGTATAGGAGGGTGGAGGCACTCCCACTATAGACCGCGATCCCGGGCCCGCCAGATCACCCTATTTTCATACTGATTATATGCATATAATTGTAGCTTTTGTGTGTATGTATATCATACCTGATGGTATAATATTCGCAGTAATCCGGGGTTCAATTATTCGCTAAGTAAAATAAAAATAATTTATTCTTAGACGATATAGCATAAAAAATTGCTCAAGGTGCGGCAAAATTGTACTCATTTTACTTTCTGATGAAAATTAAAAATTTGATATCCAAATAAAACATAAGTAATTCTCGGAATGTCAACACAAAAAGCTACCACCGGTTCCACCCTGACCCAATGTTCATGTCAAAAAAGTATCATTATTATTTTACACAGTAATAATACACAAATAACTTGCACTTTTTCCACTTTATTAGTTGTTAAACATAAGATTTATTGAAACACACGACCGGTTTTGACTAAGTCATCATCAGGTGTATATTATTTTGTAACAAAAGCTAGTAAAATTTTTTACCTTTTGCGCCCTGTACAAAATATATAATACAAGCTTTATCAGAATATAAGGGTAGCGGACCTGGGATTTTAGACCACAACGTGAATACTGGAATGGAACCTTCCGACTTACGTAAGACGCGAGATGTCGGAGGCAGGTCTCACTTGAATAGAGTTAATTAAGTTAAGTAGTTGTATACGACACGTAAATGGGTTTCATTTCCTTTGAATTGTGGATTTGTGTCTTTGTGAGTTAGAATTTACTGACTTAACTAACAATTAATAGAGTAGTAATTAAGGTTTGAGTCGCCTCCGTGGTCAAGTGGTTCAGAGCTTCTCTCTAGACCCGAAGGGTTCGATTCCCTCGTCGAAACAACAAAAAATGTTGTTTTCAAGTTTGGTTAGGACAAGCAGACTGATCAACTGATTGTCTGACAAGAAAGATGATCCATGCGTCGGATGGGCATGTAAAAAGTCGGTCCTGCGCCTGTTCTCTCGCCAGTCGTGTCGGTTTACCGTCCCACTGGGTTATGAGAGTAAAAGGAAGAGAGAGATTGAAAAATCGGCCCTTAAATGAATATAATAACAGTTGGTCTTATTGAGAAAAATTGCTCACTCATTGAACGTTTTACGAGCTCGCCTGACAAGTCATTTAAAACTCAATTATCTGTTTCCCGATTTCAGTCGCACAAAATCCCGTCTCAAAATCCTTTCAACGACAGCGACCGTCGCAATAAGCTTACTCCAAGTTGCAAAGAGCTTAGCCGAGTCAAACGAACGATTGATTGGAAGTTCCAATCTTGTTCCAATCGAATAACAATTCGTTGAATCGATGACTTAATCTCGCACACCCACTCTCCCCGTGGGGGTAGGGGGGGAATTTTCAGCAGGGATGTTAGGGAGCCCCGTAACCGTAACCGAACCGCTACTGTAAAAATGTAATATCCGTAACCGAAATTATCTGAAACAAACGGATAATCCGAAATAATTTAATATCCGTATCCGAAATTTCATATCCATTTCAACCCTGCTTTTCAGGTACAATGAGTAGTTTACTTTGTTCCGATTCAATACAATCTACATGTAAACAAAAATTGAAATACTGCCAAATTGTTGCGTTGTATTCATAGCGGAGTGAATATTTATTTTGAAGAAATAAGTTGGTGGCTAATACAAAGCTCAGTATTAGCTACCAACTTATTAATATCACATCAAATAGGAAAGGGTAGAGTTTTAATAAACACATTAGATACTTTATGAATAGACAAAATCTTAAAGAAAACTTGTTTGAGTTGTCGCGATAAAAATTATTATCATTATTTCAGTTATGACGTATGACGACTACTACTGGGCATAACCCCTCCCCCCTAAAATATTTCGTGAGGGGGATGCTGCGCAGTTTTCACATGAAAAATGTCCACGAAACGCTGCTGCCCATTTCCTGATACAAAGGATGAAATGGATATGAAATTTCGGATACGGATATGGATATTAAATTATTTCGGATTACCCGTTTGTTTCGGATACTTTCGGTTACGGATATTACATTTTTACAGTAGCAGAACTTTAAGTTCGGATTCGGTTACGGTTGTGGATATTTTTTAATATCGGATATCCGATAGTTTCGGTTACGGTTACGGAACTCCCTAACATCCCTGACATATATGCCTTCGAAATTTTACGATAAAAGGCGTTTTCGCTTTTTGCCATGATACCTATCTAGTACCGATATGATGAATACTAGACTTACGTAAAATAGCGCGCTTGTCGACAGCAGTGCCATTAGTAAATAGAAGTTGTGGTATTAGTTCAGATATTGAACTTACGTCTTCAGTGATATTCCATTTATTGGGATTAAATTTCAGTTAAAGGATGTATTCAACTACAGTTCCACTCATGTTTGAGTTGAGTAGCTGCAGGCTATGAATAAATGGATTGTTAATTTCACTCTGGATTCGTTTGTAATGTTAAATTATTTGTGGAGCGTGTATTTAGCGTTTGATTGAAATATATAAATGATTTGTGTTAATTGTATTAGTATGGAGAATCTATATCCTGTGTTTTATTTAAATTAACTATTGAGCTACATCGAGCGTCCGTGGGTAGACTGTTCATTAGCACTCGAAAGGGTGCAGGTTCGATTCCCAGGTTGTGGATTCAGTTGAAAGAATTACTTATTTCTCAAAAAAAACATTACATTTTTCACATATAGAGAAAATTAAAACAGGTAACAATATAAAAGTTACAAGGCGTTGAAATTTAAATAATTATAATAATTTATCCTAATCCAATGATGTAGACAACTCAGAGAATACTGTATAAATCATCCAAAAATTTATGCACAGGCCTACTTCTTATAACTAAATAAAACCGAACTAGAAATAAGTTAATATAATTAGCAATAAGTTGTTGGTCTATCTATTGAACGA
Source organism: Celastrina argiolus (assembly GCA_905187575.2). Taxonomy (NCBI): domain Eukaryota; kingdom Metazoa; phylum Arthropoda; class Insecta; order Lepidoptera; family Lycaenidae; genus Celastrina; species Celastrina argiolus. The sequence goes on along the minus strand of LR994593.1, from coordinate 17,638,664 downwards.
TAAAAAGCAGTTTAGGTTTACGTACAGTCTAAAATTGGATTTGCAGTAAAGATTTTGTGTTTAACGTGCATTAGTAAAGTGGGCTATAAACGGGTAAAAGGAAATATGTCAAGATCGCGGTTAACTGGGGTTTGTAGAAGTTTGTAGAAGGCTGGTTGTTATGAGGGAAGCCCTAGCATGTATAATAGGAAGGGTTTTGGATGAGGGTAGTTGAGGGGTTGGTTAGGGGTAGCTAAAGTTGATAGGGATGGAGTTATGCGAGCTCTACGAGACTGGTTTGTTGTCTATGTGTATGTACTGTAGCGGATAGCTTTAACTGGACACCTATGTATCTTATACATATTTATGTAAAAAAACACGTTACATTGCATTGTCACTGTTATATGATATACATACTCGTATATGCAAAATTACAAAAATCTGACTACTGGAAGTCGGTTCAAATTATGCGCAAAGATTCCGTTATATACATACATACAACCCAAGCTTATTAAAAGCCTGTTAAATCAGAAATAACTCTATATAAAATTTAATTATTTCTGTTTTTTATTTTCGCTACGTAAACGGGAAAATTATATAGACATGTCACTCACTGCAATATTACGAATCAATTGACATCTTATGTATTAAAATCGGTCCTGTAGATTAGACACAACGATGAAACAAACAAACATACATGATTTTGGCAATGTCAGTCATGGTCCCTGTAGTGTTTGTCTAACTGGTTGTCTCCTTATCGTGGGCAATATACTATAACTATATACCTTGGTGGGGGTTCCCCCCTCTCGGGCAGTCATAGAATGGACGTGCTAACAGACAGACGTATCTGATATAGGTATAGTGATATATTACTGACGGTACACGGAGCCAGCCCTTTTATGTAATTTAGTGCACACTATAGTCCCACAACAATACATTGTCCTACAAGATAAAAAGAACATCTGAAAATCTCTGACAGGTTTCGATTCGGTAAACCTATCATGTATAAAAACCGATAATGACGGTGTCGGTGATGTATTGATGATGACGACGGATGGCACTTGGTCGTTGACATTGGTGGGCAGGCGGGGGACGTTGCCCCGACGGAATTAGACCAGACAACCGCGGCAGACTGCATCTAGATCTAACGCCGCCATGTTTATATACTAGACAGTTGTATCTTGCGTTGGCGAGTGTAAATATAGAGCAGCGTGAAGTTGTCGATGATGATCTTCGCGATGATTGTGACAAATTAGGAGCCTTAGGTCGTGTTTCATCAAGCAATGTTAAAGTTAATCCTTCGTTAAATATCATGTTGTCCCTATCGTAATTCCTATCAATGAATGAGAAGGCATGGTTGGCAACAAGCTAACACTAACTTAACACTAACATTGGTGAAACACGCCATCACTCGCTCATTTGATTTCGATTTTAAGTCTGATACTATATTGTGGCTCGAACTCTTGATCAAAGTCATATTAAAATTAAAATCGTGTTGAGATCGTGCGTTAACAGCGTCGTTAGCTGTATCCGGTTTGTGACGAATAACGGGTGTAATAAGAGCAGTCACTATAACTTTGGAATATGATTATTAAAAAAAAATGTTTTGCTTTATTGTTATTTTAGCGACAAAAAAATAAGAAATGGTGAAAATTAAAAAAAAAATTTTTAGTTTTTGACATAAAAAAATACATTTCCAAAATGAGGAAAGGTAGCTAGTATAATTGTATCTCAAAGTTATAGTGATCGCTCTTTTACACCCTGTATACATAAAAATTAATAGCTTTTCGTTAGTCTCGCTAAAACTCGAGAACATTTTAGTCTTGAAATATTCGTGCAAGTCCCAGGAAGGTTTAAACTGTTCATCACAAACTGTTTCTATGCTCAACGATGTGGACACGGGTCAGCTAGTATTGTAATAATAATAATATAAAAATTCTATCGAAAAACCCCAAAACAATTAGTATTATTTCTGTTTACAATCCTGCTATGCGATTCTCGGTCGATTAATATGATCGGGAGTGCCAAAAGTTTCGATCTAACGAATATCTCGATCCTGGTTAGTTCCAAATTGATCCACCGTGAGATCGTACGCTAGTAGGAGTATCGGGAGTACCAAAATCTATTGAGATGAAACAAAGCGAATCAAAGCAAATGATTGTGATGAAACTAATTTAAAATTTAATTCAGCAAAGTAACGCTTTTAATTATTTAAATGCCAGAAAAATAGGGAGTAGAATGTTTATGTCTTAACACGGCCGAATTTAGAACCTTCTCCTTTTTTGGAAGTCGGTTAAATAGACATGACATCACAAGACAACATGGTTAAATAAACAACGAATATGGCCGTTACAGAACGTCGCATTTCAAATCAACATAAACACCGAAATAATTCAAATTATAATTATTTAGACGCAAATTTGCATATTAACTTATATTGCGATAGTACATAATGTGCCAGGCAGTTTTTAACCGTACTACACTGGAAATACAGTCGAATAACTGAATACAATAAGAGTTAGTTATTTTAGTTTGCCACGCTATGCATGCTGCACCGCTATTTTAAAACAAGTATATTTTCACATTACTTGATTAGCAAACAGTAGGTACTATAACGTGTATTAAACATTACAATTTGATGTTGTCCTGCAACGAACTAGTAATACAAGTACTTAAATATACTTTGATCGAGCAGCTGTGGCCCAGTTTTTGCATTTCTCTTGTCCGAGGTGCTTCCTTAAGAGTTAGATAAGATAAGTACGTACGTGTCGAAAACGCACCGTACGCTGCTCAAATGAATGATCAACTAACATGGCATTCAAATCAACGACCCATATTGAACGCTGATTGGTAGAATATTATTAGACAGAAAGGAACGGACAGATATTTTATAATTACATTTTTAAAAAAATTTTTAAAAACACCGATTAGTTGAGAGCGTGATGTAATTATAAAATATCTGTGCATTCCTTTCTGTCTGATAATATCCACCAATAAGCGTTCAATATGGGTTGTTGATTTGAATGCCATGTTAGTTGATCATTCATTTGAATAGCGTTCGGGAAACCGGGGGTGTGAGTATCTACAATGATTGTACTTACGCCACTGCAAATATGCATCAGACTCGTTTCGAAACTTGTTACATACCTGGAAAACAAAGAAAATGCATTTACATTAAATTGCTAATATAATAAGTATTCATAATATTCGGTTGTCTAAGCTAAAATGCACGCAATTTTGAGAATAATACTATCAAAACATTCATAAGATTTTACAGTATTTAGTGGATTATAGTTAAGTTGAATAAGTAGGGAACCAATAAAATAAAGTATGAATTTTATTTCGTAAGAGACAAATAAGTTGCAAATATACTAACCGCAGGACTCGATAACAGTGGGTTTAGCAGAAATAATAATTATTTTCTATGCAGTTATAACGTTATCGAAAGATAATTGTATAAAAATTATGAAACGCCCATTCAATTGACATTCGATAACATTACGTTTTACAGTTTTCTGTTCCTGTAGGCCAAGCAGAAACATTTGAAATCTCCGTAAAAGAACGTTATCGAATATCAATTGTATTGGCGCTGTCATGCGTACAATTATCATTCGATAATGTTACTTTTATGAAGCTGTCAAATGTTTCCGCTTGGCTTACTGGGTGTTACAAACGCGTTAACCAGTCAAACTTTCTAATTCGATGCGACCAAAATATTTGCTAACATTACTGTGGTTGTAACAAATCTGTCCATCACAAACGTAATAGGATCCCAGGCCTCAGAGGTCACAGAGACCTCGGGGGCGTGGCGCGGGGTGGGCGGGGCTGACCCCTCCCACTCGCTACTTAGTATCGAAATCCGGTGGAGGCTTTACATTTTGTATTCATTCTAATATAACCCCCTATTTTAATTGGGTTCTATAGAAGCGATTGAAATTATTTATTACCTACTGTTTATTGAAACGGTCGGCCCCCCTACTCTTGACACATTCAATTCCAACCCGATTCCAATGTTAAGTTTGCTGTCATGTCAAGTTGTTTGTAAACAGGATTTTTTCTACCTAATTTCACTCAGTTCCATAAAGTCGTTTTTTTTATATTTATTAACTTTTTAATTTGGCGCTATGTGGTGTTTAAGATAGGTATAGCCAACTGTCAAATTCCAATTCCGACCGATTAGAATTAATTTCAAGAATAAGGAGGAAAGAACTTTATAGTGTGAAAAAAAAAGTGGTAATAAAATAGAACTATTAATACCAGTTTCAGACAGTTCATTTTTCTTAATTTCATCTTTTTATGTCGAATATGCATTGGCAAACAAAGTAAACTGATTGAATATACTGTTAGTTCTTGATGGAAATGCATGTTCACAATAATAACACACGACTTTTCATTTATCAGGTGACACCTGATGGTGATTTTATCGAAACCGGTAGTGTCATTTTGTAAAAACTTATAAAATCGATAAAAAAGTGGAAAAGTGTAAATAAAAAGTTGTGTCTTATTATTGTGAACAAAGTCAAGTTTAAAACCCAAAAATTTTATAGCTAGAATAAAATTTTAATTATTTTATTCAATGCAGTAAAGTTCATTAAATAAAACAGCTGGAATTTTTTTACACAAATTCCTCCGTGACCTAATATAAACATCTCGATATTTTAGTTATCTCAAAAGCTTTTCATCGAGCCGCCATTGGTCCAAGTTGTATTGTCATCGTGTGACGTTACTGTCACTGTCAACGGCGGCCATTGTTGTGACTTCGAACTGTCAAACACATCGCACTCAGCCCGCGCGGCCTTTCTCTCGTTTGTTTCAGCTATTTATAGAGTCAGCGATATTATTTCAAAGGGTTTTTCTATTTGTTCTTTTGTTTGCTTAACACCTACACACGATTGTTATAATAAGTGACACTGTTTTGGGTTCTTTAATTTATTAAATACGATAAATTTTACTGGCTTTTTATCAAAAACACAATCACTCCCAGCTCAAACTAAAAAAACAGGGTAGATTTTTTTCTGAACGATCTGCACAATCCACTACCGGTACAAGAATCTAAAACGTCATAATAAGTACTAAGTAGCTCATACGGAGCAACCTAATTAGACTAACAGTTTAAAACGGATATATAATTTTTATATAAACATATTAACAGTGTTATTGCATAACCGGAACGCTAATAAGATCATACAGCAATGTCGGCATTTCAAAGATCCTTACACATTTAATTAAATTTGATAGTCGTGAAATATGAGGAGCAATTTACCAACAATAACCTGTCAAAATGTCGCACGTTCCTCATACCGCGTCATGACATTGGTACGGGATATTTGCCTATTATTATAACGCATTTATTTATTACAGGGATTGTAAAGGATAATTCACCAACAATATGACAGTTCCTGTCAAAATGACGCACACATTGCTCATACGTCACAACATTTGCCTATTGCCTAGTTCTATTCAGAAAGCACTCAGTATATTGCTCGTCAAAGGAGCCTGTCATAATAGAGACGAATATGATATGAATGAAGACGATTGACGTCATAGCACAACTAGGGATGTGTGGCGTGTGCGTTATAATATACCTACGTCATTTATATTCATCCGACCTGCAGGAAATGGAGGTGTGTAATAATGGTTAAACAAAACGAACTAATACCATACTATAACTGTGCCCGGGCCCCTGATTCACGATGCCATCGCTATCACGAAGTTCGTAAACAAAATGTATGGGATTTGGCATAAAGTTCGATAAGGGACATACAAATTCATTTTAACGAACCGATTCGCGAACCTTATGTTAAATAGTTAATAGATTCAGGCGTTACTTTGCGGAAATCCATAGCATACAATTTTAATGTTTTTAAAAATTAACTAATTTTTTGCGGGATATTGTTAAATATAATACATTTAAATTTTATCTTATGTCAAGTATCAAAATATTGATAATTGTTAAATTTAAATTAATTAATTTTTGTTTTCGAACTTCTTAAGCGATATTAGCGATGAAATCTTGAATTAGGGCTTTTACGAAGATCGAAAACAAAAATTTACTCACTCCTCCGATAGTGAATCAGATTCTTACTAAAACTTCCACAAAACAACACTTCCAACCCGGTATCTATTCAAATATTAACATACTTTTAGGTCTCCGAAGTTCATACAAACTGAACAAAAGCTGGTTAACTTTAACCGCGGTTTAAATGAGTTAAAACGATTTTTAAATTCCTCCGCCTTTGTGGCCCGATCTATTGTACTCGACGCTTTTAACTTTTAACTGTAGCAAAGTCTTTTAACCAATTTGTAGGCCAGTTTAATTTAACCTCTGCTATATTCACGAGTTTACTGTGTCTGCCTATTATCATATTTAAACCTCGCTGAAGCTAAGTAATGCCTCTTTTTTATCTTTAAAATATTAAAACATATTTTAAAGATTTCAATAAAAGCATTAGTATGTAACAATACTCGTATTATTTGTAGTTTAATAGAGATGAATAGCCAAACATTTAATAATAATATACTGAATAATGTCCATCAAAATCTGTCTGCGTCCATTGAATATTAAAAAAAACACAAAAATGTTTACAAAATTACCCCTTACTAATAAAAGTATTTACTCACCTAATCTTGCGTCACTTGAAAGACAAGGAAAAAATATTGTATAGCTTAGCCAGTATGTTAATACTTTTATTAGTAATCATATAGCTGGTTTATTATAATAACGTATTACGGTGCAAGATACTCTTATATAACCTGAGTTGGCAAATTACTGAAATTCCTTACTCGGTGATAACTACAATAATAATATTATGCAGATATATTATAATTGTGAGAAAAAATCTCATTATCATAATTTTTACAGCAAATTGTTGTTACTAATCGTAAATTGAACTTCGTACGTCTAGCAAATACAGGCTATAATATTAATGAGTCTCGTATATAGAGTTTACTGTGAAAGTACCAGCGCTGAAAGAGGTTCTTTTTTTTAAATTATTAAATGAGAAAAATATGTATGATGTTGGGGCATTTCTCATACAAACACGAAAGACAATTTTTTATTATTTCGATTAAATATAACTGATCTTAGATATGGGTATGACATATTTTAACGGTAAAAAAACTTGTTCTTATAATAGCCTTCCCGGGATTTCCACGAATATTTCAAGACCAGAAAAAATTTAGGGGTGGACTATCCCTAACATTTAGGGGAATGAAAAATAGATGTTGGCCGATTCTCATAGATACCGGATAAGCACAAAAAATTTCATCAAAATCGGTCAAGCCGTTTCGGAGGAGTATGGCAACGAAAACTGTGACACGAGAATTTTATATATTAGATAAGCCTCGAGTGCCCTAAATAGTCTCATACTCACTCAAAATTTTGAAACTTTTTACTATCAATATCTACTTGAACAAACACTTTAGAATCTGTCGTAACGTATTAAGTAAGTACATTGATTCTAGAGACGATTTTTTAGATAAATGTGCTTAATACTTTACGACGTATTCTAAAATGTTTAAGTGACAAAACTGTCACTTAAACATTTTATAATGTATACTAATATTTTATATGACAAAACTGTCACTTAAACATTTTATAACATTGTATAATGTAGTTCGTTTGAACTCAATTTTCGCGGAATCAGAATTTTGCTACATTATACATATCACCTTCATCCATTCATGTCCTAAATTAGTATTGAGTAGCGAGTAGCCAATAGCGATGTGAAACAGACTCAAACAATTTGGAACAAACGTAAAACCAGTCATGTGTGACCAATCAAACTCGGGTTCAATTTTAACTGGCCGATATTGGTATCGCGATGTTGCAAATATTCGACTGAAGTTTTTGGTCAACATCAACTTGACGTGTGTAATATTGTCTACAAATATTGGATTATTGTATTTGTTATTAATATGCTACCTACGTAAATATTTAGTTAGGTACAGTCGGAGTCAATTAATGTTTAATGTTTATGTTTATTAAATTTTAGGACATTGTTATATATTCGTTATTTATACTTTTATACAAATACTAGCTGCCCCGTGCCCACTTCGTTGAGCATAGAAACCATTTAAACCTCCCCTGGATTTCCACGAATATTTCAAGCCCAAAAATAGCCGAATCGGGTCAGCCGTTCTCGAGTTTTAGCGAGACTAACGACCAGCAATTCATTTTTATATTTAAACTAGCTGACCCGTGCCCACTTCGTTGAGCATACAAACCGTTTAAACCTTCCCTGGACTTCCACGAATATTTCAAGACCAAAAATAGCCGAATCGGTTCAGCCGTTCTCGAGTTGAGAGATAGGTATGGACTAATATTAAAAATAGGTTTCTTTTTATTATTGTTTGCGGTGTATCGAGGAGGCTCCGAAATTACTTTGGATGTACGAGTAATAAGTAGAACACTGCAGATTTATTGATCAGATTTTAATAAGATGTCAATAAATTTGTTACAATATAATATATAGAGTTAATTCACACACAAACAAATAAAAAATGAAGAGAATAAAAAAGGATACGGACAGAAGCCCGTAGACGAACCGTGATTGAACAAATAAATAAAATATAAACCCCGATTTTTTACAAAATAGGTAGAAGATGCTGTAAAAACTAAATAATCTTTTACAATTTACGAAAATATAAAATTCCACGCTTATCAATAGCAGTACCATTAAAGCAGTAGGATTAGTGCGAGCCCTGTACTCACGTTTTCAGTGAAATTCAATTTATTGGAATTGAAATTTCAGGTAAGAGATGTATTGAACCCGTAGCGGGAGTACGTCAGTGGGTAGATCCCAATCTAGACTCAATCTCAGATCACAATAATTTAGATTGTGGATATACCAAGCTTATTTTGTTATTATTTAATATCATTGAGACCAAGTCAAGAAATTAAATTTTTAAAGGTGCCAATACTAATAATTAGTAATTGTTATTTATACTTGAGTGGTAGAGCGTTGATTAGCACTCGAAAGGGTGCAGGTTCGATCGCCAGATTGTGTGGTATGTACCAATGAGACTTCTTCAGATCTCAAGTACATTGTACGGACGCTCTAACGGTAAAGTAAAACAAAAAAAGCTATAGACATATTGACCAGTCATTCCTCTGGACTAGGTGGACTCTGTTGTGAGAATGCCGTAGGTATGTGCTGGGCAACCATGCGACATTTAAAACCGCCTGTCCCAGGCACTACAGTATTTAAAGAGAAGTTACTTCGGAGAATACTGTATATATAATAATATTTAATAACGAATGCAAAGGCCTACTTTTTAATTTAAAATACTTCATGCACAAATAGCGTAATTTATGGAAAGTATACATTATTTGGAGTATTTCATATTTTATTTTATCGGTAATATTATAATTACATTATAATAAATATGTCATAGAATCAGTCTTAAGAACGTCATAGTAAAACCTGTACTGAATAGACTCTAAACGGTTTAAGTATTTTAATTTTTAAGGTTTGGTTAAAGTGTGATTGATACCTTTAACTAAACATTTAAAGATAATCTGTTATTTGACTTACTAATAGATGTCCTGAATTAGAATTATTAAGGAGTATGATATATTTTTGTTGAGAAAGTAAACGATACATCTTCGGTTAATAAAAATATCAATGACATATTACAAATTGTAAATAAGTTAACTAGTAGTTGTAAAGGAGAAATAGATGGAATAGCAGATGACAATGCAGAGACAGACCATTGTCCATTTTCACATTCGGGCGATATCAAAATGGCGACCGTACTCCCGCGGGACGAAATTAGAGCTGCGCGATGCGTCAGGCGCGCGGCATGGCAAAAAGACGCGCTCGTATAAGGACATAAATAACTGTAACCGGCATTATTTGAACAGGGGAGAAGTGGAAATCAAGGATTCAAGACAAATACGTCCATACATAAATAACGAAAAACCTTTTTGGTCATCATGCAGGACAATTCTCAAAGTGTTAGCTACTACTAACCTATTTGGAAATAAAATATTCATTTTCATAAAACGCCTCCGTGGTCTAGTAGTTCAGAGCTGGGCCCTTGACCCGGAGGTCGCGGGTTCGAATCCCGCCGAGGGAACAAAAAGCTTTAAATGTTCCTGAGTTCCTGAGAAATGGGTGTGTGTTAAATTTGTATATAATATAATAAAAATCTTAAATACCTATGTGTATAATATAATAGTATTAAATATATTTCCGTTGTCTGGTACATGTAACACAAGTTCTTCGGATACTTAGCACGGGGCCAGATTGACGATGTGTGAAGTGTCCATAGATATTACTATTATTAATGATTACAGAAAATAATATAGGTTAGGTACATTACGAGTATTATTATTATCCTAGTGATCTCGCGTGACAAAAAATAGAGGATTTGATTTGATCTCAAGTGATGAGCTAATGAGCGGAGGTCAACAGGATAATGAGGACAGTCATCTTGTGCTGGCGCTTAAGCAATGACGTAAGCTGGTCCAGATTCTGTGCTCTTAGATCTCGTTAAAGATGAAGATATTTTTGGATCATCAAAAAAGAATCAAAATTTGAGCGAAGCTATATGCAAAATCTGTAGGCCAAACAGTAACATTTTACAGCTCCGTAAAAGTAACGTTATCGAATGATAATCGTCTGAAAAGCGTGACAGCGCAATTGTCATTCGATAACGTTGCTTCTACGATCTTGGGCTGCTGTACTCATACATTAATTGTATAAAACATAATATTAAATACATTTGTTTATTTGTTTGCGATATACGAAGCTAGACCGATTTTGATAACAACACAGGTATAGTGTAGAGCGCGGGGCCGAACACACACTGCTTTTTACCGTGCCTAAGCGTCCACGAGATTTTCTTTTTCACGCACGAAGTTCGTGCATAGTTTAATAGGACCAGGAGCCTTACTCTCCAAACTGATTTGATTTTGATTCAGATACGATCATGCCGCGTACTTCCTAATAAATTGACATTTGTTTATTTTGATTCTCAGTCGATTGATATGGTCGGGAGTACAAAAAAAAGATTAAAAAACTAAAACCCGACTTCGCAAAAAATGGGTCTAAAAAGGCTGAAACAAGAAAATAATTCAATTTGAAATCCAGAAATGCATAGGTACAATAATGGTCAAGGTAGAGCCGTGGTCGTACCCGCTATTGGCATCGAGCCTTGAAATTTTTTTTCTACCGTATTTCGGTGTGAACTAATGCTTAGATTTTATTAGCGGGTACGACCACGGCTCTACCTTGACCATTTTTGTACCTATGCATTTCTGGATTTCAAATTGAATTATTTTCTTGTTTCAGCCTTTTTAGACCCATTTTTTGCGAAGTCGGGTTTTAGTTTTTTAATCTTTTTTTTATTTAATATTTTTCCGTTTCCACATCAAATATAATAATTATTATATTTTTATGAAATTGTCCATTACATAGAAATAATCAACTTCTAGATACTACTTGCACGACCGCATTTTAAACGTTTATTTTGGATTTAACAATAAAATATAACAATAAACATAAAATTTAAATACATATTCGTAATGTGCTTGCCAAGACCTATCTTTTGATACCAAACACGAGACAATTATCATGATTTAATTTTTTTTGAAGATAGTTTTGGAGTTATAATTTTGAAAGTCAAAAATTTTTCAAAAAATTATATAGCCTTTGTTACTCGCGGCATTATTACCAATCGATTGACACCTCAGTCATCAAAATCGGACCAGTAGTTTAACCGCTACGAGGGAACATACATAAAAACATACATACATACATAGACTGCCAAAATCATTACCCTTCCTTTTGGCTTCGCCGAAGTCGGGTAAAAAGTTACGATCTAACAAATTTATTTTATCCTGATTATTTTCAAAGTAATTCACCAAATAAAATACGAAAAACCACTGATATCGAACGGATTCGGTTCTCGATTGTGTCGGGAGTAGGCCCGCAGGACTCTGATTCAAGATGCCAAAACCAAATGTATGGAATTTGACATAAGCTTCGCAAAATGACAAACGATTTCTTATGTCATTTAGCGAAGCTTATGTTAAATTCAATACAATTTGTTTTCGAACTTCGTAAGCGATAAATAGCGATGGCATCTTGAATCGGGGCCCGCTTTACTCTCCTAACTGATTCGATTCAGATTCGATCGTGCCGCGTACTTCCCAATAAATTGACGTTTATTTCATTTCATTCTCAGTCGATTGATACGGTCGGGAGTACAAAAGGTTACGATCTAACGATTTTCTTTATCCTGGTTAGTTTCAAAGCAATCCACGAAACAAAATACCAAATGCCGTTGAGATCGAACTGGCACAATTTTTTTAAATAAATCTGTTAATTAACTAATAAAGTGGAAAAATGCAAGTAATTTGTGTATCATTACTGTGTTGTACATTACTCTATAGAACATTAAATTAAATGTATCCCTCTCTGAATAAGAAGTTTTGAACCCGTCGAGAGAGTTGTAGACTATTTACAAATGTTCGTAAATTAAAACTGCAACGACTCTCGAACTCAACCGCATACAAGTTACAAACTCGTAAATAAACAATTAATAACGTTGAAAAGTTGAACATGTACGGTCGATCACACGTCATATTCACTTCCGACCTTATTGCTATAGCCTTAAGGTTCGAAGTACACATTTTGTGTAATACAGTATGCAATATACGAGCACTCAGCTCAACTTCCAGCCGTACAAAACCAGGAACTGCCAATGTACAAGTTACCGGCAAAAGTTCGCCTTTGTTCCGCGGGACAAATTGCTGATAACTTACAGCTCTGGTAACTTCGTAAGCGGTTACCGGCGCTAATATCAGTTACTGGTATTTCCGCTTTTCTGCTCCGTTGAAGCATTTAAAGCAAATTAGCTAGTCTTAAGTAGCAACTCAGTAAATCCGATTAAGAGACGCTTAATAAATAGATCCGAAAATGAGACTTATTCTCATACTGACCGATTTTATTAAACGATAAGTAAAGTTAGGACCTGTTGACAGACTGTCCCTGTCTATTCTCAACTGAGTGACAAGGACGACATGTGACTTGAGCGACTCTTAACTATCTTTTCAGTATACGGCTGTTTCCTCTTAAATTAAACGGGCAATGCAGGTAAATAGGTCTAAAATAAATAAAAAATGACCGAATTCAGAAACTCCTTCCTTTTATTGTCAGTCGGTTAGTAAAAAATAGTGAATACGAAAAACTACCTAAGTAGGCAATAAAACCTAGTCGTTAGATCTATCCAGAATGTTACGTATCGTATGACGTCACCCAATTCAAAATGGCTGAACGTCAGCCATTTCTATTTTATATGTCAGCGTTTCCTTTTAGATCTCTTTAGCCTTTGTGATTTCTTTTGGATCTTATCTTTTGTTCGATATCAGTTTCAGTAATAGCCAATTTCAAAGGTGAAACCTACAAATTGTAGAATATGTTTAATATCTTTTTACATTTATATCGAAAATGTATTAATATCATAAATGTAGGTAAATTGTCGTCAAGTAAAGGAAAGGTTTATAATTTACAATTTTTAATATTGATACTGTAACTATCAATGTTCAAAACTGCAAAATTAATGAAATGGGCAAAACGGGGTCAATTTTCAAAACACTCTGACCCCTCAAAGTGGTCAACAATTCCATAAACACATTCGAACATAACCTTGCACTTGATATTTCTTTGGATAATTCAATAAGGTGTCTATTTATAGGCGTATTGCGTAAGTTAAGGTTGCGACGTGCAGACGGACCAGTATTGCTTGACCTCGGACACTAAATAAACTCAGACAGAAGGCAAGCGTCATACATTTTTTATTCACGCAATGACGCATGCACAACACACTTAACTTCATTCTAACTAATAGTTTTAAATTACTGTTTAGCTATCCAATGTTGCAGTCTTTTTCTGTCATGTAATTCGATTAAAAATCACGTAAAGGCCAAAAGAACAATTGAATAGAATTTAATAATCACTTGTGTAAATATATTATACTACAAGAGATACATAATATATTATTTCAGAAAGCTATAGTTGTAACGAGTTTGAAATACTGTTACGCTACCGAAAAAGTTATATATTATAATAACTAATAAGTAAATAAACGCGTTTATAGAGCTCACCTTCTGTCTCAATGTACACTGTGGCCCTGAGTTCTTTACTCTGCGAGGAGGGGGGTGAGTAAATAGAGGGGCGGGAGGTCAGGCGAGGCTGGTTGTGAGTCATCGCCGACTCAGCGGACTTTCCTGCTCGCTTTATTGGGCTGAATTTGGCACAATTTTTAGGTCACGTTTGGAACGGGGAATATAAAGTGATAGATAGAGATCAGGTATGTCTGTTGATGAAGTGACGCGTCGCCACAAAATTAATTTGTTGTTGTTTTTTTTTGTTTGCTCAATCTATTGGATGTGACTCTACCATATTTGAAGATATGAATGGATGAAGGTGATGGATGAAATTGAGTTCAAACCGTCACATAAACATTTTAGGACACGTCGTATAGTATTAAGTACATCAATCTAAAGATCCGTCTCTAGAATCAATGTACTTAATACGTTACAACATATTATCCGAAAATATTTTAGTAACAGTTTAAACTCAATTTTCTGGGTCCAAATTTTTTGCGGCATACCACCTTCATTCATTCATGTCTTCAATTTTTTTTGATAAGATATTAATTGTAATTTTTTTTTTTTGTTAACATTGATATCCAAATTTATCTAAAAAAAATACCAAATTAATGCATAAATGTCAACTGACATTTAAATTTGTCACATTATAGGCGCTCTTGTTCTCTTTCTTCACGTTTAGAATTAATTGTATATTATTTCATAATACACATTTTTTCTTCTACTATTATTATAAATCTGACAGCTCCATAATTTAGATGAGTCAACGTAATTACGACATAATGAATTAATTAATCTTCCAGGGGCTGCGCACGCGATCGGGTGAGTCACAGATGCTGTAAATACTGAACCGGTCGCAGCCTTGGCGGAGCAAACATCGCCTGAGATCAATAGAGCCTGCCTCGTAGTCCCGATTTCACCAACGCGTGTTAGTGTTAACGGCTTGTTAAAATACCATGCCTTCTCATTCATTGATAGGAAATACGAGAGGAACAACATGATATTTAACGAAGGATTAACTTTAACATTGCTTGGTGAAACACGCCGTTTTAAGAATTGTTTTGATAACATTTATAATGACTAAATATCCTGCGGTACATCAAAACGGGAGTGAATTGTGATTATTTTTGAGAATTAGAACTCTACTTCTGGATCTTACTGGTGGTAACTGGTAATAATAAATTATTTTCAAAATTGACCTTCAAAAAACAAAACATTTTTTTTTTACTTTTATAACCCCGAACAAATACAGACAACACACACAGAGCAGTGGATATATTGTGTGTACGATTTTGCACATATGGCATTCTCACAATACAATTCGCCTAGTCCAGAGGAATGACTGGTCAGGACGTCTGGGGCCAACCATGTGTGGGTTTCCTTACGAAGTTTACCTTCACCGTAATAGCATCCGTAATAAGAGATCTGAAATAGTCTCATTGGTACATGCCACAGCCTGGGAATCGAACCTGCACCCTTTCGAGTGCTTACTAACGGTACTACCCACTAGGCCACGGAGGCTTATAATATCTAGCAGTGCCGTGAATACGCTCGCCAAGTCGTTCCGTTCAATAGCTCTATGTTAGCAATCTGCACGTATTCGACTGCGAGAGAAAGTAATGTGTGACGAATTACCGACCGCCAAATGCGACTTGCACCACCAGACTATATTTCATTATATATCTACTCGGTTCACGGACACCTTGGGTTGCCACTATAATGCCTGGCGGAATGACAGGTTCTGTATATTGAGCGCTAATTAAACTGTCGTTTAATTTTTTGGCCCTTAATGTAATACTTAAATAATATACTGCCTGGCGGAATGACAGATTCAGTATATTGAGGACTAATTAAACTATCGTTTAATTTTTTGGTCGTTAATATAATATACATGTATAGTTTTTTTATTAGCTAAGTGATATTTGACAAATATTTTTTAATTACGTTCAAAATAATGAGTTAAAAGAGGAAATAAATTGGTAAAAGTAAAAAAACAAAATATTACACGCATTACAAAGTTATTAGAAAGTTGTTTTTTACATAATTGGTGTAAAATACCCACGTAATTAGTTCACTTACATCATAAACAAAATAGTTATACATAAGCGTTATAACGTTATACATAAACGCGCAAGCTTTGGAGATATTTTGTGAGCTACACAAGAAAAGTGCTTAAAACTATACGCAGTTTCTTTGAAAATATTGCTATTCAAGATATTTATTTATTTTATCCTTGTTGTAAAATAAATTTCGCCGCAATTAGTGGAACTAAAATCTTATGCTTTATTATAATTATAGCGTCAGTATTTAATTATAGCAATAACCCGGATTTCCGGGTTATTGTTATTGCTATTATTTAATCTATCTCTGTACATGTAAACTTTATCCTTTTTCATTGGGAATCATAAAGGTTAATTTAACATTAGATCGCGCGATCACAGCATAGGGATGTAAAAATAATCGATAAAAAAATATATTTTGTAACACAGCCCCTTCTTTGAGTTTGTTGTTTAAACTTATACTTTGATTCCGTTGATGTTGATTACAATATGTGAACCTTTTTATTTGTTTCAATTTTAATGGAAAAATAACTAAAAACATTTTTTTTCTATAAAGTACCTATGAATAAATTAAAGATTAAGAAAAAAAAACGATTAAAATAAATCGATTTTTTAGTCCATGTCACATCCCTATCACAGCGCAGTGTCAAACTATTTCGTAATCTGTGGACTTCTATCACTGAAACAGTTACTTTTTTTTTCTTGGAGCTGACTGAGATGGTGTCTAGGTGTACATATATCAGATAACGTGTGCCGGGGGATCGATGCGGCCGGCGGCGCCATGGCGGTCTTCCCATTGATCCGTCTACAGTTGCGAGTCTCAGATTTGAAGCCTCACTTCAATGAATTTCATTTTCTGATCTATCCTACAAGTATATCTATAATAATATTATATTAGAAAACATTTGTATGTGCACGAATAAGCACAAATACTACTGGATGTATTTTGAAAGTCTTTCGTCATAATCATACTAGGTGTCTGCCGAATGTTGAAACAGTAAAATTAAGTGCACAAGCTTCATGCCGCCCTTGTCATTACACCATAATGTAACAGTGACAGATTGAATAGGCCTCCCTTTAATCAGCTTTTCAGTATTCGATTATTAGTAACAAAGGCTAATAATAATTTAATAAATTATTGAAAGAGTGTAAAACCATTGTGTCAAAAGCTAGTAATTTAAATATTATTAGTCAGAAATGAACCAATTTTGTCAACATTGGTTCATTCGTAACTACCGAGTTTACTTATTTATTCATATTTCTATGTTATTTTTATATTAAAGTAAGTCACTGTATAAATGCCATCCGTATAATATTAATGCTTCCAATTCAAGTGTCAATTATTATGCCTGAAAAAAAACTTTTATAGACTTTTTATTCACCGTCATAAAGAAAAACAAACACAGATTAAATCGGATCGTACAAATGTAATAGCTAAGCAAGTTTTTCCGTTTGTGACTCACTTCACACTCGAGGTGCAAAAACATGGCGAGAGACCGCCATTGTTCCATCACTAACGCCGCGCCGCGCCGTGAGAACTTAGTCTATTAACGTAATACCTTATTATTGATCTATGGTTATTACTCACTATTGATATTGTAGTGTCAAGTAAACATTTAATATTCTCATCATCCGTTTCATACTCCATTCCGAAATACGATTTAAATGTAAAAAAAGACCAAATTAATGAGATTTTTTTTTGCATTAATACTGAAAGCAATATGGCTGGTTTAGGTACATTTAGATCGTATTAATAAAAGTGGATGTGAAACATGAATCTTAACTAAAAGAGATAAGGTAATCTAGAGGTATTCGAGATGTGGTGTTAGAGAAGAATGGAATACATTTATCGGAAAGAAAAACAAATAATAGACGTTCTTAATATCGTTAAAGAAAACAGACATAAAATTTAAACAATAGAAAACAGAAGGTAATGAACTTGATAGGATACGTCAAATTTTCTTGAATATGGTAGGAAAAGTAGAGGGGAGAAGAAGAAGACCTAGGAGAAGCTATATAGATCAGTAATGGAGAAGATAAGCACTGTGTTGCATCAAGAGGTCAAAAGTAAATCACAGGATCGAGAAAAACGTGGCGATTACTCAGCGACAAAGGCCCTTTTAAAATATGAATGAAATGATAAATAGTAAAGGCAAACAAAAAAAACCTTTATTATTTTTATCGCAGAACTATCTTCGCCATAAAGTCAAGATGTTTAAAAAAACCGTTCAGTAGTTTAGGCGAACTCTAACAGATATGCACGTTACTTTTGCATTTTATTATGAGTAAGGATTCAGGGCGTGGCGATTTCGTAATTTTTTCCCTTGAACTTTTGCAATGATTTCATATCGTTGTTCGGAGCTCAGACAGCGCGACACATATATTTTATAGCTCGGATTAACATATTAAATACCTTTTATCCACATAAAATGTAATATACAGTGGGGTTAGCAGGGATAATTGACATTTACGCATTCGTAAATAAAAAAAAGGATGAAAATTATCACTGCGACCTTACAATTTACATCAATACGTAGATGTCAAGTTTCCCTGCTTGGGTACAGATGGGCAAGTAATGCGTAAATAATAATAAACACAGCACTACTGTTTTACCAAATCGATTGAAAATGAGCAGGCTCAACGCCTGATATGGAATGTCAACCACTCATGGAAACTAGTAACACCAGAAGAGTTACAGGTGCGTGCCCAGTCCATAAATACCTAATTTCTCTCGCCTTCGCTAACCTCAGCGCAACACATCATGCCGGTTTTCTTTGAGGCCTTGGTGGTGTTTATCGAGCCGGCGCATTCGTGTTTATTACATGTATATCTAATTGTTGTCAAGAGAAAGCAATAGGTGTAATAGGTATGTAGCCATTGAACATGTGGCAACACTCGGTTTCTCTCGCGGTCGGAGTCACGTGATGGCGCGGACTATGTGTAATTGTGTATACAATTTCTGATCGCAAATATTGATTAATTGGGTAATAATTGAAGATATAAATGTACGAAGGTGAAATGACGCAAAAAAAATTACCCAGAAAACTGGGTTTAAATTGTCACTTAAACGTTTTAGGATATTATGTAGTAACGTATCAAGTACATTGATTCTAGAGACTGATCTTTAGATTAATGTAATTAATACTAAACGACGTATTCTAAAATGTTTAAGTGATAGTTTGAACTCAATATTCTCAAAATTAAAATTTTGCTACATATCACCTTCATGTCTTCAATTAATAACACATTTTTAAGTAAACTGACATTAATAAGCTCGCACACCGATTTTGGTATTAGCTACGCAGGACTTCTTTTATAGTGCCGACTGCCGATGTGTGCGCAATACACAACACTATCTTCCGTTTACTGATCAGCCTGCATCGTCCCAACCAAAATCGAAATCAATAAGGGCATAAACTGCGTTGTCTATAGCTTGTTTATAAGTTGTCGAATCGAACACACGACCTCTGTCTCCGAGTCGGAGGACGGATAGAGAAGGAATAAGGACAAAAAGGCTGATGTATCGCAAAGTTAAGCATTTTAAAAAAATCTCCTTTCAACCTCAAGCGGATGAAATCTGTTTACGTGAGCGAAGCAGCGCTACTTATACTTATACAGTTTAAAAGAGAGGTTCATTTAAATCTGTGATGTTAAATAACAGTTAAATACCTAATAAGCCGTCATGAGACGTCTGCCAAATGTTAAATACAAATATTAATTTATACAAATGTATACACTATACAAATCATACCTTTGTAATCCGTGCGTCTTATTTTCAAAATCTCCCAAATTAAGAGGCTATCAGTCACATGTTGTGAGTTCTGCCAAGACTGTAGTGCTTCCTAATTTGAAAAGTATCACGTGCAGTTAAGGAAGAAAGTTAGGTAAGAGTTTTTAAAATTCAACCCCAAGCGGGTGAAATCTGTTTTAATCATCGTTTCAATCCTGAGTGCTTCTTACTATAAGTATCGGTTAATAGTATAAGTATCCGTATAATACCTTAATCACGTAATTGTCGAATAAAAGTACTAGGCTCACATGGGTCGTTAGACGGTGACCCGCTATAAACGCTTGTTGGGCCATTAAACTCCCATCACATTATCCCTCGTTCAGTCGTTCCCGGCGTAGGCCGATGAATTGCTCTCTTTTATTGCACATAGATTTTTGTCTAGTCTGTTGGCCTTGAATCTAATTTCAAAAGATTGATACTGGGTCCCACCAACCTATTAATGGACCATTTTTTTTATTCTTCGTTACATCTAGACATTGTGCCCAGCCAAGTTAAAATTAACTGAAGTTTAAAAACCTATAAGCTACAGATATGATATTTGGCAAAATTACTAAATACGTTAACATAGTAGAGAATTCAAAGGATATTATGATTTATTCATTTTTACGAAAAGTGTTAGATCTTTGGAATAAAGTGTAACACCATATTATGTACCACTTTTGATGTAAATAAAAATTATGAATTACGTTAAAATGCACCTAGACTACCTAACTACTACTAAATGTATGATGAATGATCTAGTTTTCTAATACAATACAAGTACAATAGTGTGAAAAGTTAAAACGCTATCTAAGATAGTTGATAATATATCGTCTTTAGTTGCGTTAGTATGCCATAATAATTAAGATTATAATAAGTACTTTGTGATAAATGATGACACTTTACAAGTAAGAATACATAATATAATAATTATAAACTATTATTAGCTATGATTTCATATTATGTGAATCAATTAAATCTGCTATGTTTGCTTTGCATAACTCAACTCATTAGTTTTTAAGTTTCAAGAATAAAACTAACGTTGAAACGTAAATGAAACTAAGATATTCATTAGCTGGTCAGCTAGTGCCCACTTCTTTGAGCCTAAAAAAACCGTTTTCAAAATGTAAACGTTCCCTGGGCTTCCACGAATATTTCAAGACCAAAATAGCAGAATCGGTTTAGCCATTCTCGAGTTTTAGCGAGACTAGCGAACAGCAATTCATTTTTATATATAGGTAATATATCGTCATTTTTATTTATACGGTCGCTTGTTAGGTGTGATAGGAATGTTACACGTTAAGTCGGGGTTTTTTTTAATTAATAATTTTGTTTATTTCACATTCATTTTTTATTTTAAAATACATGGAAAACTTACAGTTACATACAATAGTATTGTAACATATTTCATGCACCAGATAGTTTATTCTAAAGACTTTGAAGGACGTTATACAGAAAATTGTTTCATATTTTGCGTGCTTAATTAAATATTTTAAACACGTATGCTGCATGAAAAACAGCGTGGAAAATTTAATATTTGGCATTGAGTGTTGTAACATACCAGTGCGTCACTGTATGACCTAAGTGCTATAACAAGTCTGGTCCTAAAACTAGCAGATACGTGGAGACAACAACTTCGAAGATAACTCATTTTTCAAAGAAGATAATTTTGTAGAGTTTTGTGTGTATTTTGATTCAAATTATAGTTCTTTGGTTGTGTCTAGAAATATATTTACACAATAAAAAAACAGAAATTAGGTTTATTATATTAATAATTGTTTGATATTGTAAGTATATTATATGTAATAAAATACCTAGCATTTTATTTGAAATAGGATTTATTACGTATTTAGAATAAATTGTTTTGAAGTCTATTTTCAAGACTGACAGAAATGATAGAAGAAAATGTTATCCAAGTAAGATACAGATAGAATTATTATTTTAATTATTTAAAGAATACAATATAGGAGGAACTAGAATAAACTTAATTGTCGTTTCTCGTATTTTCAGGTATTGTTTATTTTATATATTTTCTAAGTTGTTTATTGTATATTCATTTTGTAAGTTACTTATAATATACCTACTCGTATTTTCAGAGAAACAAAATGGTTTATTTTCCCTATGAGATATAATCTTATAAAACGACAATCTTGTTTATGAGATGGAGAAATTACAATTTAAATTTACTTTGTTACCCGGAAGCGACGGGAAGACAAATGTACTCTCTATAACGTCCATAACTACGCAATATGACAAAGAGTATTGTATACCTGAGGAGTTACAAGCAGCAAGCCAGCACAAAGAAATAATAAAAACCGCTACATATAGCAAAGTGAGAAATAGTTTGAAAAAAAGATACCAGACTAGGAGAGTCTGGATAAATATGACAAAGGAATTAACGGAAATTTATATAGATGAAGATGGTAATTTGCAGTTCGGAGATCAATATTTGGAAGAATTGACTATTGAACAGGTAACGCAGAAATATGATGAAAATTATCAAGACTTATTCCAAAATTTTGTAGAAAACGGAAAAGACAATAGACATCATAACCTTAGATATATTTCAGAAAAAATTATAATTGAAAAATTTACAACAAAAAATTCGAATGCAAAATTATGGATTGACACATTTGAAACAGAATGTGAGCGTTTTGACGTGATAACAGATGAAAAGAAAATAGAGATTTTAAGATTATTTTTAGATAACAATTGTCTTGATTGGTATAGTGCAATGATTATGAAGCTAACACTAAACTCTCAATGGCTTACCTGGAAGTCAAAATTTTGCGAAACCTTTGCATACAGAGGATGGAGTCCTGTTAATTTTGCTCTAACGTTCAAATATAAATACGGTTCTCTATTAGATTACGCTATAAGAAAAGAAAAACTTCTACTTGAAATGAGGACATCAATTGATGCAGGTACTTTAATAGATCTGGTAGCAGCAGGCTCACCAAAAAATATATTACATAAAATAGAGAGGCGTTAACTGATACAACTGATTTGTTTAATGAAGTAAGAAGACATGAATTTATGGTACAGAAAAGAATATTTACTTCAAAGAGGACGTATAGTCCTACTTACAAAGCTGAATATAATGAAACTTTAAGAAATGCTTGTAAAATTTGCGAAAAATTGAATAAGGGGTCACGTTATCATTCTGAAAGTTTATGCTGGTTTAGAACAAAAGACGATGATAATATTAAAAGAAAATTTATAAGACATGTGAATAATTCGGTAATTGAGGCAGAGTTAAATGAAACTGAACAAAAAAACTAGTAGTGACACCATTAATAACTGTCAAACTAATTGTAAATGATAAGCTACATTTAAATGGAGTTTATGATTCAGGCTCTAATGTTTCATTGATAAACTCCAAGTTACTTAAATTAAAACATAAAACAAGTAATATAAATGAGGCAAGTCTGGTAACAATTAATGGTGTCCAAAAGACAACTGGTTTGACAAGATTAAATATTAAGATTTTTGAAATAGTCAAAGATGTAGATGTATACATTATTGATGAAAAGAACTTCAAATATGATTTTCTAATTGGATTAGATTTAATAAAAATATTTAGACTAATTCAAACTGAAGAATTAATGATTACTCAGAAAACATATTTTAATGATAATAATGAGATGGTACAAAACGAAGATGAAAACGTTGTAAGAAAAATGAATAGTTATGATATGAAGAATATTAAAATAAATTTCAATGAACATGTGATAGCAAATGATATTGAAATGAAAATGGATCATTTAAAAGAAGATGAAAAAGGTAAAATAAATGAACTCATTGATGAGTATAAGTCCGTTTTTGCTAAACATAAGTATGATATCGGCACTGTAAGTGGATATGAAGCTAGAATAGATTTATTAGTAGAAAAATACTGTAGCAAAAGGCCTTATAGATGCACTATAGAAGATAAAAAAGAGATTGAACAGCAGATAGCAAAATTGCTAGATAATAAGCTGATAGAAGAATCATATAGTCCATTTGCAGCACCGGTAACATTAGCATTTAAAAAAGAAGATAATAAAAAAACAAGATTATGTATAGATTTTAGAGATTTGAATAAAATTGTAGTACCACAAGCTCAACCTTTCCCGTTAATTGAAGATTTAGTGGTAAAGACCAGAAACTGTAATTATTATACAACTTTAGATGTAAATTCAGCTTTTTGGTCTATTCCGTTACGAGTCGAAGACAGAAAAAAAACTGGTTTCATAACACAAGAAGGACATTATCAGTGGACATGTCTGCCCTTCGGTCTAAAAACGTCATCAGCAATTTTTCAAAGGGTGCTAAGTAATATATTAAGAAAATATAAACTTACTGACTTTGCTGTCAATTACATTGACGACATTTTAATTTTTTCGAAGAATTTTGATGAACATATAAATCACTTGAGGATGTTGTTGGAGGCCATAAAAGTAGAAGGATTCCGATTAAAATTTATAAAATGCACTTTTGCCTCAGATTCCGTAAAATATTTGGGTCATATAATTCAAAATAACTCCGTACAGCCGTTAAAGGATAATATAATTTCAGTGCAAAATTTTCCTATTCCTAAAACTCAAAAAAATGTAAGACAGTTCCTAGGAAAGATTAATTTTTACGATGAATATATCCCAAGAAAAGCAATAATATTAGATCCTTTACATCAATTACTGAGAAAAGGTCAGAAATTTATTTGGTCTAGTGAGTGCCAAAAATCTTTTGAAGCGGTAAAAACGCTATTATGCTCAAAACCGATATTAGAGATTTTTGATCAGCTTTTACCTATTAATATTTATACAGACGCATCTATAGAAGGAGTTGGCGCGGTTTTAAAACAGATACAACCAGATGGGAAAGAAAGACCTGTAGCTTATTTTTCAAAGAAATTAAAAGAGAGTCAAAAGAAAAAGAAAGCTATTTATTTAGAATTATTGGCGATAAAAGAAGCAGTAACGTATTGGCAATATTGGTTAATAGGAAAATCATTTACAGTTTTTTCAGATCACAAACCTCTGGAGAACATGAATTTAAAATGTAGAACTGATGAAGAACTGGGAGATTTAACTTATTATCTTTCTCAATATGAATTTAAAATAGTATACTCTCCTGGAAAGAATAATTTAGAGGCAGACTGCTTAAGCAGGAACCCAGTACTGGATTCTGATGTAAACACAGATGAACAATTGAAAGTTATTAACTTAATAAAGATTGAAGACATTTTAAAAGATCAAGAAAAAAATAAAGATATACAAGAAGGAAAAGATAAATTAGTAAAGAAACAAAACATATACTTTAAAAAGGTCGGAAAAAGAGATAAAATAATTTTGTCAGAAGAATTCAGTTTGACATTTTTAAAAGATGTTCATGAAAATATGTGTCATATTGGGATAAACCAAATGCAAAAGACAGTTGGTAAGCTTTATTCCATAAGCAATTTGTCAAATAATATAAAGAAAATTTGCAGATCCTGTGAAACTTGTATAAAGAATAAGTCGAGAGGACATGATAAATTTGGGTACATGTCTCAACTAGGACCAGCCACGAAATCTTTTGAAATACTGTCCATAGATACAATAGGAGGATTTGGAGGTTCTAGATCATCAAAGAAATATTTACATTTATTAGTAGACCATTTTAGTAGATACGCATTCATTCTTACATCAAAAACTCAGACTGCTAATGATTTTATAAAGTTACTGTCTAACATAACGGAAACTGAAGAAATTGGTATGATTTTGACAGATCAATACCCGGGGATTAATTCGAGTAACTTCAAAAAATTTTTAAAAGAAAAAGATATACCCCTAGTATTTACAGCAGTTAACTGTCCATTTTCTAATGGCTTGAATGAACGTTTGAATCAAACATTGGTGAATAAGATTAGGTGTAAAGTTAATGAAAAAGGCAAAAAAAAAGCATGGACAAATGTAGCTAGAGAGTGTGTTAATAAATATAATGAGACTATTCACACAGTTACAGGATATGCGCCAACTTACCTTCTAAATGGTATCACTGATGTGACAATATTACCAAAAGAGTTTAGAAATAACCCATCGGATGATGATTGGACAAGAGATAAGAAAATGGCTCTTGATAATACAAAAAAATCTCATAGTTACAACAAAAAAGTATTCGACAGAAATCGGAAAGTATGTTATTTTGATGTAGGAGATTTTGTTTATGTTGAAAATGGAAACAGACTAAATAGATCAAAATTGGATGAGATATATATTGGACCGTACAGAATTATTGAAAAAGTGTCCAATTCAATATATAAGATAGACACAGGTCATAGAAAAATTGAATCAAATTATTTTCATATTACTAAACTGATTCCAGTACCTATATTTGATTTAGAGAAATGTTAATAAGAAGTAGTTAGTTTATATAGGTAGATTATTAAAAAATAGGATTTTTTTTTTTCCCTAAGGGGGGAGATGTAATAAAATACCTAGCATTTTATTTGAAATAGGATTTATTACGTATCTTATATATATAAAAGAAAGTCGTGTTTGTTACAACACTTATAACTCGAGAACGGCTGAACCAATTTTCATGGTTTTTGATTCGTTGGATTTGTCTCCTCCCCGATTAGCAGAATACATATTAAAAATAGTGAAAACTTGATGTGTAATGAATAATTAATCATGTAAATAAATGCTCATATTTTGTTCATCAAATGTCAAACATTTGTTGTCAAATGATGTAACAACTATGCGTTCAGAAATCTATTAATGTATGCGTATTGAAGTGTCAGTTTGTAACTTTCAATTAGCAACGTTTTTCTAAATGCGACATTTTAAACGATATTTTCTTCTTTTTTTTGGCATTGGCAACGATATCTAGGTACTGAAAACGAAAATGCAATTTAAAAAAATGTCTGTCTGTCAGCGTGTCTCTTTGCTCCGGCTAATCTCTGGAACGGCTGGACCGATTTTAACGAGACTTTCACTGGTAGATAGCTAAAGTTACAAGGATTAATTTAGGCTACTTTTCATCATCATCATCATCGTCATCGTGACGGGAGCATTTACCGGGCGTTAGCTTATGTTAGTAGGAGTAATCTATACATCTATATGTATAAAAGTAAGTCGTGTTAGTTAAATTATTGATAACTCAAGAACAGCTTTATCGATATGGCTGAAAATTGGTGAGGAAGTAGCTTAGAGCAAGTAGGATATAGGATACTATTTATTCCATTTGACAGCGTTTCCGTGAACGTTGCGGGTTCTGCGTTAGGGTTTCGCGTTGTGGGTTCCGCGTTGCGGGTTCCGGATTCCGCGTTGCGGGTTCCGGATTTCGCGGTGCGGGTTTCGGGTTCTCATGCTGCTGGTTCCGCGTTGCGGGTTCCGGGTTCCCGTGTCGCGCGTTCCGGGTTCCGCGTTGCGAGTTTCGGGTTCCGCGTTGCGGGTTCCGGGTTCCCGCGTTGGGGGTTCCGGGTTCCCGCGTTGCGGGTTTCGGGTTTCTATGCTGCGGGTTCCGGGTTCCCGCATGCGGGTTTCGGGTTCCCATGCTGCGGGTTCCGCGTTGCGGGTTCCGGGTTCCCGCGTTGCGGGTTCCGGGTTCCCGCGTTGCGGGTTCCGGGTTCCCGCGTTGCGGGTTGCGGGTTCCCGCGTTGCGGGTTGCGGGTTCCCGCGTTGCGGGTTCCGGGTTCCCGCGTTGCGGGTTCCGGGTTCCACGTTGCTGGTTCCGGGTTCCCGCGTTGCGGGTTCCGGGTTCCCGCGTTGCGGGTTCCGGGTTCCGCGTTGCGGATTCCGGGTTCCCGCGTTGCGGGCTCCGGGTTCCCGCGTTGCGGGTTCCGGGTTTCCGCGTTGCGGGTTCGGCGTTCCGGGTTCCGGGTTCCCGCGTTGCGGGTTCCGGGTTCCCGCGTTGCGGGTTCCGGGTTTCCGCGTTGCGGGTTCGGCGTTCCGGGTTCCCTGTTGCGGGTTCCGCGTTGCGGGTTCCGGGTTCCCGCGTTGCGGGTTCCGGGTTCCCGCGTTGCGGGTTCCGGGTTCCCGCGTTGCGGGTTCCGGATTCCCGCGTTGCGGGTTCCGGGTTTCCGCGTTGCGGGTTCGGCGTTCCGGATTCCGCGTTGCGGGTTCGGCGTTCCGGGTTCCGCGTTGCGGGTTTCGGGTTCCCTGTTGCGGGTTCCGCGTTGCGGGTTCCGGGTTCCCGCGTTTCGGGTTTCGGGTTCCCACGTTGTTTTTTTTAGTTGAATTATATCATAAACTCTTTTTATGCTCAACGAAGTGGGCAAGGGTCAGCTAGTTTAGAATAAATTGTTTTGAAGTCTATTTTCAAGACTGACAGAAATGATAGAAGAAAATGTTATCCAAGTAAGATACAGATAGAATTATTATTTTAATTATTTAAAGAATACAATATAGGAGGAACTAGAATAAACTTAATTGTCGTTTCTCGTATTTTCAGGTATTGTTTATTTTATATATTTTCTAAGTTGTTTATTGTATATTCATTTTGTAAGTTACTTATAATATACCTACTCGTATTTTCAGAGAAACAAAATGGTTTATTTTCCCTATGAGATATAATCTTATATATATTTCGTTTTTATTTAGTGCCTCAGCATATGTGTTATTGTTATTAGGTTCAAATTACACGTCCAATAATACACTTCTAGTTAATCGTATTTTACTTTATTCTACTACGTAGATAATACAATAAACAGTATCTTATAAATAACTATGTAGGTACACTGACCCCACTAACCTATCCGGGCCTCTCAAGGAGACTAACTTAAAACTATCTTAGGCATCAACGTCGATGTCATCTTTGACATCTAGTTGTTTTAAATACATGCATAGCATTATGTAACATCTCCCTTTTTCGAGAAACGCATACAATTTAACAATGCTTAAAATATACATGATTACAAAATATAACTTACTAATTAAATTTCTCATGTATGTACAATTTAGGTTGTTTTACAGTTCTACCAGATCTGGTAACATAATCTGTACCTATTTGCCTTTCCACAGGAACACAGTTATCATGCCTACTAATATCCTGAGAATTTTCACTCGTGAAACAACTAGGATTTATTGGAAGTATATTGCACGTATCATGACCATTATAAGAAGGATCTATTTTTTTAAATTCATCTTTACTGTCACCCGCAAAAGAGGAAGGAGGATTTATATTTTTTAAATTATTTTTCCTATGTCTAATATGCGCTCTATTTCTCCTATATATAACACCATTCATATCGGTAATATAATGAGACCTACCACAATCTAGATTTCTATGTATTACACCAGGAGTCCAAAAATCTTTGGGATTCTTTTTAAAATAAATGTCATCTCCAGGCTTAAAGACTTCATTCCTTTGCCTTGCACATCTGTCAAAGTAATATGTCATTTTGTTTTTATTTTTGACATAAGATTTTTTGTAAACAGAAAATTTTACTAAATTCGGTTTTAATTTTTTACACAGGACAGGTATATTCATACGTAAACTCCTAGACATTAATAATGATGCTGGGCTGGGAAAGTCGCCTTTAGCTGTGTTCCGGTAGTGTAGCAATGCTAAATACACATCAGATCCATCCTGAGCGCATTTACGTAGTATATTTTTGGATAGTTTTACAGCGCTCTCCGAAAAACCATTACTTCTTGGATAATATGGACTCGTGGTTATATGCTCCACGTCCCATTCAACCAGAAAAGATTTGAACTTACATGAGTTGAAAGGTGGACCATTATCCGACACTAATGATCGTGGGATGCCATGGCGTGCGAAAAATGATTTCAAGTGTTTCACCACGTTATCAACGTTGTAATTCTTATGTAAAGAAGCTAGCTCAAAATATTTAGAATAGTAATCTACACAGACAAGGTAATTCTCCCCATCAAAATAAAATAAATCAACCCCTACTCGTTCCCAAGGGAGTTGTGTAATATCATAACATTTCAAAGGTTCCTTATTCGTGCTAGGTTTAAATTTAGCACATACCAGACACTGTTCAATTAAATTTTTAATGTCTGCATTTATATTGGGCCAATAAACTGTTTCCCTAGCAATGTTAAGTGTTTTATTTATACCTAAATGACCACAGTGAATTTTATCTAATATTTGCTTTTGTAAAGCCTTTGGGACTATGAGCCTATTGCCCTTAAAGAGTAAATCATTCATTATATGTATTTCACTTTGAATATTCCAATATGGTTTTACCAAACAGTTAATTTTGTTTTTGCTTGTTGGCCAACCATTTTTTATATAAGATTTAAGCAAATTAAATGATTCATCTTGTTTACTTTCCTTTAAAATTGACTCTAAATATGACTTTGATACTGAAATATTAGAAAAAATTGAATTGACATGATATTGCAAGTCTTGTTCATATTCTGGTACATATGTATCAGTGAGTGAAGCTCGTGATAGCGTGTCTGCTATATACATATGTTTACCAGGTACATAAATTACTTCTAAGTCATATCCTTGCAACGCAAGCATCATTCTCTGCAGCCTAGCTGGCACTTCATGAAGAGGTTTTTTAAAGAGATAAATTAAAGGTTTGTGATCTGTATGAACGGTAACAAGACCTCCATAAATATATTGATGAAATTTATTACAACCAAACTGTATAGCAAACAATTCCTTTTCAATCTGAGCGTAGTTTTGTTGAGAGCTTGTCAATGTTCTTGAGCTATATGCAATTGGTCGCTTATTTTGCATGATTACAGCGCCCACTGCATTCTTGGATGAATCTACTGACAAAATTAAAGGTACATTGCAATTATAGTTAGCTAATACAGGTGCTTTAGTAATAATATCTTTTAGTGATTCAAAACACTTTTGATAATTATCATCCCATAGGAATGGTATATCCTTTTTTAACAAGTTTCTTAAGACATTAGTTTTGTCTGCTAAGTTTTCAATGAAAGGGGCTAAAAAATTTAACATGCCTAAAAATCTTTGTAAATCCTTAATGTTTTTAGGTGTAGACATATTTTTTACAGCTCTAATTTTATCTGGATCAATTTTAACACCATCTTTGCTAAAAATATAACCCAAATATGTTATTTCTTCTAAAAGAAACTTACACTTGAGCTTGTTTAATTTCAAATTTACCTGCCTAGCCCGTTCTAAGAATAATTCTAACCTCTTATTGTGTATTTCAATTGTCTCCCCATATATTAAAATGTCATCACACCAAATAATTATGCCTTCAATGTCCCCAAATAAATCAATCATAGTTTTATAAAATATTTCTGTTGCAGTATTAATCCCAAAAGGCAACCGTAGAAATTTATAGCGACCAAATGGGGTCTGAAATGTGCACAAATCACTACTTTCTTTTGTTAATTTTATATTATAAAAACCAGAGAACGCATCCAAGTGGGAAAAATATTATGTATTTAAAACAACTAGATGTCAAAGATGACATCGACGTTGATGCCTAAGATAGTTTTAAGTTAGTCTCCTTGAGAGGCCCGGATAGGTTAGTGGGGTCAGTGTACCTACATAGTTATTTATAAGATACTGTTTATTGTATTATCTACGTAGTAGAATAAAGTAAAATACGATTAACTAGAAGTGTATTATTGGACGTGTAATTTGAACCTAATAACAATAACACATATGCTGAGGCACTAAATATGGTGTCAGAAGTGGGATAAATATTTAGCTTTAGACAATTTTGACCTGACTTCATCAATATTTTTAATAGGATAATGACTTCTCAATAGATTTTTATTTAAATATCTAGGATCTAAACATACCCTTAATCCTCCTGCCTTTTTCATGGTAATGACTAAACTACTTACCCATAACGTGGGTTTGTTAACCTTTTGTATAATTCCCAGTTGTTCCATGATTTCTAATTCTTTCCTTAACGGCTCGATGAGAGCAAACGGTACCTTCCTCGGGGGATCTATTCTTGGTATGGCATCCTTCTTTAATACAATACTGTGTTCATATGGAAGACATCCTAGGCCCTGAAAAACATCATCATATTTGATTACAATATTGTCACATGTTTTTTCATATAGGTTATGTATATTTTTCACAATTTTATTGTCATTTTGACAATTTACAGAGAAGTTTTTTGTTATTAAATTTAACTTTATACAAGTTGGTAAGCCAATTACAGTTGGACAATTCAAACTTGTTATTACAAAAGTAATTGTTTCAGGCTCAACTTTATTATCTAATAAACAGGATACATTAGATACTGCCACTATGGGAATTTTATGACCATTGTAAGCAAAAATATTATAATTTTTACACTGTTGTTTGTCTTTATTTTTAATATACAACTTTGAGCTTTTACATGTGTCTAAAGACATCATATTTATATCTGCTCCAGTATCAATTATGCAATCTACTCTTTTATTGTTTATATTAAGAAAATAATGCCAAGAATTATCATTTTTACTTAAAATTGTGCTATTTCTATTACTTTGTGATTCAATGTTGAACAATGTCCCTATAGTAAATCTCTCAGCACTTTTTTTTGTTACTTCATCATCGAGATTTGAGTTGTCTACTTCAGAAACAACATTCCTGACATTATTTTTCTTATAACATAAATTAGTAAAGTGTCCATATTTTAAACATGACCTGCATTTATGCTTCCATGCTGGGCAGTTGCGATGAGCATGTGTTGTGTTGCATCTCCCGCACGTTGTTCTGGACCCGGGTGTGGCTGATCTTTGTTGATAATGCGGCACTGGAGATCTGGTTTTTCTCCTATGCTGGTGCGATGAAAACGATGATGACGGAGAACTGTTCGGACGGTTTCTGTGTATCTTGTATACGGTGGCATCTTCTCTTCTTTCACCCCCATTGATTGAATCTTCACTCTTCTGTGCCATAGTGAGTGTTCTACACAGCAGCTTGGCTCTTTCCAGGGAGAGATCTTGTTCTTGTAGCAGCTTTTGTCGAACTTGTGAGAAGTTTGTGGCCATGTTAGCAATGAGAATATCTTTCACCAGGGACTCACGAAGCGTACCAAACTCACATGAATGACTTGCATTTTCTAGCTCCATCAGAAAATTGTCCAATGATTCGTTCACACGTTGTTTTAATGTGAAGAACCTGTGTCTTGCAACTGTCAAATTCTTCTTTGGTTCAAAGTATTCAACAAATTTCTCCTTAACTTGTTTGAATGTAGAACTGCTTAGGTCCAAATTGAAGGAGTTGAAGATGTTTAGACCCTTTTCACCCATAGAGTGTAGCATAATAGCAATCTTCCTTTTGTCTTCGGTTTTTTCCATTCCCGACGCCAGCAAATATATCTCGAACGATTGAGTCCATTTTCTGAAGTTTTCAGCATTATTGTTGATGATTTCCGTCGAAATTTCCAGCTTTTGTACTCCGTTTGCAGCCATTGTCGTCATTGTTGTTGAACCACACCCAGCCGGTCTCGAAATTTCTTTTTTCGCCGTTCTCGACGTACCCTCTCTTTGGTTAATATTTTCTTTTTCTTCTTCTGACACCATATTTAGTGCCTCAGCATATGTGTTATTGTTATTAGGTTCAAATTACACGTCCAATAATACACTTCTAGTTAATCGTATTTTACTTTATTCTACTACGTAGATAATACAATAAACAGTATCTTATAAATAACTATGTAGGTACACTGACCCCACTAACCTATCCGGGCCTCTCAAGGAGACTAACTTAAAACTATCTTAGGCATCAACGTCGATGTCATCTTTGACATCTAGTTGTTTTAAATACATGCATAGCATTATGTAACAGTTTTAAGCCTAGTATTTAGGATAAGTGTTATGTTTATATTGTGAGTGATCTATCTGTTTTCTTTTATATCATTTCTCTCTATAGGGCTGCTGTAAGAGATTTCTTATTTAGAAATAAGCAGTACCTTTGTGTCGTATTTCCATGTAAATTGTTGTGTTAAAATGTTCCTGTGTACTATAAACGGAAAAATAAAATAAAATAAATAATAAGAAATATACAGCCTGTATAGAATGTAAAAAAGGCAAGTCGCTATAACTTTAGGATATCATTATACTACCTCTTTCGTTCTAGGAATATAAATATTTTTTTTTTCGTCAAAAACTAAAACAATATATTTTTTACTTTTAACAATTTACCCTTTTTTGTCACAAGAATTTCAATTTCCTTTTTTTATGCCTACCATAAAAATGAAAAAACGTTGAATATTATTGCACTGGACTAATTTTGATGAAATTTATCACACAATAAGTAGAGTAGACGAAGAGCGCAGACATTGTAAAAAAAAAATTTAATGGCAGATTGTACAGTTTCCTACGGGAAATCTTATTATACCTGTGCGGCGATTCTCGCTATTAGAATATTTTCCGCATGACATTTGTGCATGATTTTTTCCATTCTACCGAAACGTTCGAGCGGTTTATAAAACACGTACTGCGCATGGTTCTCAGGCAGTGGAAAAAAGTTCATATTCGAATAAAACATCAAAATTCGGAAATTTTAAGAACGAAAAACACTTGTGTATTCTCAGATCTTCACAGTCGAAGTAAATCGTGGAAAAGTCCCCGATATCCAACGAGTGGTAAGGACCGGTAGATGTCCGAATCCACATGTACAAATAAATAATTTGGCAGTCTATGTATGTACGTATGTATGTATATATGTATGTATGTATGTATATATGTATGTATGTATGTATGTATGTATGTATGTATGTATGTATGTATGTATGTATGTATGTATGTATGTAAGTATGTATGTATGTATGTATGTATGTATGTAATAAAACGGTTTGTATTGATACCGCTACATCCGTATAGCGGATTAATCGGTCCCTGTTCAAAATTAAACTTAAAAAACGATATTCTAAAAAATTCAATTAAGACAATGAAATTTATATAGTCTAATAGTCTATGTTACTCGCGGCAACAATACGAATTGATTTACACCTCATTCATTAAAATCGGACCTTGCTAAAAGATGGCCCCGCGCGAGTTTCTTACGCCGGTTCTTCTCGCCAGGCTAGTTTCCGAACCGGTGGTAGGCATCATGTAGGATAATTCAATAAGACGTGTTATTTAATAACCTTTATGGAAATAAAAAGTTTTGAATTTAGAATTTGTAGAATTTTGACCAGTAGTTTAGCTGCTGCGAGGGAACATACATACATACATACATACATAGACTGCCAACATCATTACCTTCCTACCCTTCCTTTTGACTTCGCTGAAGTCGGGTAAAAATTATTTTAACTGTCTATAATTGACGAAATACGTAATTTATATGTTTATAATACATAATATTATATATAAAATATTAATATTTCGGACAATATTTACAAAATAATCACTTAATGTCTTTGAAGTTTCCCAAAGCGGTTTTTTAACGCTAAACCGGAACGCAACATATTGTCTATGTTAAGGTTCACTGTGACAGTTCGATTGGTAATTGTTATAGTGGTACCCCAGAATAAGTGTTCTAAGAATTGTGCGAACTTTTCAGCAGAACGGAAAAATTCATGAACAAATGTCAAGCGGAAAAAATCTAAGATATTTTCTTATATCGTATAACGTTGCTTTAAATAACGTATCTACATAAGCTTAGACTATTTGGATTACCAAAAATATTAATCCAAATAGTTTAAGCTGATATAAATACGGAATTTATTGCTATAAATAACATAATTTTTACATAATTACATAATTTTTATTTTCCATTTGTAAACAATTTTGTTACCATGACAACCATTAGACGTTAAAGACGTTAAGGCTGCGTTTCCACTGACGCGGAACGAGGCGTAGAAGAGCTTGCCCGATTTGACCAATCACTATGCTCGAATTCTCCGCTCCGCTTCGCTTGGGTTGGGCACCGCTAAGTTCCTCTCCACCCCGCTCCGCGTCAGTGGAAAAAGTATTACTGAACAGTGAACTGTCAAGTGTCAAATGCGTTCGAGTGTGCAGTTCTGAGAATACACATTTTGTGGATCCTTCTTAAAATTTCCGAATTTCGATGTTTTATTCGAATGTGAACGTTTTTCCACTGCCCGAGAATCGCCGCCCTGATAAAAAGGAAATATTTATTTATTTGTTCGCATTGAATAGGCTCCGAAACTACTGGACCTATTTTGATAAAAGTTTCAGATGTAGAGCTGTAGATGGCATGATGTACGGTTCCCACGTTATTGGATTTTGCTCACACAAAGACGTGAGCAATATAGTATATTAATTTATATAAAAACTCGTATCTAGTATAATAAATAAGTCAGATTTTATCATCGCAGTAACATATTCACAAAAACACGTCACTGCACACATTGTAATTATAGTTTTAAAACAACGTTGTAAAATGCAAAAACGTACGGAACACAAAGTTTGCATGAATGTGGATAAAACATGTGTATTGTATGAGATCACAAGGCCGGTGCATCATCAGCTAATTCGGTGACAACACCGCATGTTCCAGTGATGAGTGGAATTTATAATTTGGGTATCATCATCATCAGACGCTATTCTGCTTTGTACTGGGGCGACGGACAACATTTATCATAATGTATTCCCGATAGTAGGCACTTTCCCGAAGCCTTGTAAGCTCCTATTTGGGTGTAGATGGCCGGTTTCGTTGAAGCCAATAAACCTCCTTAAACCATGACGCACAGACGAAAACGCTCCATTGTTACATAATATGTATAACTTCTTATTAACATTTTAATGAATAACGTAACTTTGAGGGCTGATTTATAGAAGTTACGCTTTGAGGGCCCATTCCATGAAGATCGACTGTTTTTTGACGTTTAAGAACACGATTTTAAAAGTTGAAATGTCAAAACTCTGACTATTCAACTTTTAAATCGCTTTTTTTTAAAGTTCAAACGGGAATATGATAGTCGATTTGCAGAACTGGAAAACCACATAAGTTTTCGTAATCTAAACATTAAAAAAGTATATTTTTTTTATAGTGTACTTTAATATAATCAATGTTCTTTTTGAAGTGGGTAAGTCAACAACAACAACCTTATAAAAAATATTATTTTATAGTTTTTAGTTGTTGGAGTCGGTTTTTGTTCATTTCTTGACCTAAATAACAATGCATAGTCTTAAAATCTCAGAAAAATGAACCATGTAGGTGCTAATGAGCATTTGATGACCTGGCAACGTAGAGCCAATACAAGTCACTTAGGTCATACTCACAAATAGGCTTCTTTGACCTCATTCGAATAGGCATATTACATAGGTTTGTCTAAATTTCTCACTGGCTGGAACTAACATAAGATTAAATTGTTATAAGCAATAGGTTTATAATGCTCTGAATGACAGGGTGAAGCTGTAGCAAATACACAATTTTGGAAAGAAAATGCCTTAAACATTATCTGATAGATAGATCACTTTTTTAATAGATAATATTAAAAAAGTAGTTAAATGTTCTTAATGTCTATATTTCTTTGTCGCCGTTTCTCATTGCGCTCTATGTCGCTATTCTTTTATAATCTATGTTTAGGTTCTTAATTATTTCTATTTTATTTTATTATTAAATATTCTATAATGCGATTTGTACGAGTAGCAATATTGTCCAATATTAGTAAATTCGTAGTAACATGGACCGTCGACAGTAGTCAATTAAAAACCCATTTTTTTTTAATCTGTGGCACAATAATACGAAAAACAAAATGGCGGACTTCAAATGACAGTTGAACAATTGGTTCGTGGACTATCATTGAGTTTGCGAGAACGGACACAAGTGTTATTGCTTTTTCACTTTTTAACGTTTATTACTTTATTAAATAGCAAATTAAATGCCTATTGATTACTCGTTAAAATAAAGAGGGAATGGAGCAAATTAGTTCCACATTTAGTATGTCAGTTGTATATGTACTATAACATAATCTTTATTTTTAACCGAGTTCCAAAATGGAGGTTCTTCATTCGTCTGTGCATTTCATTTATCTAACTTAGTATATCAATAAACATACGAATAACTATTACTCCTAAAGTATTCTAAGTGTGTAATGTAAAAGTGTAAGCGAAGTCACTCTTTAAATACTGCAGTGCCTAGGACAGGCGGTTTTAAATGTCGCATGGTTATTAGTTGCCCAGAACATACGGCATTCTCACAACATACTCGGCCTAGTCCAGAAGAATGACTGGTCAAGACGTCTGGGGCCAACAATGTGCGGGTTTGCTCACGATGTTTTCTTTCACCGTTAGAGTATTCGTATAATGTACTAGAGATGTGAAAAAGTCTCATTTGTACATGCCACAACTTGGGAATCGAACCTGCACACTTTCTACTAACTAGGTCACGGACGTTCAAAAGGCCCGGAAGGATGTCAAAATTAGCAGTAATAGTCTGAGTAACATGGGCTACGATTATGTTACTTAATCCGTCGTTTTACCTTCTCAACCTCGTATCTAAAAAATGTATACTGTACATAACTGAACCTCATTTAAAACAAAATCCATTCAATTCAATCCAATTCAATAATTTATTCACTAAATGTATTACATAGGTGCAGGTGGTAAAGTTTAAAATAAGTCCATACATTGTACCGTGATAGCATGGTGTGTGAATTATCAATAAATATACAAATTTACCGTCAACTTACAAATATTAAAATTATACAATATCTACATTTGAATTCAAGCTACAGAAAAAGATAAAATTAACACAAAAAAATGGATTAGTAGATGTCAAATAAATTGTTATTTTATAATTAATTTAAATGTCACAATAAAATCTAAAATTGTTAAGTTTTTTGACTCTACTGAAGTAGTAGTTCTAGAAATACTAGGTTGTGAAGGTAAAGCGACGCTATTATTATTTTCGTTATAATTATAATCGTCAGGTTAAAGTTTTTCACAAATAATGTAATATGTAGTTATTAATGTAACATGTAATATGTAGTTATTAATGTAACATGTAATATGTAGTTATTAATGTAACATGTAATATGTAGTTATTAATGTAACATGTAATATGTAGCTATTTATGTAACATGTAATATGTAGTTATTAATGTAACATGTAATATGTAGTTATTAATGTAACATGTAATATGTAGTTATTAATGTAACATGTTTTGACTTTTGCGCAATTTGTTGTCCAGTGTTTACCTAGATAATAGATTTATGTTTTGCGTAATTAAGTTCAATTTGACCGTGCCGCCATGTGTCCCTCGGCGTGTTACCTTAATTAATAGACTGGTGTACATTAATATGGAGCGTGATATCACACGAGCCCTATTTAACTAATAGTTAGTTGTGTATTTTTTGTGATCACTTTATTAAACTAGCTGCACGCATGATCACTGTAGATATGACATTGTCCACACAACAAGAGACCTGGGCGGCGATTCTCAGGCCTAGAACTCAGTTCCGAATATTAGTATATCCCGCTCGCACGCGCGGTAAATCTCATTTGCATGAGCGGGACAGACCGATAGTAAAAACTTAGTTCGAGGACTGAGAATTAGGGCCCAGCAGGCTCGGTATGAGTGAGATGACCATCGTAGAATGAGTGTCGAAGAAATTCATTTTGTCTACACTACAAGTAAACATATCACAACATTCACATATAACATGTTGAATAAACATGTGACTTTGACATTTGTTCCATACAAAATCTGTCAAAGTCACATTTTTATTCCTTAGATAAAAGTTATCTGACGATTGAAAAATCCGCCCTAAAACTAAATAAACCTACAATTTTTATTTAAAAAAACATGAATACTCGAGTTATTATTACAAATTATTAGACCCGCCGTAATAAAATCGGATCAGTAGTTTAGGCGCTACGAAACAAACCAACAAACAAACTCGTAGACTGCCAAAATCATTACCCTTCCTTTTTGGCTTCGCAGTTGCTAAAACTACAGTAATATAGGTGGGAAATGTATACCTACATGTGTATATTAATAGACTCCAAAGCTTTTCATCGGCAGGCTTTTAACTAAATATGAATACGGCGATCGAAAATATTGCAGCGAAATGTAGATGGATTTATTATTACGTTACGAAGAGTGATTTTATATTATCGAGTCCATTTTGTATAATTTATATTGCTAGCGAATCTTATTATACCGAATATGAGAGTGTATAATCGGTATAATATTATGCATCTTAAAATATATTCGAACAACAATACACTAGATTACGTGTCCCATACAAAAACAAGGCTAAAATCTGTCCGCGTGGTACCTATATTACGTTAATAACCATATACCTATATAAGATATACTTAGTTCGATAATAAAATAAATAAACATTTGTTTAATAACGAACTGAGACAAAAGTTTTATATCATTTGAAAGTTAATTTTGTGATTGGATATCGATCATTATATCAATTAAAATTCCAGCCATATTAAGTTTTGTTTACAATTATATCACATTGAATCGGAGTTCGGAACGAAGCATTCCTTTCACTACATATTACGTTTACGGCGTGTACAAAAACTTTATTGATTTTTCATTGCTGAAAATGTGTTACTATTGAAGCGTGTAATGTTATGAATAATAAAACCGGCCACGTACGAGTGGCGAGTCGGACTCTCGCACAAACGGTTCCGTACCAAATGCAAAATAATCGCGTTTGTTGTATGGGCGATCCCCTTAAATATTCTTTTTTATTTAGTTTATTAAGAGGCACAACACCTGTTTTACAAAACTGGGGCCTGCCCCTTTTACGTCCCTGGATAATGCCAGTAACAATTTTATTTCCTATGTATGTATCTATGTATACTATTAGTACGCCCTATTTTTCCGTATTTTCATAAATTAATTATTAATATAAATATGGACGTTTAAAAAAATGTGGTCAGATTTTCGGCTGTGCTTAAACATCCAGGAAGCAAATTGGAGTAGATTTTATGATAAAATCAAAACAAAGGAACATAGTTTCAGCCTTTTTTTAGTTTATAATGAAAAAGTACTTGAATCGGTTAAGTTTTGGAACAGAAAACTGGGGTCTCCTAATCGTCAATTTCACATGTCTCTATCGATTTGATCGGGCAGTTGCGGGACTGATAGAATTTACAAATACCTATTTTGCATTTCTCTTGACCATGGTGTTTTCTCTTAATTGTTGTTTTACAACAGAATTACGAGAACATCATTTGTAAAAATATCAACTGTCTAGCTACAGCCTGGTGACAGAGAGACGGACGGGTCAAGTTTTTACTTTTGGTAAGGAACCCTAAAACTAATACGTCAGAGTGGATATGAATTATGACTTGAGTATTGTAATATGATTGTAATGCGCCAATGATAGGGAAAGTTGGGAAAAATATTTCTTAACTTGAATGTTAAGATGTGCGATAGTTTTCCAACTCTGAAGGATAAATCATGGATGGTTATTATATTGTAACCTAAATAAACGCTCTCTCGTATGTATTACAACGGTTTATAGGGTTTTATTAGTATATTTCCGATACTCGTAGTATAACCGTAAACCCATGCTAGGTACTTTGCTTTTTTCAAATAATTTTGCGAGTAATTTTATTGTTACGAGGTACCCGAAACGCAATTACATTATCACAACCAGAAATTAAAAATCCGTGGAAAATAAGCTAGCAGGGATAACATTGTCAGTTTCACAGAAAAACTGACTTTTCCTTGAATCTTAAGATCATAATAATAATAGTAGGTAATCATTGTTTGTTTTGCTGTATTACGTCTACTCTAGAATCTTACTCTAGAATTGTGAAAACTTGTAATTGACCTTCTTGTGACATTATGTTAACTCTGTCCTGTATAATCTAGCTTTTAATTTTCCTAAATAAATAAAATAATAATTCGTTAGTTGTTCACTAGCCTCTTACTCGGTGTTTGTCTATGCTAATACCCTGGCTAGCGTGACACTGCGCGCCCGCAGACGCGATGTCTTCAGCGTGCTAAGCTAGTTACACGCGCCATTTGGCAGGCAGGTGTCGGCCTGTAAACCGGTCACGGCCGCAGCGGCCATAGACACTAGACAGACACCGACAGACCAGAGACACGAGAGAGTAGAGACATACGCAGTCTATTGCCCGTACACTAGATACGCCGTGAAGTGTGCAAATCTTGGAAGATTATACAATAACCATATTGTATAGTCTTTCATTTGCACACTTATAGGAGCACTTAAGCCGAAGGGTTTTTGTACTTTGATAGTAATAATAATACGACGAATAACTCGGCTGCCCCAAATTGAAACCTAGTAAAAATTAAAAAAAAAAATCACGCTTTAAAGTAAAAGTGGTCGCCTTTCGAAAAGTAAAATAGGTTAGAGTCCAGAGACTTGATAGGTTTGTGATATGGTTAAAGTTTCTTACTAGGTAACATGGTTGTTAATTATGAACCTAGTAAGGTTAGTAATATGTCAGTCTATCTTTTGTAGAGACTAAAGAGATATAGAGAGACTATAGAGATACAAAAAACGATTTTTGTAGAAAGTGACCCTTACCAGGTTCACGCTTTTGTGAATGTTAATGGCTTGTTAAAATACCATGCCTTCATGATATTTGACGAAGGATTAACTTTAACATTGCTTGGTGAAACACGCCCTAGGCTTAACCTAACCTAACACGTCTTTATTACACTTTGTGTATTGTTAAAAGTATTGTAATTATATCTACACTAATTACCGTACATGTATTATACACATTTTAAATATTCTATACTTATAATAAAACTGTAGAGAGGTCAATTCTGTACATTGAATATTTTTTCAAAATACATATTGGAGGATGATTGGCGATCGATACTGATGCCAAAAATGCAATTAGTAAAATTTTTGTCTTTCTGTCTGTCTGTCTGTCTGTATGTGCACGATAGGAACAAAAACTACTGAAGGGATTTTAACCAAACTTGGTACGATTGTAGCCCATATTCCTGGGCAGGTTATAGGCTATATAACATAACGCTGCGATACATAGGAGCCGAGCAGTGACGATAAATTTGAAGCAAGTAGGATGAATTTTTCGCGCGCGGCCTGCGGTCGAACGGTTCGTGCGGGGGGCGCGGGGGGATCGCTTACACAGTGACGCGAAGCAATAGAACGTGGCACTAAAGTATTTTATATATATTTTTATATTAGAACATCAAATAAGTACCTGACTATTTTTTCTGGGAAAACAGTGTTTTCACAGTGTCATAATAATATAAAAATTGTATTTTTGCACTTGCTTCACAAATTGAAATTAATTATCATTTATTGTATAAAATCAACTTAATTAACTGTATAATTAAAAGAAAGCCTTTCGCGATAAACTAAAAAACGAGCAATTAAGCGGTTTTTGGAAAGCTATTTATACCATCACGGTATTAATCCTTATCATTTTTAATACGTTAGTCGGCTTAAGCATTCCATGAAGACTATAATATTTGCCCTTTATACCATGCAAATATAATGAGTAGTTTAGGAAATAT
The DNA here is from genome assembly GCA_905187575.2 of Celastrina argiolus. Classification (NCBI taxonomy): domain Eukaryota; kingdom Metazoa; phylum Arthropoda; class Insecta; order Lepidoptera; family Lycaenidae; genus Celastrina; species Celastrina argiolus. The sequence continues at coordinate 17,595,409 of LR994593.1, read as the reverse complement.
AGCAAAATTAAAATCGTTTCTCCGTGATTCGACCGGGCGCCGCGTAATGCAGGCTGCTGGTGTAGTGTAGACTGCTGGGTAAAAAATACTATTAAAATGTGCCAACTGTGCCTGTGTTATTATAGACTTTTATGTATGCAATAGTACCCAAAACAATATTTATTTTTATTTTTGTCTGTTTGTCGGTGCATTTGTACACGCTAATCTCAGAAACGGCTTATCCGATTTAGATGTGGTTCAATCATATTTGTAGTAATCTTGACTTAACATTTATTTCATCTCAATCGGTTCATAAATAAAAAACTCATGACAATTAAAAAAAAAATGCTGGACGTTTGTATGAAGCGCGGCAGGAACCGCGCTGCAAACATTCAAATTTAATCTTTTTTTATTTTATATTTTCTTTAAAACTAAATTTAATTTATTTATATTATTGTTATACTTAGGGTAGGTTAATAAAAAAACGTTACTAAAACCGATCGGCGCGCCGAGCTGGGGCCTAACTCCCCAAACTGATTCGATTTTGATTCATATTCGATCGTGCCGCATACTCCCGAATAAATTGACGTTTGTTTATTTTTGTTCTATGTCGATTGATATCGTCGGGTGTACAAAAAGTTACGTTCCAAAGGTTTTCTTTATCCTAATTAGTTCCAAAGTAATCTACCAAATAAAACACCAAATCCGTTGAGATCGAACTGATTCGATTCTCGGTTGTGTCGAGAGTAAGCCTGCTGGATCCTCGACGGGGCGTGCCGCTGCGCCCATGTCTAACCGAGAGTTTCGTTTTAAATACCTTAATAATTGCAATATATGTTTCAATTTAATATCTCAAAATATTAATGACAAAAACCGTAGTAAGTTCAAAAAAATTGAAAATAATTTTATGGTTTCGCAATTTATCCTATGTCGGCACTATTAAGACGTTGCTTCGTATCAAATTTAGGTTTTGGTTCCCTTTGGAGTGTCGAAAATTAGACAGATAAACGGCTGAATCTTTGGGCTAGATGTGGCTAAGGAGTCTGTTTTTTTCAAAGCCAGAAGGGACAGAAGATCCTGAGTATTTAATAGGATTGTTAGCTTGATACCTACACGTGTTAAAGTTTTGACAACCAGACAGATAGACAGACGGACATCGAAGTTAAATAATTTACTAAATTAACGTGAAAAATTGGCTGGGTCTATACGGTGCATTCGAATAATATTATCCTAACTTCGAATACCTTTGCTAACTTCTACATATTGTTCGAAGGCCTACTTCTTTTGCCGAGCTCCGAAAGGATGGTACTATATTATTATTATACCCTGCATACCAAGAGGCTTGCCGGGTACGTGACTTGCTGGATCGGGATCAACACTGGGATACACTGGGAAGTACCTATTGGCGAAAGTTGTCAGCGGTTGCGCCAATAAACTAAGAATATATTTAAAAATATAAAAGTGTCCTAAATCACTTTTCCACGCGTACGAAGTCGCGGGCACAGCTAGTTCTACATAAATCTGTTTCGCATAGGAATAGCATACATTTGTGAGATGCTTTTATTGCAATACGAAGCCTTGAATATTGTGAGTGACCTTTATGTCCCTGTCCAAAAGCTTTATAATGGGTCATTAAATACAGAACGGGCAACACAATGTATACAGCGCTTTGTTTAGGAGGTTTGTGTTATCTTTTGATCGAGCCCCTCGCTCAATAAAAACGATTGTTACCCACTAAAACATAAATTGACACTGCGACACAAATATATTTTAATTTAATGTTTATCGCGTTTTGTGTAGTTAAATTTAAAAACATATAAAACAGATTTAAATCCACCATTTTTTTAAATTTCTTCTAATAAGACTAGAATAGAACACGGGGAGTTTGGCAGTAGATCCGTTTCATCTCTTCATTCATTCATTTCGGTGATGGTGGAGTTATTTTTATAGTGCCCCAGTGTGTGCGCAATACACAAAAGCGCTCCATCTTACTTCACTCTCGTACCCCAGTGGGACGGATAACCGACACGACGAATACGAATTGTAGGAAAAGCATGGCAGCGCCAATACAATTGACAATCGATTACTTAAAAGCGAGGAATCTACTTGCCGTATATGTCCTACAGGCTTCGCTATAATTGAACAGGAAATTCACTTGCCGGACATGCCTGCAAGCAAGCCTACAGGTATGTCCTACAGGCTTCGCTGTTATTAAGCAAAAAATTCACTTGCCGGACATGCCCGCGAGCAAGCCCAGAGTTATGCACAGATCTAACAGTAGCGAAGCCTACAGGCTACGCTACTGTTAGATCTGTGCAGAGTATGTCCGTCGCGGGCTGACCGGCAGACTGCCCGATGCGAGTCCGCCAGATCTCAATATAGTAACGTAGCCTGTAGGACATACCTGTAGGCTTGGCTACTGTACTACCAAAACTCTTTGAATTAAAGGTGGTTTTTGCCCCAGTCGTTTGAGCAGTACTTTTATGAAGGCTCGCCGTATTTCGGCAGGTTACGTCAGCCGAAATGTGAAGCCTCACGGTGTCTGGTGTAATGAGATTGTACCCGGGCTTAGCGGCCGGGCTAATTACAGCTTTGCTTATAATCCTAAGTAGTGTAGTTAGGTACGTAGTGTCGTGTGTGGGACGAAAAAATTTGAATAATTAAAGTCCCACTTTTGTCGTGTAGCGCTCTACATTTGATTTAACAAGGCTAGGAACAAAAAATCTACATTATAAGTTATTGGAAGTCAGTTGTGTTCTGAAAAATATGTTTTAGACTATAGAGGCTAAATACCAAAAATACGTCATAATTTACATCTACTGTGTCACAGATTACTAAATATTCCGCGTCGGTGTTCCTGGGTCATGGATGTGTATTAAATTTGTGTATGATATAATAAAAATCTTAAATATGTGTATAGTATGAAAGTATTAAATATATTTCTATTGTCTGGTAACTGTAACACATGTTCTTCGGATACTTAGCATGGAGCCAGATAGACGTGGTTCTGGCTCCATGCTAAGTATCCGAAGAACTTGTGTTGCGTCTATAGATATTATTAGTATCTACTATGTTTTGTACCAATTCAGTAGTTCAGTACCTACTACCTACTACCTTACAATGCAACGGCTTTAATATAATATTCTCCTCACGTCATATTATTATGACCTCGTTTAGGAAAACATATTCGGCCTAAGGCCCGTGTTAATAAAGAAGTCTCAAACCCAACCTCACTTGAGAGATAAAACACCTATTTAACAGATAAAAAAAACGTTTCATTTCACTTTTAAAAATGAAGAACTTTACTTTTGTTAAATACTTTATTTTTTTATATTTTAAAAAGTTAAAATAAAGATTATAAAAATATATATTATACTTATTTTATTGTTTTTCTGTAGTCTATAACGGGAATGTTAGGGAGCTCCGTAACCGTATCCGTAACCGAATCCGAAATAAATGTTTTGTACTGTAAAAAGGAAACCAAAATGTAATATCCGTAACCGAAATTATCCGAAACAAACGGATAATCCTAAATAATTTAATATCCATATGCGTATCCGCATCCGAAATGTCATATCCATTTCATTCCTGGTCTATAATATGAATATTGCGGTATAAACTGAAAAGTACTGTAACATTAATAAAGTTGTTCACTTTTAATCGTGAAACGAAACGTTGTTTTATCTGTCAAATAGGTTCTCAAGTGAGGTTGGGTTTGTGATTGTTTTATTTATACGGGCCTAAGACTTCTTTATTAACACGGGCCTTAGTACCGTCTGCTAGTATCGTGACATAACGGGTCCCCCCTTCCCCCCACCAGGTCCCCGCGGCAAGGAAGCGCTTCCGCCAGCGATTTGTGTATTGCGGCCGAGTGTATTGACTCATCACTCACTCACTAGAGCACTATTACAGTGGGGACAGCAGGCACAAGTGATGTAGTAACGTTATCGAAAGATATAATATATATTTTACATACATGTAGTTATCATTTAACTCTGCTTGACCTAAAGTACTTAATAGGAAAGAATAAACAGGAATACACTGTATGTACAGTTGCGGAAAATAATTTATTGTTAGCAAGTCTGGTCGGTTGATGGTTATACATAAAAATCAATTGCTGTTCGTTAGTCTCGCTTAAACTCGAGAACGACTGAACCGATTCGGCTATTTTAAGTCTTGAAATATTCGTGGAAGTCCAGGGAAGGTTTAAGCGGTTCATTCGAAATTGTTTCTATGATCTACGAAGTGAGCATGGGTCAGCTATTTAATTATAATATTTAACGTGATGTCGTATCCTGTCCGCCCTTGTGAATTATTATAGTTGTTATAAACTGTGTCTAGTGAGTTAGTGACTAGTCTAGACATGAGCGCCGCGCCGGGTACGCCGCCGCCGTGATCCGACTCGGGGCGCCGAACGGTTCTAATGGCGTTTTTCCCTAGGAGAATATTTACAATTCCTTCGACCAGCTCGCTAAATGACTGTGTATTATTTCAATTATGCGAACAGGACTACGTGACAGTACGCTCACATACGCGACGAAGAACTCGTGGCGTCGCTGCGCTAAAATTTGTATGGATTTTGCGCTGCAGCTACTGCATATGATGACTATTTCCACGCCGGCGCGGCGCGGCGCCGCGCTCCGCGCCGACCACGCTTAGTCGGCGCTCCGCCGCCGGCAAATTTTGCTCGGCGCCCATGTCTAGTCTAGTCTCGGAGAAATATTTAGCAGTTTATTTTTATGTCTTTATATTATTTTTTTCGGCTTAAGAAACTATAGATAAATACAATTATTAAGATGTTACAATGTAAGTAATTTCCTTTCTTGCTTATTTTGACCTAATTAAGGCGTGCAAATTTTTAAGATTTTGTGGTTTGATGACTGTAGCTGTGTTCAGTTTAAAAAGCGCATGAATCATCTAAATATTCTACATGTCTCTACTGTATACTAATGGTGTAGTCTGTCGAAGCGTATCTAGCGCACACAAACAGTGCTAAAGAGATGACGTGCCGTCACAAGGCCTACATTCTAGATTATCTAATTTTGCGGGTCGGCCATTTTGTTGCAAGGCGTAGTACATGGTTTTAAAGTTTCGTACCGGCCAAATATCTAACTTGGTTGGTGTTTAATTGTTTATGTGCCTCCTATGTAAAGTGTGCTGTGAAAGTACCAGCGCTGAATTACTTACTTTTGACTTTCAAGTTTCTATGAGAAATGCCCCAACATCATTCAGCGCTGGTACTTTTGCAGTAAACTCTATATAAGGGACCCTAAAGTATTATTGCTCATTAATATTACGGCCTGTATATATATTTATACAGGCTAACGTCTTCGTGGTCTAGTGCTTCAAAGCTTCGCTCTCGAAACGAAGGTCGTGGGTTCGATTCCCGCATTGGAATAACAGACTGATCACCTGATTGTCTGACAAGAAAGATGATCCATGCGTCGGATGGGCATGTAAAAAGTCGGTCCTGCGCCGGTTCTCTCGCCAGTCGTGTCGGTTTACCGTCCCACTGGGTTATGAGGGTAAAAGGAAGAGAGAGTGTCTTTGTGTACTGCGCACACACTTGGGCACTGTAAAATAACTCCCGCGTAGCTGGCCTGGTTTCAATGAAATCGGCTACCGACACTGAAATCGGTAGGGGTAGCTATTATTATACAGGCTGAAATATAACCTTAGTTTTTGGTAAAATCTTGTTTCGATTGTTAGATACTCCCGCTCGCAGGCGTACTATTTAATTTATTTATTTATTTATTTATTTATTATTTTTATAGTTAATTAAAACGGGTGACCCCAATTACATTAATTAACTTATATCTAAGTACAATTTAAACATACTGACAAATTATAAACTAAGTAACTAATTAATGATCTATCTTTCCCGTTGGTGTCATAAGAGGTAGCTGTAGGAATATATAATATCCGGAAATTGGGAGCAGCGTTTTCATAAACATTGTTGTTATAACTGCGATCGCCAAACCCCCTGGCAACAACCCCCCATGCAATACTTTGGGGGCTCTATGTTCAGTAGTAGAGGTGATAGCTGAAAAATTATGAGTAATATAGAGATTGGATGTTAATTCTTATAATTCAGTTTAACCTCGTTTGAATTTACAGGCTGACTTGCCTGCGCACGATTTGATGAGTCAGTGAAATTATCTCGAGAATTGGGCTTCAGGTATGCTTTTGAATCGTATCCTCACAGCAATAAGGACCACATTCCAAGTACATGACTTATGAAACAAAGATTTGATTGTGCTTCCCACGTAAGGATGGTAACGCGGAGATAAATATGGGAAGTAATCCTCGATGCAGTAGAGAGTAATAATTATTATACCCTACCCTACAATTAACGTAAACCATACACTATATATATCGTGTCAGCACTAGAAATCCGTCTCGGCGAATATCAGCTCACTTGAAAAGTGAGCTGTTATTTAATTTAGTTCGCTTGGAACACGGTGATTAAATTAAGATTAAACAAAAATAATTGATATAATTGAGGGATATAACACCCAAATCCGCTATAATGCTTCTGGACCAAATTTTTTAAGTTTAGTAACTTAAAAAATTTTTTAAGTTTAGTAACTTAAAAAATTTGGTTTTTTAAATATTACGGACGTCTAACTTTTCGTTTTGCTCTCTGTACTAACAAGGATGAAATATTAGTCTGCCTTATCAACCATAGAAGAAATTTTGTGGTCACAAAAACGGTGTGATTATACGCATGGATTGTTCTCGGTGGCCGCGACCGCACTTGCAACTCCTCCGTCGTTCACGAGCGGTATCCACCAACACTTATTACTAGTGGTTTCCAATTAGTATTTTCTGCGTACCACATCAAAAAAGACCTTGAACGTACCCCTTATTGTGGATATAATAAATATATATGTCGGAGAACGAAAGCTGAGAAAGGAATTGAGACATCAAGTCTAACTAACTTGGACGTGTTCAGTGACAGTTGGCTATGACAGCTCGTTTGACAAGTGTCACTTATGACAACGATGGCCGATGACATTGTCGACGGGACACCTTTTTGGAGAAGACACCGTGAGAAGCGCACGTTAGCCAAGATGTCAGCTGACCTCTCGTCACGTCTCGAGATGAATCCGTTTGCATCCACGACCTGAGTTAATATTTTAGAGTGTAAATATATATATAACACTATTTTCTCACCGTTAAACCTTCCCGGAATTTTCACGAATTTTTCAAGTCCAAAAATAGCCGAATTGGTTCAGCCGTTCTCGAGTCTTAGCGAGAATAACGAACAGCAATACATTTTTATATATAAGGAGGGAAGAAGAAAGAGAAAGAAGATAGATAGATATATCGTTATGAAATAATACTTTAGATATTGTTGTTTTTACTGATACCCGCGAGTATCCCTTGATGCAACTACACGTACCCCTGGGGGTCGCAGACCACTATTTGGGAAACACTGACATAGACCAATGTTATTACTAGCACAACCCTAAGTATTAAATGTTTTTTATTAAAATCCCGTTTCGGTCCACGCGCTAAACTCATGCAGCAAACTGTCATCATGAATGATATGTCACAAGCCATAAGTTATGATCTATCTCATAGGTTATACATGATTTTGTGTAGAGTAGACTATATCCATATTCGATTTCATTACAATCGGTAGTAGTTTCTGAGCCATTTAATACCAATATTTTCTCTTTACAATATTAATATAGAAAATCTAAAAAGAAGCTGTAACTGAACGCGATTATATCGTGACGGTCGCCGCGGAAGTGGGAGGGGCGGTGGGGGGCGCGGGAAGTGATCAATATGTATTCAGTAGAAAGTGACTCCGACAGCAGCGACAATGAGAGCAGAGCGTCTCGTCGTGGTGCTCGGGTACATGTTCATCGTTTACTACTCCACTACAGCCCCCTGATTCAAGATGCCATCGCTTACGAAGTTCGATAACAAAATGTATGGGATTGGACATAAGCTAAATGACATGCCTCCGTGGTCTAGTGGTGGCAGACAGAACGACAGACAGACGAACACCTGAATTGTAGTAATAGGGTCCCGTTTATATGACTCGTGTACAAAACCCTAACAAGTATTGATTGTTAATATACTATTCTTTTGTGGTCTAGCGCCTCCGTGGGGTCTAGTATTTCTGAGCTTCGCTCTCGACCCGGAGGTCGTAGGCACGATTCCCGCGTTGGAATAACAAATAATGTTGCTTTCAAGTTTGGTTAGAACAAGCAGGCTGATCACCCGATTGTCTGACAAGAAAGATGATCCATGCGTCGGATGGGCATGTAAAAAGTCAGTCCTGCGCCTGTTCTCTCCCCAGTCGTGTCGGTTTATCGTCCAACTGGGTTATGAGAGTAAAAGGAAGAGAGAGTGTATTTGTGTATTATTGCGCACTATTAAATAACTCCTGCGTATCTGGCCTGGTTTCAATGAAATCAGCTACCGACCCCGAAATCGGTGAGGGGGACTAATTATTATTAAATGACACGCGATAGTTTTGTATATCTCGACAGCTGAATCCGATGTTCACAGTATGTTAAATTTGTTACTAATCGCGGATTCAGCTGCCGAGATACGCAAAACATTCTAAGAGAATAGCACGGCTGAACGTAGAAAAATAGACTAGATTTATAAAACAAATGGCATTTTCCCGATGTCGACCATTAGAATATTTAGAATGTATTGACACAATATTCTACTATATTGTGGCAACACATTCAATTCAAGATCATTACTGTTCATTCATTTCACAGTATTTCCTAATTTAAACACCTAAACGTTCGTGACAGACTCAATATACTTAGGTAATTGAAAAATATGTACTCTATGTTTCAATTTAATCAAAACCCGAATGAAAATATGAAATTCGATCTAATTGTCATTGTTCTTTATTACACGGTAAATTATATCATTAATTGGTACCGTTATAGTACAGAGGTAGGTACTTTGTCTTTTTGATTAAGTACAAGAACATTAATTTGAATTTGAACAGAGTAAGATACCCATTTTGTACCCCGAAACTGATTCGATTTTGATTCAGATTCGTTCGTGCCGCAAACTCCCGAATAAATTGACGTTTGTTTATTTTGATTCTCAGTCGATTGATATGGTCGGGACTACGAAAATTTACAATCTATTTCCTTTATCCTAATTAGTATCAAAGTAATCCACCAAATAAAATACTTAAAACCGTTGAAAGCGAACTGATTCGATTCTTGTATGTGTCAGTAAGCCTACGGGTGTCATATTGTATGGATCTTAACGTTCGTTCTACATAGATAAGTTATTAACGGTAAGACAATGTCCAGTCTATAACAGAGATGTTAGGTAGCTCCGTAACCGTAATCGTAACTATCGGATATCCGATATAAAAATATCCGTAACCGTAACCGAATCCGAAATAAAATTTTTGCTACTTTAAAAAATGTAACCAAAACTCAATATCCGTAATTATCTGAAACAAACGGATAATCCGAAATTATTTAATATCCATATCCGTATCCGAAATTTCATATCCATTTCATCCCTGGTCTATAACGTCTGTTTCCACTGCGCATGGCGCGCCGTCGCACGTCACATCTCCGGCGGCGGCGGCTCTGACCTTGCCCGACCTTCACGGGTCGTTAAGGACGATTGCGCAACTTTCATTATCCCAAATTTCCCGGAATGTTCCCGAATATTGTGATGAGGTATCGTGGATATTGAATGTCAAATCGGGTACCTTGTATTGGGTATTGAGATTATTTTCGAAAGGCTCGCAAAAGTTATTGAGGTTTATAATTTTATTGAATAAATTCATTCTTGCGAGTTTTATGTGTAATCTTATATTGTAGTTAGATTTGGATATCTCAAATTATAACAACCTTTACAAAATTATTGATATATGAATTTCTATTGATACATAACGTCATTTATACGTGAGTTATTAATATAATAAGTATTTAAATATTATTATACTCTGTTGTCGAACATGACTTGTATATAAACGTCATTATTACTGAAGTTACCTCGTTTACCCTCAAATTGCCCAAAGTAAATGCTGACAGGCCAGACCAACAATTTCATGACACAAAGACCTCAATAAACAAGTGTGTTTATTTCACACACGTGTGTATTATCTTTTTAATTAAGTAATACAATTTTTGAATGCATGTTAAATATTGTATCTATACTAATATTATAAAGCGGAATAGTTTGTTTTTGTTTGTTTGTATAAACGCGCTAATCTTAGGAACTACTGGTCCGATTTGAAAAAATATTTTTTCGTTAAATAGTCCATTTATAGAGGAAGGCTTTAGGCTATTTATCATTACGGTGTGACCAATAGGAGCGAAGCGTCAGTGAGAAATGTTGCAAAAACTGGGAGACTTTCGTTGCGTGCGCTGCATAAACGGTTTAAATCGGTCAAAACCCACGCGAACGTTGTCGCGGGCACAGCTAGTTAAGAATATTTTTGTACAGTCGTGTCAGTAGTACTTTTGAATGTTCTACTATTCTACTTAATAAGGCACCTTGCGTTTTTACCAACTTGTAAAGTGAAATAAGTCAATGATTGCATAAATTACACTTCTTATGTAATAAAAGCATGTCCGGATAGATCCGCCATTTTGTTTTCTCGTGGTACAGTGGAGACCGATGCGGCGATAGCGGCGGTATTCGACTTTCCTCCGACATGCAAACTCGATAATTGTTCTCTGTCAGTAATTGGTATATTAACCCATCAACGTGCATCTCCATCTATCTAGATGAAGTTATTACTGGAATGTTCCACTTAAGTTGTGTGTATTTTTTAATAATATACTTTCATATAGCTAAATGATTATTCTCGCATCGTCTTCGTTAGTAAAGAGGTCCACAGTCCACCGATGGACATAAATCTCTCTGGAAGTTTTTCAGTAGGACCGTAGGAGGTAGGACCGTAGGAGGTAGGACCATAGGAGGTAGGACCGTAGGAGCTAGGCCGTAGGAGGTAGGAGGTCATCCAACACTTCGACGTGCCGTCTTCGGTCTGTAGTTCTCTACTCGAGTATCCTTTCTGCCGGATTTCTGCAGGATGGAGTTGACCCGGCTCACCGGTTCAATTCAAGCCCGCCAAAAGGAACCGACGCAATAAGCTCGCACGTGGTTATCATTTAGCAAATAGATGGAAAATTGTTATTTTTAAAAGTATATATATTTTTGCAATGTAACTTAATCTACATTAAAATACATAGGTATAGTAAATAAGCAGCCTTTAAGGGTGGACACTTTATTCCCAGTGTTTGCAATCAATAAAAAATAATGAATGTAAAATAACTAATAAAGTGGAAAAAGTAATAAGTATTTTGTGTATTATTATTTATTACTTAGCATGATTTTCCACTAAGAACCCACAGTACATTTAACAAATTTCTATATGGTTGAGTTTAAGTTAAAGTGCGTTGTAATAATGAAAACAAAGTAGCTTAAATAAATGGTACAAATGAAATGTGATTTACGGCTGCGGTGGACAAGATTTACTGTCCATTGTCCATACACCATCACAGTCACACAACAGAGCAACACAGTTCCGACAATGTAAAGAGACTACGTGAATATTATCGATCTAAAAGGCCACTTACTTTAAATCTTCTTCTCTCTTCTTCTCTTAAATATAAAAATGAATTGCTGTTCGTTAATCTCGCTAAAACCGAGAACGGCTGAACCGATGCGGCTATTTTAGTCTTGATATATTCGCGGAAATCCAGGGTGGGCTTAAACGATGACAAAATATTCCGTGGGTTGCACGTTGCGGGTTCCGCGTTACTGGTTCCGCGTTGCAGGTTCCGCGTTGCAGGTTCCGCGTTGCGGGTTCCGCGATGTAATTGAATTTCATCACAAACTGTATGTATGTATGTATCCTCAACGAAGTGGGCACGGGTCAGCTAGTAAGTTATAAAAATATAAATAAATGTATCATTTTTTAACCTAAACAAAATAATACTATTTGCTCGACTACAGCGAAGGTAATTGTAAGTCTATGTATGTTTATTCCACCTAAACTACTGAAACTACTGATTAAATTTTATTGAATGAAGTGTGAACGAATGTATCTTTGCAAGTTTTAAGTATATTAAATTTGAAATACAAAATGCCACAAAACAGCAATTTAGCATATTGATAATATTATGTTCTTGTTTATATTCAAATGTCGGCATTTTTACTTCCATCCTGTGCCGAAACTGGAGCATATTTGCATTATCTGTCATTAAAGACTGGAAATATTTCCTGTGCTTTTTGCTAATTATATCGAGCCTTATGTATATTAGTCATATCGTTGCCTGACCAATTCCAAATTATGTTTTACTTGGTTTTATCAAATTAACGGTAAACGAAAAAAGAACCATAACCTGTCGTTTGCCAAAAGAGGGAAGAATTTTAGGAATAAGATGCCAAGATAGAAAAAGATTTATTACCTCAAACAAAACTAATTGATGGATGGAATGGGTTCTCCATAAAAAAACGGTACTTCAAAAAACTGCAAACCCAACTGCGTTTTAACCTTTGTTATATCACAGTATCGCTCCAAAAACACAAATCTCCAAGACTATATAATAGAGCGTGCCTAACGATCATACATACATACAAACATAGTACATACTCTCGCAATACTGTTTTCTTCCAAGCCGCCACTTATAAATGTGTCTTTTGGAAATAAATGATTTGTATTTGTATAAATATAACCCTCCATCTGGCGTATTCGGGTAAAAATTAAAATAACTCCCGTAATTCGAGCAGTATGCATAATATGTAACATAGCAGTACCAAATGCCTGCATTTTTGAACTCATTACCAATGCAAATTCTCAGCAAAATTGGTAGCAACCACAGATGCAAACATTCCGTTAATCCATTAAATTATCTGTGTAATTTCAGTGCAAATCAGGAATTCATATTGTTTGCTGGTTTTATGTGTACTATAGCTTCCTATGTATCTATCATGGCCTACTGTCCCATACAATCTATCTATACATATAATAAATCTGTAGAGGAGTCGTGTCTGTACATTGAAGATATTTGAAAAAAAATATGATAGGGGACCTTTATTTACGCAATAGTACCCAAAACTATGATTTTTGAAATTTTTGTCTGTTTGTCTGTTTGTCTGTTTGTCTGTTTGTCTGTGGGTTTGTGCACGCTAATCTCAGAAACGGCTTATCCGATTAAGATGTACTTTTCACTAATATATTGCGGCAAGCTTCACTTAACATTTAGTGTTTGTTTTATGTAAATCGGTTCATAAATAAAAAAGTTATGACAATTTTAATAGATCATGTCGTTTTTGCTGGACGTTTGTAGGAAGCGCGCGGCGGGCCCGGGAGCCGCGCGCCGTCGCGCCGCTTCAAATTGTATTCGCAGCAAACGCACCGGGGCCGCGGGTGTGACTTTTATTTTTTGTTTTTAGGCTTGCTAGGTAGACAATCTAAGATTTTTTTTCTTGAGTTTATTACGAAAGTTTATAGTATAAAATCAGTTAGTACTTTTACTGTAAAGTCCTTTGTGATAAGTAGGTACTGTATGCATATTTGTTAGCGTAGGTTAGTAATAAGTAAATAAATAAAAACCGGCCAAGTGGGAGTTGGACTTGCGCACCGAGAGCTCCATACAAACCTGATTGACATAGAATTTTGATTTGGTTACAGCTTGAACATATTAGAGACCTAAGTATTTGTTATAAGTTTCAAGTTTCAATTATACACATTCATGACAAACGGTACTAAGTTTAAAAAAAAAATCAAAATATTTTTACTATATATATAATGTTACTAAAAACGTATGGTTTTAGACGTTGCTTGGATTCAAATTTTATGATGAAATATTTTGAGTTCACGGGAAGTACCCTTTAGGTTTTGATTCCCTTACGAGTGTCGAAAATGACGAAATTTAGCGACATACCTAAGCAACTGCTTTTGGTTGCATTGGCTAAGAGGTCTGATTTTTTCACTGCTTCAAGGAACAGTAGGTATCCTGAGTATTTTATATAATTTTCATCTTATTACCTACACGCGTTTCTGAGTAAAAGGGTCTTGACAGACAGACGGACATGGAAATGATCTTATAATATGTGTTTCGTTTTTTCCTTTTGAGGTACGGAATTTTAAAAACAGTTTTAAGATTTTCATAAATATATTGCTCTTTATTTTGTTTTTTCTATTTTATAATATATACATACGTTAAAAAACATCTTGATAGTTACTAAACTGTGTTACAGGGGAAAACTGTTGATACAACTCGATTCCAATCGAGATAGGTACCTTTTGAAATTCTAGCCTTTTGCGGCCTGTCCTGGATATGTGTTAACAGATTATTATGGGTTTTTTTGCCAAATATCATAATATTTATAGAGTATTCTCATATACAAATATATCTTACAAGCGATAGCGCGATGCAGAGCAGACCATAATAGCGACATCTATACGCCAAATGCCGTACTTTTAATACAATTATAGCAAAGTTGAGTAGGTACCTACATTTACACAATACGTTATCCGAGATTTAAACTCAGCGTGCATCATTAGCAATGTATAATAATATTTTGCATTGAATATTATTATAGTTCTCATTCCGTCCGTTAAAATTCATACTACAGCCTACTATTACTGTACATTTTATAGTCCTCTTTGTCCAAATTAGGTATGTATTCGATAACTGCATAATACATAAAATTTTGATTAACATAAGTATTGTGTTTACAGTTAAACTAAAAAAGTAATGTCAATATAAGTTACATTTATGTTTTTCTTGATATTTTTATTTCTTAGTTTTTATCATGGACCGAATGGTTTTTGTTAGGTACAACTTAGGTTTGTTTTCTTTCTTTTGGGACTTTCTATATTTTGCTACTTTTCTGTATAAAATCAGTACTTTAACAGTGAAGTGATTTATAATCAGTACCTACATGTTTGGTTATTAATAAAATATAAAAATCCGGGCAAGTGCGAGTCGGACTTACGCACCTAAAGGCTAAAATACCGCAAAATTTTGCGGCGTGCTGTCTTAATATCATTGTCGCCACACCAGCAGCGTCGGCGTGGAAACGATCATCGTCTGCAGTCACTGCGGCGCAAAATCCATACAAATCTTAGTACTAGATGTTCGTCGTGTATGTGAGCGTACTATCAAGTAGTCCCGTTCGCATTATAGTAATTATACACGGTCGTTTGTCAAGCTGGTAGTAGGAATTGTTAACATAAAGTAGTTTTTTAAATACCTCGATGACAGTTTTTATAACTAAAAATATTTTTAAAACAGATTTATTATAACACTGCCCTAAATTACTTTTCCACGCGTACGGAGTCGCGGGCACAGCTAGTGTTTCATATAAATGAATTGCAATAGATGTCACTACTATTAACGTTTGTTAAATTTATTATAAAATGTAGGATTTGACATAAGCTTCGCTAAATGACGAGCGAATTCGTATGTCCTTTAGCGAAGCTTATGTCAAATTCCATACATATTGTTATGCGAACTTCGTAAGCGATAAAATAGCGATGGCATCTTGAATTTGGGCCCTGGTGTTTTTATATTTTGTAGAGAGCTCCGAGAGCAGGAATATGAAATAAACCGATTTTTACAAAAAAGTGTCTTTCTTATGTTTGAATTTTGACTAGTTTTATTTATTCTGTCACAAGATGGCGTTGAAGTTATTGATCAAGCAAGTTTGTGTTTGGAATTAAGAATATATTTTTATTTCGTTTCGTGTATTTATAAAAGTACTTGGAATGAAATAAGAAGTTTAAAACAGCTTATCCGTCTTAGCATGGCGATTAGCCGATCGTCATAATCGGAGATTACGTTACTGGAAAGGCAAACCCTCGTATACATAGAATGTACAATACAAATAAAAACAATATGGGTTGCTTGAGGAAGTTACGATACGCTACTAATAAACATAATAATATGTATGAATTTAATGTTATTTACTTTCGTTCATCTTCATCATCTTTTTATTATTTTTATTGTTAATAAGCTTTTATTTTGATTTAAATTTTAACATATAATTAAATTTCTTTATAATATTATATGACAGAGGCAAAATATCTACTATCTAATGTAAATAATAATTTATTAAATTGTAATTTTTAATATTTGATATAAATTTACCTAATGGCTAAAATTGGCTTAGTTTGTAGCTAGTATAATATTATAATGATTTTTAAAATATCACAAGCCATTGTATGGCAGAATGTCACTTTATAATACATTTTCCATCATGTTGTTACTACATTCTTTGTGATGAAATAAATGATTGATTGATTGATTCAATAACCACACTTTAATATGAATTGCATTGCGAGTTTCTTACGCCGGTTCTTCTCGGCGGGCCAGGGTTGAACCAGTGGTAGCCTATTTTGTTGACTTTCCGAAAATAGCTTGTTAAGTTTCATTTGGAAATAAAACGTTTTTTATTTATGTATTATTTATTTGATTTTAAGTTACTCAACTTTTTGCAAGTCAATTTAACTTGAAGTCAACATGGCGTCGATGTAAAACTGCGAGTTGATTATTCAATATTTGAAAAAATTTCAATATTTGAAAAATATTCGCGATAAAAAAATTGTTTTTGACAATAAAAAAATAATAAAATACATTTCCAAAATGAGTAAAGGTAGTATAATCGTGTCTCAAAGTTATAGTGACTGTTGTTTTTACATATATTATTAATTGGACAATAGAGGTTGTTATTTGATGGTTTTGCTGCGTCATACATCAACAAACTATCTAGGCCAGTGGAACTAACAGTATATTGCACACACAGTTCATTACGATTTAGTTAATTGAACACAAATATTATACAATTCGCCGACTAAGCTAATTACACCCCTGTCAAACACACAAGCCTCCAAACTTTGCATCTAATTATTATCTTTCCAAAGGCTGATTGATTGAGCTGATTACATGTATAATAGATTCGCAAAAATATTGAAAATAATAGCCGCTAGGAGAACAAAAAACTTTTCTGTATATGAAATTATTTCGGACTATCCGTTTGTTTCGGATAATTTTGGTTACGGATATTACATTTTGGTTTCCTTTGACAGTAGAAAAACTTTTATTTCGGATACGGTTACGGTTATTTTTTTATATCGGATATCCGATAGTTTCGGTTACGGTTACGGAGCGCCCTAAAATGCCTGGTTTAGGTCATCAAGGTCATCAGGTCGTTTGTTAGGTGTGAATTGTGATATGAATAATACGCTAAGTCGGGGTTTAATTTATTATTTTTAATTTAGTTTATAGCCCGTTCAATCAATATAATAATAGCTCCCCTCACCGATTTCAGTGTCGGTAGCCAATTTCATTGAAACCAGGCTAGCAACGCTGGAGTTTTTTTATAGTGCCCAAGTGTGTGCGCAATACACAGAAGCACTCTCTCTTTCTTTTACTCTCATAACCCAGTGGGACGGTAAACCGACACGACTAGCGAGAGAACAGGCGCAGGTCCGACTTTTTACATGCCCATCCGACGCATGGATCATCTTTCTTGTCAGACAATCAAGTGTATTTATTACTCCTGCATTGTCCTAACCAAACTTGAAAACAACATTTTTTGTTGTTCCAACGCGGGATTCGAATCCACGACCTCCGGGTCGACAGCGAAGTTCGGAACCACTATAGTGACCACGGAGGCGATCAACCCATATTATCTAAAATCTATAAAACTTGTAAGTGGACCAATCTTCTATCACGGCCGCCATACTGCGCGGGTCCCCGGCCGCCGCAGGCCCGCAAGGGAAACTGTCATTTCTACAACTCTTATCTTAAGTGCCTCTTATCTTCTCAAAGTTTTATTAACTTTTTGCGTGATATAAAATATATTTTATGATGACGAAGACATCATATAAAATATATATAGTATTGTATTTTATTTTTATTTTTAGTGTGAATAGGGTAAATGTAATATGATATTAATTGTGCACGTCTTATCCGCTATATTTTATGCCATCTCCCTCCGTAGGGCTGCTGGAAGAAATTTCTTTCTTTGTAAACTGTATTGTTGTGTACAATAAAATGTTAAATCAATAAATAAATAATAAATGAAGTGACGCTCAAGTTACCTAATGCCATTCTCATACCGCCAAGCAGATACAGTGACAGCCCTTTGTGGTTTCATGTTGTCAATACAGCTGTATACTAAACGAAAATACGAAAAGAAAATAAACAGCCGTTTATTTAACCACTAATATTAAAGTTATCCTTCTATTCACAGGCTGTCACTGTCTCTCCTTGGCGGAATGATAAGGATAGCTGGATATGACAGCATGTTCAATATATGTATATTTCAATTATGGTTTTAGTAGCTCCTACTAATAAAAATAATTTACAGTTTCTATACACATCACGCACATCACCTTCACGAAATATGTTTTAGACAATTGCTATTATCATCGACCACATATGCTATTATTATATAATATCTAGTACAGAATCTAGATTATTCAAACAAAAATGACCTTGACTTTCAGGTATAACTGGTTTTATGTATTATAAACATCTTAAATTGGCAAATATATTCAAAATGTATTTTTTCACTTGATAATTCATAACCGTAACCGCCCGACTCGCAGGCAATAAATTTAAATTATGCAAGTTTTACTACTGCTTGTACATCAATAAGCATCGTTGCTACTTGATTTTATGTACCACTGACATATCTAATAATAACTGAATAACCAAAACGGCTAACCAAAGTATACTAACAGCAGAAGAAAATAAGTAATAAAGTTGAAAAAGTGCAAATACCTAATTTGTGTATTATTATTTATTACTGTGTGGGGGATGTGGGGCAGTGTGGAGCATTTTACGTCAAGCGGGCCAGAAAAATAAAGTCAGGGCCCTATTTATATCCCGCTCGCACGCGCGGTAAATCTCATTTGCATGAGCGGGACAAACCGATAATAAAAACTAACTTCGAGACCTCAGAATTAGGGCCCAGATCTTGGATATTGTTCATAATTGGACCAATTGCACTTCCATAGTACCTGAATAAATGTATGTCCATATTTTTCTTTTTTTATGCCTAGTTACAAAATTATTCGCCCTAAAAGAATCATCAAAATTTGAAATGCTGATTTTTCGAAAGCTGTTAATGAAGGTAATCAGATGGAATAAAGAATAAGTAGATTTGAAAAGATTAAATTATGAACAATATCTAAGATCTGACTTTATTTTTCTGTGGTCCAGTTGACGTGAAATGCCCCATGTATTTCTAGCAAGATCCTACAGTACATTCAATGACATAAGCTAAAGAGATCTCGAAGAGAAGTCTCTCATTCTCTCTTTCGTTTTCTTCAGCTATTAGTGTTGTTTTGTAAAGCGTCTGAGTTTTCTTTTTCTATATTTTTACTCTTCCCCTTCGGGATAAAGATTGTCAAATTTTAAAAATACTTTCGTCGCGAACTCCTCTTTACACGCATCACTTATATGTTACAGTAAGTCGAATTATGGTAAATCCTAAGATTTGCGAGTAAAACCTAAGATTTACCAACTCTGAATGGTAAATGCCGGAACGTTTTTACGTTTCGCACTTCTACAACCATTCACATAAGTCTTAGGTTTTACATTAAAGGCGCGGTAAACGTTGAAAAATCTTAGGTTTTACTCTTTTACAGTAACATTAATATATTATACTGAAATATTGGTCAAATACCAAAACGCTATTAAAGTTAGGAGCCCTTTTCACAAGATGTCACTATCAATGCTTAGCGAAATAAAGCGACGGAAAGCATATGACATTAATTAACTACAGTTTCAGTAGACGATCTATTTCTCAACACGAGAAGAACTTCCTATTTTTTTAGCCAAACTTTACACGGATTGAAAAATGAGTTCAAACTTGATGTCAATTTCACCCGACTATGGCACAAAGGAAGGCGTCGCTAGAATCAATAATGTCTATCTCAGATTTTTATTTTTTTATTTTATAATGCAGGTAGACTTAAAGTTTAATTTGGCTTGGTCTATTTAGGCACTTATCTCAAATTTTGTATATTATATAACTGATTGAATGCACTGTTGGTTCTTGATGGAAATTCATGTTCACAATAATAACACACAACTTTTTTTATACTTTTCCACTTTTTATTACCTTTTAATATGTTTTTAGAAAAAACACGACCGATTTCGATTAAATCATCATCAGGTGTATATTATGTATATTTTTAAAGATTTTAAGTATATTTCTATTCAAAGTAGAAAAATGTGTTTTATCTTTTGTAAAGCTAATGAGATAGACAGTTTTTATTCCGTCAAAGAGTAATGTTAGCAGTACATGTGTGACTGTGATACGTATCCAATAAACCCGTATTCAAGTGAGAAGTGTATTTTAATCGTAAATGTGTTTGGGAATAAATCGTACACAACAAGAGCAGTGCGGACGCGGGCGGCAGGAGTCGCAGCCCGCAGGCGGCAGGACACGCACCGCGGGCTATTACGGGAGCGAGTCCTCTATTTGCAGTACCGCGAACCTATAAGGAAGCTAAATGCGCAAATACATCAGCGTTTCTCGATTCTACTGTATACTCTGCAGAGCTGAGTGCGAGTTTTTGTAACTACTTGCCGTGAAGAACCACAACTTGTACGTAAACGAAACGTTTAGCCATAATGGCATGATCTTTAGTAAGATGCCATCGCTAATTATCGATTACAAAATTCGATAACAAAATGTATGGGATTTGACATAAGGTACGCTAAATGATCGCGATTTGGTATGTCATTTAGCGTAGCTTATGTCAAATCCCATACATTTAAATCAAATCAAAACATTTTATTCAGAATAAATTTTTACAAAATGTTTTCTGAACGTCGAGACTATTTGATGCCTATCACCGGTTCGGGAACTAGCCCAGCGAAAAGAACCGGCGTAAGAAACTCGCATGGGGCCATCTTTTACCAAAAAGATGGAAAATTGCTCTTTTTTAAGATTTACAAATGTCAGAACTAAAACTAAATAACAAAAGTACAGTAATTTTATAGTATTTAAATATAGCCTTGCAGAGGGCTACCTTATTCCAAAGGTGTGCTGTCATTCATAAAATCATTTACTGTATAGGTAGTAAGCTTTTGCACACAAACGTTCTTTGGCTACTTTCTTAAACTTATTGTTTGAAAAATTTTGAACGTTTTCTGGGATCCTATTGTATAGGCGTATATATATGGCCCTTAAACGATTTTTTTACTTTACTAAGTCTAGTCACTGGTACATCAAGTTTATGCTTATTTCGAGTATTTCTATTATGGTTTTCACTTTTCTTCTTAAATAAGTGTAATTTTTTTTTACATACATTAAATTTGAAAGGACGTACAGAGAAGGTACAGTTAAGATTCCTGTTTCTTTAAACTTTTCTCTAAGTGAGGTGTTAGGGGCCAGTTTGTAGATTGCCCGAACAGCTCGCTTCTGCAGCACAAATATATTATTGATATCTGCAGCGTTGCCCCATAGCAAAATGCCATAGGACATTATACTATGAAAGTAACTAAAATACACTAGACGTGCTGTACTTTCATCTGAATAATATTGTCTAATTTTACTAACTGCGTATGCTGCTGAACTGAGTCTGTCGGCCAGCCTAGCAATATGAGGGCCCCACTGAAGTTTGGAATCTAATGTTATACCTAAGAATACTGCTGTATCCACTAGTTCCATACGTTCATTATTTAATAGCACATTGGTTTCAAATTGCCTTACATTTGACAATGTGAATTTGACACATTTTGTTTTTTTATTATTTAGTAAAAGATTATTGATACTAAACCAATGTACTATCTTTGAAAGAGCATTATTTACTTCGTCGTGGCATGTATTTTGTCGTTTCATATTAAAAATAAGAGACGTATCATCAGCAAATAATACTATCCCATGTTTTTCATTTATGAGGTATGGTAGGTCATTTATATAAATTAAAAATAAAAAAGGACCCAAAATAGATCCTTGTGGGACCCCCATCTCTATTTTACATTAGATAGACCTAAATATAGATAGACCCCCATTTCTATTTTGTTATCGAACTTTGTAAGCGATAATTAGCGATGGCATCTTGAATCAGTCCCCAGGCCTCACTACCTGAACTAAACGAACTAAACCGTTTGCGTCGGGGGTTAAAAGTAAATTATAGAACAGACATACAGACACGTCAAACTTATAATTCCCTTCTTTTTTTGTAAAGGGTTGGAAATATTTCAGTATAATAGTAGTTTTTAGTTTCGTTTGAATCATTTCCAAAATTTTCACAAAGATTCATGTCTGATAATAATTAAATATTTCAGCTTGTACTTGAAAAAACTTGAGTTTATTTTGAACCATTATTATAAACATTGTAAAAGTTAAGTTCGTAGATGTGACGATAGAGCGGCCTTGTGCCGTCTGGCTTCTTGTCCTTGAGGTAACTACACCTAGTCATGAACGTGACGCTATTTCCAGTGTTGTTATTAGTTTTAAAAGTGTTATCGTTTTAAATTGCGGATGTGATTGGGTATACAGTGTGTAAAGAACAGTCACTATAACTTTGAGATACGATTATACTACCTTTCCTCAATTTGAAACTAAAAATGTTTTTTTACTTTTTATTTTGTTGCAAGAAAAATTTCTTATTATTTTGTTGCAAGAATAACGAAAAAGCATTTTTTTTTTGTAAAAAAAATACATTTCTAGAATGAGAAAAGGTAGTATAATCATATTATCCTAAAGTTATAGTGACTGCTCTTTTTACACCCGTTATAGGTAAATCGAAATCAAAATTAGGGAATACTAAAATAGCATAGTATTGACTATTGACGTGCGCGATAAAGGAAGAGAAAATTAAAGATAAGACTCACTAAGTGACAAATGGACGGACAATAAAACAAATTCAAGTTTCAAGCCCTTCTTCACACGCAGTCACTGTCACTTATTGTCAGAATGATAAGAACGGGGTAAGAAATAAAGATAATAAAAATACATTTCCAGAATGAGAAAAATAATCATATCCGAAAGTTTTTAAGCTGGTCTGCTTTACATCCTGAATGTTTGCTTTTGCGACTTCGAAAAATTCGACTATAATTTTAATGTTTCTCCGTCACTCTGATGTCTTGAACTTACTTCGCTCTGTTACTAATGTTTCCAAATTACTGTTATATTTTAAGATAACTGTCCAAATCGTGTCCACAGATATAAAAATAATGTGCGAATATTGCGAACAATTAAAACCATTTAAATAGTTTAGCGCCTGTCGACACCGGTAGCTAGTAAGTAAAGTAACTGTGTATTATGGCAACGAACTGTTTATGTTATAAAACAAGTTTATTAGTATGTTACGCAGACTGCTCTAATGTTACAAATTGTGATAAGTTCATTATTACTTTTAATATAGTTTGCAAGTATAAGCTAAAGGTTGTGAATGATGTTTGTCCCAAGCAAAAACTAGACGGTTGCAGATGTATAGTAGTAGTTTAAGATCTGTATTATCAAAATATACATATACGACGACCTCCGTGTCAGTGGTTCAGCCCGTTGGTGCTCGACCGAGAGGTCGCGGGTTCGAAATCCGCCGAGGGAACAAAACGTTTTCAATGTTCCTGGCTCATGGATGTATATTAAATTTTTGTATAATATAATAAAAATCTTAAATCTGTGTATAGTATAAAAGTATTAAATATACATTTCCGTTGTCTGGTACTCGTAACACAAGTTCTTCGGATACTTAGCACAGGGCCAAATTGACGTGGTGTGAAGCGTCTATAGATATTATTATATTATTACATATACATTCTTTTCATCCCAATAAGGTACAGTGAGATACTGCAACTATTCGATCAGAGCCGCTAGCAAAAGTTTAGTTATTTATAAACCTCCCTTTTGAACCCCCATGTCTACAGTTGAAAAGAGCATTAGGGTGTGTTTCATCAAGTGATATCGATAACGCCATGTTAAAATACCATGCCTTCTCATTCATTGACAGGAAATACGAGAGGGATAACATGATATTTAACGAAGGGTTAACTTTAAAATGGCTTGGTAAAACACGCCCTTAAGGTCCGTTCGAAACGGTAACCGTGCATTTTCACGTAAACAAAGTTGCGGTCACAAGGTAGTGTCCCGTCGTAAAACCTCATGAAAAGCTGTCAAGTCCCGCGGGAGCCGTAAGGACATTTTAATGATCCCGGAAAAGACCTAAAGTCGTATCTTTTAAACCTCAGGGGAAATGAAAAAAAGAGCCAGGATAGATACGGTTGTAATGAATTCGAATAGGTACGCAATAAAAAGTCAATCATACTTAAAGGGGGTGAGTTTTGAAAAATTCACCCCTTTTAAAATCGTTAAGTAGTCAATAATACTTTGATAGATTGTTTTTGACATTCGCCCTTTTTTGAAAACTCATCCCCAAGTTGATGAAAAACCTACTAAGTTTCTGATAACACAACGAGGTGAGTTTTAAAAAATTCACCCCATTTTAAATCGTTAAGTAGTCATTAATACTTTGATATAAGGTTTTTGACATTCGCCCCTATTTAAAAACTCATCCCCAAATTAATAAAAAAACTACTAAGTTTCTAAAAACGCAAGGATAACAGTAAAAATATTGCTTTATTTATAGAAATCATATGTTTTTCCTCCATTCAGTTTTTTTTTATAAAATAGTTATTAGTGTAAGTTGTACAAAATTGTGTTATGTCAGCAATGCGCTAAATTTCTGCACCTAATTGAGCTAATAAAATTTGCCTTTCCCAGAACCGGAAGTGGAGTCATGTAGAGGTCCATTTCCGTTTACTTTCTTCTTTAAACCGTAACATTTAATTCGTCTAATAAAATATTACGTGGTTTTAGTGCTTCCGTATTGTATCACAGCTGAAAACGAAGCACGAACCGCAAATACGAATGACAACTCCGTGACGTCATCGCCGATTCCCGAATACAGCGCATGTCATCATCAGTATCATCGGCTGATATAAATAAATAAGTATTTATTCTTCTCATTTACATTTCATATACATAGTACCAATTACTTTCAGTGTAACGCATAATTTGCATAATATCATATTAATTTATTAATAATAATAATATCTATGGACGTTTCCCACCACGTCAATCTGACTCCATGCTGTGCTGTGCTGTGCAAGTATCCGAAGAACTTGTGTTACAGGCACCAGACAACGTAAATATATTTAATACTCTTATACTGTACAAATATTTAAGATTTTTATTATATTAATACGCAAATTTAATAAACATCCATGACCCAGGAACATTGAAAACTTTTTGTTCCCTCGGTGGGAATCGAACACACCACCTCTCGCTCGAGTACCAACGCGCTCAACCACTGCGCTACGGAGGTCGTTAATTTACTTCAGAACTTTTCGTTTTATTGATTACATTAATAATTTCATGTCTTCAACTATTTTTAACACACCCATCGTTGAAACCAGGCCAGCCAAGTCATTTTATAGTGCCCAAGTGTGCGCAATATACAAGGACTCTATCATACTCTCATAACCCAGTTGGACGGCTATCCGACATGCGGGAGATCAGGTGCAGGACTTTTTACATGCCCATCCGACTCATGGAATGATCCATGAGTTGCCAATGCAAGCCAATGCAGGCTTGCCTAAGCCTAAGCAATGCGGGCTAATCTCCTGACTGACATGAGTCGGACAGGTGATTAGCCTGCATTGGCTTAGGCAAAGTTGAAAAAGAGGGGAACCGGCCGGTCGGGGGAGGAGTGGCCTGTGTTTTGACAGATCCAGGCACTCCACCCAACGTAACGGCTGATGGCAATCCGCAAGTGGTTTTAGTGGGATATGTGGAGTCCCACATATCCCTCGGGAACTCTCACGGGGGGATGCGTAATGCATTTCCCTTGTGACATCAAAAACAAGGCAAAGTTGAAAACAACATTTTCAGTTGTTCTATCGCGTGAAGGCAACCCACGACCCTTGAGTCGCGAGCTAAGCTCTATCTCTACACCACTAGGGCATGGATGTGTTACTCTACTTACAACATAGTAACAAGGAATACTGTCACAACTGTGTTCGACCGTTATTAAACAATTGAGCGACCTGAATTTTCAACTTAGACTCTTTTACCCCACGTTAATTTGGTCCCGTGCATAAATAAACTAATAATTGAGAACTCCCGGACAACGAAATTATTTTTAATACTGATTATGTCTTACTTATGGCTAACTAAAATGTCAAGCAATTTGTGCAGTACTTTAAATGCTGTATTATAATATCGATTACCATTTATCATAATGGTTATTATATTTTATTAAAATGGGGAATTATATACTGGCTATAATATTAATGAGTGATAATATTTTAGGGTGTGGGTCCCGTATATAGAGTTTACTTGTGTTTATACAATGATTATCACTTTTCTTCTTGAAACTACTTAAGTTTTTTTTAACGTATGTAGTACATTATCTAAAACATTTTCTTTCTACTGAAAAAGTACCAGCGCTAAAAGAAGTACTTTTTTTTACTTAGGTATTGCATGGGAAAATTAATGCTGTTGGGGTATTCCTCATACAAACACGAAAGTCAAAAGTAAGTGTTTCAGCGCTGGTACCTTCACAATATACTCTACATAGGAGGCACACACCCTAAAGTATTATCACTAATTTATTAGACACTACTCTATTGTCCAAAAACAAAATTAAGTCCTTCCTATCATGATCTTCATAAAAACGGTACCTAAGTCGAATACTCAAACGCTAATTAAAATCCTCTTATTCGCTGGTTTACACTGATTACAACGACGTTCAGAAAACATTAACGACGTTCAGAAAACATTTTTGTAAAATTTATTCTGAATAAAAAATTTAGACTTTGACTTTGACTGTCAGTGCTTGACGGAACGACAAAGCCAACATGTCACGTAAGTACCGCTTAATATAACTATAGTTTTAGTGTCCTGCCGTAAACCTGCGAACGGAGATTATTTCCTTATTGCTCTACCAAAGCCTGCGCAGGCGCAACTCATTTCTTAGCGATATCGACTATTTACTTCCGTTTCCGGTCGTCAAGAGTGTGCGCGAGGGTTGTCATAAGATGAAGAGCATTTTGTATGTCCAGCTATTCATATTAGTCATAATGAATATATGACCTACATATACTTCAGATGTTTGTGATAATAACACTGTAAATAATAGAAATATGACGATAACTTACAAGTACGGATGTCTTTTGTCTAGTAATATGTTTAGTCGAAGGAGATTATTTCATAATCTGCCGGTAATGGAGTTGCTAGATACTTCCAAGCCGTGTAATTTTAATATTTTATACATAATTGTACTATTTTTTGCTTATTTCTGTACCTATAAACCTTCAAGCGGAACCGTCGATTTAACGCAAATTCGTAGATATAAAAATGTTTTAACTCGCTCAACTCTTTACCTTTCTAAAGCCGGTATTCCGCGCATATAACACAGGATAGAAATTCGGTCACGTCATTAGACATTCCTCGCGATTAAATAATTAACTTTTCATGCACTTTTTGCGGTCACTGTCGCGCCCGGCGCAATTAGCTCGAGAAAAACGCGACGCGCCGCGCGCCGCTGGTAGACAACACAACACGCAGACACTTCACCCTCTCCGACTTAAGCAGAGGCTTCAGCCCGAAAACACTACACCATCTCGTATGCTCCAGTCCTCCGGAACAACACTACACTCGGTTCTGTGACTCACCTTTGACGAGCCGCTGGAGGATGATCTCCTTGTGCTGCTGAGTGCTGGGCTCCCCTATCACGGCCAGCAGGTAGCAGCCCGTCAGCGGCGACGGCGGCGGCGCCGACGACAGCTCCGTGCCGAGCGACAGCGAGCGCTCCTCGTCTTGCTCCATCGCGGCGACCGCACCGCACGAGCGCTCCGCACGGAATGATGGTCCGCCCGGCGGGCCGGCCCGCGGCGCGCGCACGCCATCGACCGTGCGCGGCACGCAGACGCGCCGGCGACGGGCCCGGCGCCCCGTCCCGCTCGCACGGGCGGCGCGGGCGGGCGAGCGAGCGGGACGGCGGCGGGGCGGGCCGGCGCACACGTGATCTGCATTGCGTCTTGTCCGCACCGCTCGCCGCTCAGCTGTTGCGGGTCGATACCGCTCCTCTGTTTGCCGACGTCAAAATGCCGGCTATTTGTTTTTAATCTGTCAACAGATATTATCTATTGTTGTTAAATAATTTGACACTTTTGACGTGATCCAAATTCGCGATTTGTAGAGTTCGCACTGTCGAAAGCTCTACATGAAGAGCAAACGAAGTTACGCAAGTCAGCTTGGCGCAACAGAGAGCAAAAAAATATTTGAATACTATTATCTACCGACGTCCACTACCAGTATAATTATATCTAGCGTAATCCAGACAGGTCAATTGCCCACTAATTAACCCAACCCTTTCCTATATCCCATATCAAGACATAACCATTAACCATACACTTATGTACAAACTGAATAGAGGACCAAACTCATAATGTTACACTGATATCCGAGTTCTAGACCCTCGGGACTCGGCGGTCTGAGTTTGTAAAACCATAGACGTATTATGAAGTAATCAAGTGAACTCTATATTCTATGTTTTATATTACTTTTAATATAGTATTTCAGATTTTATTGTATTTCAGAGGTTTGAAATTTTCAAAACTCCTGTACCTATCTAGGAAGTCCTCACGGCATTTTTAGAAAACCTTAGTGACGCTTTCAAAATTCATTTTTTCATTTGCATGAACATAGTTTACAAAAGGTCTTAAAATAACATTGTATACATTCTGCCATTTATGTGGCATGCTAAATTAAAATAATAAATATAATACAATATGTATTATTAGTAATAATAATTATTATATGGTAATTATCATTCTAAGAGCGACTGCATACATCACTAATTAAATTTTATTTTTATTTTTATACAAGGTGTAAAATAAATGAGTAATACTTTTATTATACTTTTAATAAATAATACTTTCGGGTGTGTATGTGCCTCCTATGTAGAGTTTACTGTGAAAGTACCAGCGCTGAAAGACTTAATTTTGACTTCCATATTTTTATGAAAAATGCCCCAACATCACCAATTTGCCCATAAAATAATTAAAAAGTACCGCTGGTTCTTTCACAGTAAACTATATATACGGGACCCATACACACCAACAAGTATTATCACTCATTTATATTACAGCCTATATAAAATTAATTCGTGAAATAGTGATGATGATTTTTTTTATTTTTTGGGCCGTTCTGTTTCTGGACCATTCTGTTTCAGGACCCTAAGGACTCTCTCAGAGCTCTTAGAACCGCAGCGGTCAGACGTTTGCAGTACGGAATAAGCGATAAGGAAAACCAATATTCTGAAGGCTCTACAATCCACCTTTTATTGTATTCTATGCGTTTTATGACTGTTCATAAATAATAATTTGTCTTATGTTTTCGCTACTAACATAGTTTTAAGGTTTTTTGTATAATATTAACCAGGCATGAAATGGATTTGAAATTTCGGATACGTGTAAAATTTTGGTTGCCTTTTTACTGTGACATACTTTCATTTCGGATTCGGTTACGGTTTCGAATATTTTTTAATATCGGATATCCTAACTTAACTTAACTAACCTAACCTAACATCACTGATATTATGTATATGTCGCAGTCATCTGATTGAATCCGCTATTTAATTGAATGACTAGCGCTTTCATTGAATCCTGTTTTTACCAACAAATTCTAGAATTCGAGACTAGGACAGCCATTTAATATTTTAGTTTTAAACTTCGAAATTTCCGAATGAGTACTAATAAAACTAACATTAAAGTAAATTAATCAAAAAATATATCAACACATTGCTGTCTGTACGAGCTGTTTGACGCCATTATATAACCGCCTAGTGATTCAATTAAATAACTAGATTCAATAAGATGACTGCGACATATACACTTTTTAAAAATAAAAATTTTCCATGTTTTTGCTAAAATATGGCCCCGACCGAGTTTCTTTCCGTTCTTCTGGTCGGGCTAGGGTTGAACGGTGGTAGCCTTTTTGTAGACTTTCTGAAAATAGCTTGTTAAGTTTTATTTGGAAATAAAATATTTTGAATTTTGAATTTGAGTTAACTTAATTATGGATCTATGGTCTGAAATAAAATTATTATTATAAATTCCAGTACTTTGGGTGTTTATTTTAATGTGACTGGCATAGTTCGCTTAGTGACACGCGAATTCGTATGTCTTTTAGCGAACCTTATGTCAAATTCCATACATTTTGTTTCCGAACTTTGTAAGCGATAAAAAATATAATAATATTATATTATAATATATATAGACGCTTACACCACGTTAATCTGGCCCTGTGCTAAGTATCCGAAGAACTTGTGCTACAGGTACCAGACAACGGAAATATAATATATTTAATATTATGTGTATAACATATTTACGATTTTTATTATATTATACACAAATTTAATACACATCCATGACCCAGGAATATTGAAAACTTTTTGTTCCCTCGGCGGGATTCGAACCCGCATCTAGGTCGAGCACCAACGCGCTGAACCACTGCGCCACGGAGATCAGATAAATAGCGAAGGCATCTTGAATCAGGGCCCACTGTAATAAAACAATTCGTTCAAAACGTAATTTTCCTGCAACTGGAACGCACTTTAAGGACAACATAAAATCAGCTGATGGGGCGATTCCACCCTCCACCCCTTTTCCACGTAGCGCGGAGTCATTTTGTGGCAAACAAGCTATCGTATTGACTGATGGAATATTTAGATTAGCTTATACATTCTCAACACGAAAATAATCAAAAGTTTATGCGTTACGGGGCATCCCCCGGCGAAAACCTGTCTGTGTGTATGTCTGTGGTAGCTTCCAAACTAATTAACCGATTTCGATATTTTTTTATTAAAAGCTGACGTGTCACGAGTGTTCTTAGCTATAATGTATCATCATCAGGTCGCACACTACCCCACAATTCCGAGGCCACTTAAACATTTTGTCTACCTACAGTCATTTTTACTTAAGATGAAGCCAAACGGATTTTAGCATTACACGTTATGTATGTATATTTGTTCCATCATAATATACAAGTCATATAATATCTAAGGACGCTTCACACTACGTCAATCTGGTCCCGTGCATCAGATGAACTTGTGTTACGGGGACCAGACAACGGAAATATATTTAATACTTTGATATTATACATTTATTTAAGATTTTTTATATTATACCTACATTACCTACACATATTTAATCCATGACCCAGGATCACCGAAATCTTTTTGTTCCCTCGGCGGGATTCAAACCCGCGACCTCTGTCACGAGCACCAATGTGCTCAACCACTGCGCTACAGAGATTATCATAGCTCAGTAGATAATAAGATTTAGATATAGTTTTTTTACTTATAGTCTTTTTTATTTCTTGTTTAGTTTATAGTTTAGGTAATAAATAATAATAATTACACAATAATAATAAAGTACTTTTTTATTTTTTACACTTTTCCACTTTATTACGTTTTTAATAAGTTTTTACAAAACCAAAATCATTTCAATCAAAATATAAAAAAGTTGTGTATTGTGAACATGTGAACATGAATTTCCATCAAGAACCAACAGCATATACCTACAATCAGTTAATAATCATTTTACTATCTAATTTTTAAAGTCATTTCTGTTATTAATTAAATAACAATATTTTATTACATAAAAAAGATTTTATTAATAAATAAGGTAATATTTATATTCATATTATATATACCTATTAGTATATGTAGTTCATCACATTTTTCAGTAATTTCTCCAAATATCAGACTCGACCCCGGGTTAAACGCTGGCGGATAATTTTCCAGACGTAATCGTATAAAAGTTAAGCCATCCGTTAAAGTACGGATTCCTTCATTTAATTATACCGCCCTCGCTCACCTGACGACGGAGGTAATGAATTCTGACAGCCAACAACTGTTAAATATCTGCTGGAAACTGTCAATCTGTCAATTTTAATGTACTTTTGGAGATCTAGCCCCCTTACTCTCGAAATTAATTCCAATCGGACGGAATCTGACAGTTGGTTATTTATCTCTAACATGACACAACACATACAAACAAATACAAAACCAAAATATTATTTCATAACGCACAATGGTATAATTCGTCCCTGATAAATTTAACCTAAAGGTAAACGAACCGAAAACGTCGAAATTTTCACGTTTTCACTTATCAACACTTTCACAGGTATATTGAAGGATTACACTTCATTATCCAAATCGTTTTATAACGTTTAAACAATAATTAATATGTTTAAACATCAAATTAAAATCTTTCACAGAAAAAATACGCCATTTTGACACTGCCGATTATAGAATTTAAGCCTATAGTCTATGGATTCATAGCAAACAATAATCGTGGTATTAATATTGGCTAATAGGCACCACTGACTAATCTATGGTTGTGTCAAAGACGGATTTGTCTACGTTTGGGTTAAATTTATCTCGGACGGTCTTTAGAGAGAGTAATATTAAGTTTTGCGTCTCTAAATTTGCAATGCAATAATTTGCAGTGTGCGGAAAAACCAGTAATGGTTTATGTTACACTGTGTAGATTAAGTTTTTTTATGTAATTCTTTTATTGATTTAATAAATAAAAAAAAATAGTTAATATAAATAAAATTGCATAAATTGCCGGGGTAGACACCTAATACAAAAAATATAATTTATTAAAAATGTATGGTTCTTTAGGGTATTGTCATTAATTCAGTCATTCCTAGATAAAACCGATCTTAGAAAGTAAGAAAAAATGTGTAAAATGTTCTGACCCTTTAAGTCCTTAAAATAGGATTTGTAAACACCACATTTTTATTATAAAAAATAACCAGACATCAAATTACGTACTTACTACTTAGCCTATGTTATTGCGAGCCGGGATATTATTGCGAGTCTATAGATATCTCAATTTCGGCACTACGGTGCAACAAACATACAAACATCACCCTTGCAGTAGTTGAATCAAATAAGTTCTAAGTATTTGACCAAATTGAATTGGTTTTAATGATGATTAGTCATTTTCATTTTAAAACCAATTCGTGCAAATTGAACTCTGGAGGGTAGGGGGTTCGAACCCCGATAGGACATGTCCAGACGTGTCAGGTGACGTGTCCCTCCGTCGCCCCGGAGGGCCGGTCCTGGGAGTAGTGACGTCACTTCCGTAATTACCGGAAGTGCACCCCACGGTTGTCTGGCGGTATCGAAAATCAATTAGTGTTTGTTCATTTCTGAGGGTAATGTTGTTGGAATTATTTTTCTTGTATAACAATAAAGGTTAAAAGGTAATAATAATAATGCCTCCCACACCGATTTCAGTGACGGTGGCCGGTTTCATTGAAACCAGTCCAGCTACGCAGGAGTTATTTTATAGTGCCCAAGTGTGTGCGCAATACACAGAAGCACCCTCTCTTATTTCACTCTCGTAGCCGAGAGGGACGCGTAACCGACAATATCAGAATCCCTATCGCACACGAGTCAGATCATGCATGCACGAGCGGGACAAACTGATATTCAAAACTAAATTCGAAGCATAAGAATCGCCCTGTATTCCTGCTCGATTGCACACAGTTAGCGTACTAGTGTCAAGTCTCGATGGCTTCACTAGCTATACAGGATGATTCATCGTTCATATATCAAGCCGCATATACTGTGAAGAGAAGGACAAAAAGAACTGAGATCCCATCAAAAACATAACTTGCAAAAAGTGCCAAGTCTCGCTACTTAGTTCCTGTACCGTAAAAAGTTGTGAGATACATGTTATGCCAAGGGGTTAGTCGGTCGGTCTAACAACATCTTATAGTGATAGTATCAATACTATTAAAAATCTTTCATGTTATAAATAAATGGAATTACTATCTATTGTTTACAGTATTTTTGTATTGTTGCTTTCTTTTTCTTGTTAGTTTTTTTTTTTCTCCTGAGAGAAAAAGAAACACAAACATATTTCGACATTACACTACGTTAAACTTAAAACTAAGCAGCGAGACTTTATTTCTTTAAACTAAGTAGGCACTTTTTACAAGTTATGTTTTTGATGGGGTATTATATACAGACACATATTAGTTTGATTGGTGTAAGTATACATACACTGTATTAACCACAATACTGATGATGATGTAAATATGTAGAGAAAATGTCTCAACCGTCCTACCTGTTCAAATACATTAACATTTTCAAGTAGAATGTAGCCGCGTGACTATTACGTAAATACGTAGTTCGTAAGGTATCTTCAAGAATTTTCAAAAACTTTATCAGAAACCCAGTATACATAAATCAAAGGACATCAACAACAAGATAAAGTTTAAAAACTAAAACCCGACTGCTAAAACACGCTCTAATAGATTCTTGCAAACATCAGGTGATTGCAAGCAAAGCAGTGAGCAACAGCTGATAATATTTATATATTTGAAATGTGCTGATAAAGCTTATACAATTATTACCTCATACGATATCGTGAAGAAAAAAAGACGTGTGGCACTCGGAGACTGCCGCGGTAAAGCTATTGCATAGTATTTTTCATTTTATATGGTTCAATAAACTTAATATGTAACTTTTAGTTCACAATGTTAAACCTAGATGGCGTTGTTACTTTTCTGCAGTTTTCTTCATCGCGCTATCGAAAACATTAGTGAAATATTTTATAAGTATTGTAAAGGACTTTTATTGTTGTGTGGGAACTATGTTCGGAAATATAATTATTATTAGTAACGAGTTTGAGTTACTATTCGAAGATTCGAACCCCACCACCCAAAGGGCCAAGTCAGTGTGAGTGTTGTTTAGGGGGTGCTAGGTTTTTTTCGTTACGGAATTTCTGGATTCGGTCCCCACGCTCAAGGCCCGCGATAGAAGCTATGCAATAGCTTTATAATGTTTATGACTTGCTTACTTTTATGTCCCCTAGAGGGCGATGTAGCCATTTTAACATACCGTTTAGTTACCTATAACTAGCGAAAAATCAAGAGGCTTCCAATGACACCTCATTTGCGTAATTATCATTACCTACTCCTAAAATAGTTATGATGAAAACAAATGAATACCCATAGCCTCACGTTTAAATATACATACCTACATACATTTAATACAAACATACAGGTCAAAATCATAACCCACCTTTTTCTTCGCCGTAATCGGGTACGTATAAAAAATATAACTTAGTACCTTGTACCGGCGTTTGCTTTTTTGTTTGTGTTGTAAGATTAGTGTAATAACTAAAACCTTTATTAGGGTAAAAATCTCTTTAATCATTTAAAAACATGTCAAAAATCAAATCAAAACTATTCTAAATCAGAACAAATTGGCCGGTTTAGGTGTGGATAAGGTAGAATTAGTTCTTCCAGTTTAAATAGAAGGTGTTGATGGTATGAAGACCTAAAAACTTACCTATATGACAAATATATATGTGCTTAGGGTTTCGGACCGGGTAAAATCGAGTTTCGAATCGGGTAAAACCCATGAATTCCAGTTTATAGCTAAAACATCGTGTCAGCCTTATGATATAAAAATATGTTTGTCCTATCTTCCTTAATCCTACCTTTGTATTTTTAAATAAATATTTTACAATTTATCTAATATAGCAATATACTCTAGTCGCCATGGACACGTAATAGCCCCCGGGCCGCAGAGAAAATCCACGTCTCCACAACCTGAAACTCGGAGGGTTTCTCCGGATTACATCCGTAATGGTGGACCTCAGACCACTCGGACGAATATGAGCTCCGTATAAGTCCGAATATTGTATAGACTCTAACATTATATCGAATTAAATATCCTAAGTCCCGATTTCACCAACGCATGTTAGTGTTAACGGCTAGTTAAAATACCATGCCTTCTCATTCATTGCTAGGAATTACGAGAGGAACAACATTATATTTAACGAAGCGTTAACTTTAACATTGCGTGTTTCATCAAGCAATGTTAAAGTTAATTTAGTTCTTTTTACACCCGTTATTCTTGGAGGTACAGAAGTAACATCACTTACGAACTTTTTAATTCACGCGGGCGAAGCTTCGGAAAGGTTTATTGATATATGATATTGTTATACTGACCATGGTTATATTGGCCCAGTGGCCAGAGCCGCCGCTTTAGATGGAGTTGCGGGTTCGAATCCCACCGAGCGAAGGAAAGTCATTTTTAATAGTCATGTTTTATCGACCTGTATTGTAAATTGTGTCCTAATCAGACTTAAAAAGACATTTATTGTTCCAACGCGGGAATCGAACCCACGACCTTCGAAGTCGAGTTCTAAACCACTTGACCATGGAAGCGTGTAATATGTCATCGGCTTAATGTAACCTAAGTCACAATAGTTTAGTGTCCCAATCCACACATCAAAAGGAAATAGTTGAACTTTAACATCTCCTCACATTCTACGAGGAAAATTTAATTGAAACCCGAAGCATATTTTAAATCGAAAGACCAGCTTGCGACATTTTTAAATGTATGCTCTGAAAGTTTCCAACCACTTTTTCGTAACATAACATATGTTTGTACATAATAATATGTTATGTTACGAAAATAACAAATGAGAATATTAAGGAATAAGTGAGGCTAAATAAATGTTCATTTGAAATTTTAAAAGGCTTTTTTGTAGACGAAAACAGGTGTTATATACGTGGTTGTGTATGTCTGTTCCAAGCACAATTTGGGATTTCGATTTAGTTAACTCATTGCTTAAGTATTCGGGGGTTACATAAAACATGGCGGAACTAATTTGATTTTGACATTGATTCCCGAATATGTCGGGAGTTAGTCTGCTGCTCTAAACTAACTCCCGACATATTCGAGAATCAAAATCAAATTAGTTCGATCTCAACGGCTTTTGGTATTTAATTTGGTGGATTACTTTAAACTAACCAGGATAAAAAAATCTATCGTAACTTTTTGTTCTCCCGACCATATCAATCGACTGAGAATCAAAATAAACAAACGCCAATTTCATCGGGAGCACGCGGCACTATCGAATCTGAATCAAAGTCGAATCAGTTTGCAGAGTAAGGCCCCAGTTTATGATTAGTGTGGAATTGTAGCCTTTAAGACATAACAATATATTCTCCAAAATATTTTATTATGCGATGTCTGTCTGGAAGTCTCTGCCAGGATCCTCTGCCAACACGTATTAGCGCTCTGCACTAACCCAAAAACCTATAAACATAATGACGTAATGTCTGGGCGAGGTCGTTCTACAGGCTACATATTCCCGAATTGGGTTCCACGAAACCAGGCGTTGGCAAGCCGTTTGGGGTCAGTTAAAACCTACAGTTGTCGAGCTCAAAACGTAGGTCGCAGGTTCGGATTCCGCCGAGGGAGCAGAAAGTTTTCCTGGGTCAAGCATGTGATCCACGTCCCACGATCAGTGGTAGAGCTCGTTTTCGGAGGTCGAGGGGTGCACTGGAACAACATTGCTTTTAAGTTCAATACAATGCAGGCCTATTATTATATATTACTCTTTAGAACAGCAGTTTCCAAAATTGAAATAGCCCTAATCTTCGCCAACCTTCCAAAGGAGACGGCATAATAAGAAGAAGAAGAAGAAGGTCTATCACCTGATTGTATCACATTAAACATAATCAATGCGTCTGATGGGCATGTAAAAGTGGGTCCTGCGCCTGTTCTCTCGCCAATCGTGTTGGTTGCGGTCCTACTGGGTTATGATGGAAGGGAGTTTCTATCTGTATTGCGTGGTCTCAATGAAACCAGCCATCGTTACCGAAATCGATGTGGGCGGCATTGTAGTATTATCTTGTTTTGGTACCCCCTCCCTGCGGTAAAACGTGCGGTGAATTTTAATTAATTACACGGTTCAAATGCTATCATGTGATGTTTATGTTGCTAAATGCTAAATATATATTACTACCTACTTCCTAGTATCCGATTACAGTTTTTAACCGACTTCCGAAACAAGGAGGACGTTCCCAATTCGCCTGTTTTTTTTTTTTGTTTTTACTTACATTTTGGTTTTTAATATTCGTTGTTCTAGTGACAATAGAAATGCTTCATTTGTAAAAACTTCAACGGCTCTAGAGATAAAGCCTGGCGACAGACAGACGCACAGACAGTGAGAAAGTCAGATAGGCAGACACACTAACATACTGCGAAGTAACATGGTCCCCGTTTTACCCTTTGGTAACAGAACCCTGGTAACTTACAGGTCGAACTGTAAACTCTTTTTTTAAGTCGGTAAAAAACTGGCCTGAGGCTGCGTTTCCACTGACGCGGAGCGGGGAAGAGAGGAGCTTGCGGTGCCCGGATTGACCAATCACTATACTCAAAATCTCCGCTCCGATTCCACGGAAACAGCACGAGCATAGTGATTGGTCAATTTGGGCACCGCTAAAGCTCCTCTCCGCCCCGCTCCGCGTCAGTGGAAACGAAGCCTAACATGGTCTCGTTTTTACCCTTCTGTTATGGCACACTGGTAACAGGTCGAACTGTTAACTCTTTTTTTAAGTCGGTTAAAAACAGACCTCTAACATAGTCTACACTCGAGGTACTAAGTAGTGGAGGCGTGTCAGGGCCGCGTAACATTGTAGTTTTATTTTTATTCCGTGACGTCACAGCTCAGATCTTCACGTCGATGAATTTTCAAGAGACCTCTCTCCGCTCTCCTTTGGGAACTGGTTCCTGGTGACATTGATACGTTATTCTGCTAGGGGCTCAGTGGAAAAGTGCTTAAGCTGGATGTCACGAGTGAATACCGCCAAAACAAACGGATAATATTAATAAAGCTTACCCAGTCTGTAAATATTTTAGGTTGTAGTATGATGTAAATCAAAACTTAATTATATTATGTATTATGTTGTCTGGTACCCGTGAATATATCGAGAAATTAGCACGGGACCAGATTGAAGTGGTACGAAAGCATCCCTTTACAGATATATCGGTTAAATCTTATACTTAACCTAGATAATAATAATAATAATAGGCCCGCAGGGCAGCTTGTGGCGAGCTGTTGGGGAGTAGCGACCCCACGTACATACCTGAGTGCTCCCAGGGGAAGGACTCTGTTCTCCATCTCCGGCTTGCCTTCACTGGCCGGCTGGAGTGATTACTGAGGAAGAACAGCCCCTACCTCTGACTTGCCTTAACCGGCCGGTCAGAATGGAGTCGCGAGAGCTTCGTGCTCGGAGGGAGGATGTGAAGCGTAAGTGGCGAGTGGGCGTCGTGATGGGACCCTCTGAGGGTGCAAATGATCGGCGTATAAAGTCCAGCAACACCTCTCCTGCCTCAAGCCGCTCGGTAAATGTTGCCGCCTTGGTGCACCGTGCGTGCGACCATTTTAAGGGGCCCATTACGATGAGTTGGCGAGTCACCCTCTGCCAACTTTATGATACATGTAACTGCGTGTTGGCTTCGGCCCCACGCATGCCTTCCAAAGGTCCGGGATTTAATTGCCCGTGAGCAAGGAAGCTATACACATACATAATAATATTACAAAGTACAATTGCCGAAAAACTAACGAAATACATTGAACTTAAAGATGAAATAGCCCGCCTCTGGAACGTGCAAAAAGTTACTATAGTACCAATTGTATTGTCAACCACAGGTGTCATTCCAAAACAGCTACATAAATCCCTCGATACCCTACAACTACCCTCAAATTTAATGCAAAAGGCTGTAATTTTAAATACATGTCGAATAGTACGAAAGTTTTTACAAACAGACGAGGATCCATCAACTTTTAATGTATCACCAACACATTCAAATTCACATTCAACCGCACAATCTGAACATACATTAAATCAATCTACTCTTAACTCATCTACTCTACCACACACTAATACATAACTTATATATGCTTACCTGGTATGTACTTGGCTTTGGCCCGTACATAGCAGTTTGCCGGCGTAAAAGCCGAGAAAAAAAAACAATATAAAAACATAATAATAATAATAAAATCTTTATTGAGAATAACATGTTGGTACATAATATTTTGGTAAGTACAAAGGTTTACAATACTAGTTATACTAATGTTACAATAATGTAGTTACTTAAGTACCTAAACTAGGTTATGTCGCCTTCGTGGTCTAGTGGTTCAGAGCTTCGCTCTCGACCCGGAGGTCGTGGGTTCGATTCCCGCGTTGGAACAACAAAAAATGTTGTTTTCAAGTTTGGTCAGGACAATGCAGAATTCTGTTATGGAACCCTAGTAGCATACAGGCAATGCAGACTGATCACCTGATTGTCCGACAAGAAAGATGATCCATGCGTCGGATGGGCATGTAAAAAGTCGGTCCTGCGCCTATTATCTCGCCAGTCGTGTCGGTTTACCGTCCCACTGGGTTATGAGAGTAAAAGGAAGAGAGAGTGCTTCTGTGTATTGCGCACACACTTGGGCACTATAAAATAACTCCTGCGTAGCTGGCCTGGTTTCAATGAAATCAGCTACCGACACCGAAATCGGTGAGGGGAGCTATTAAACTAGGTTACCGAAATAACCTGTTCTTATAGGAACTTATGCTCTTGTTTTAGTAGGTTAGTTTTATATGCGGGTGACAGTACATCATTGTATTAGGTTTTGACCTTGTGTGTGTATGTGAGTTTCCCTAGCCCTACGAGATAATCTCCAGAGGAACTCCAAGCCACTGACAATTGACATGTACCATTCCTTCCACCTTCTAGACACTTCCTCAGTTGTTGGCTCAAACTTCTTAGCTTTACACTAGTATAATACTATATATGTTACTATGTAATAGTATATAGTACCTAATCTATATAGCGTTCCAAAAACCGGCGTAGGACTTCCTTCCTTCGCCAGCAGGTTAACTCCCGACACAATCGAGGACCCCGTTGATAACACCCAAAAGCTAAATTAGG
Source organism: Celastrina argiolus (assembly GCA_905187575.2). Classification (NCBI taxonomy): domain Eukaryota; kingdom Metazoa; phylum Arthropoda; class Insecta; order Lepidoptera; family Lycaenidae; genus Celastrina; species Celastrina argiolus. Next base: position 17,554,617 of record LR994593.1, on the reverse strand, counting down.
ACGCCTAAACCTGAAACCTTTTTAAATGTCATTCTAATTTTACATTTAATTACTTTTTACAAATGTCAGTCACACTTTGCAGGAAATCCAATTACATGTAAAATAACGTAGGGGGGAAGGAAATTGTTGGTGTGGTGGGATGCTGTGGGGGTGGGGAGCACTTACTGTATTGTTCCACCTGGCCGAGTGGACTGAGAGCTACCTTATTCTATGTGCTCGTAAAATAAGAGCTAACTCCTAAGTGATTAGCCGTTATTACTTTGAAATAGAGCTTTAAGGATGTATAAAAAATAAAAATAAACTAAAAAAACATGCTTAGTTGCATTGGCATTGGTCCTTGATACGTATGTAACATTTCAAATAAATCAGACTTCTGGAAGCTGGTGTTAACAATCTTTATAATAGTAGATTGACTTGGCAATCACACTTAACGATCTGACTTAATAAAAGTAAATATTATGTATATTGTGTTTTGATGCAATAGCCCAGTCATTCTAATTATTTATTTAAAAGATGGAAGATTTTTAATAGTATTAATATTATCACTATCTATAAGATGTTGTAAGACCGACCGACTAACCCCTACTTGGCATAGCATGTGTCTCACAACTTTTTACTTGGCACTTTTAACAAGTTATATTTTTGATGAGAAAACGACTTCTATTACACATAAATGTTTGCAAAATAATTAATGTACATTACTTATCTACGAGATACCTTAGATAGTTTCTTGATAGTCTTGCTTACCAGCATAGGCCGAGTGTATAACTTATATAGAGCCTTAATATATATATTTTTTTATTTTATATAAAATTATAGATCATTAGGCCCCCTATTATTAGGGTTAGAAGCAACATACACGTTGCGGCCTAATAAAAGATCAATTTGCTATGAATGAAAACAAAGCCTTTGTGCGTTTAGTCTAATATGTCTGTAAATTCACACAGTCTATTATTATATTCATATTTCATGAATTTTAAATCATGATATAAAGTTCTGAAACAGAAACTTTAAGGACTCGGTTATTCAAGTTATATATTTGTCCAACTTTACACGCCTGTGAAATAATGTATAGCAAAACAAATCTTATAACTTCGCAAATAATTTCTTATAACAATATAGACTGTAGAGCTCAGGACAACAAATTTATTCACAATCTAGACACAGTCATAAAATTCAGACGAGCTTAAGACCTTAGAATACAATTTAATTAAAACCTTATTACTTTACAACGTTATAAAACATAAAAAACCATTTCTGGGGCTCAGCTCCGTATTATTTATTGCGCCTGATAAACTTTTAATGCCAACGTAATCATTTCAAGTTGCTCGTATAATAATTTAAGGCGCTCATTTATTTATAGCTTTGAGGGGATTACGTTTCGAATTTGTGGATTTATACTCGATTACGGTGACCCCAAAAGAAAGGGTGATGATTTTGGGAGTATATGTATGTATGTATGTTTTATGCATCGTAGTGCCTAAGCTACTGATTTGATCGAGATATTATTGAGAAATCGAAGGCTTTTTATTACTGTTGATGATTGCATAATAATCTTCTATACCTGTACATGTACTTGCTGTGTTTAAAATACTTATATTATAGTTATAGCAACAGGAAAAAAAAGTAATGAAGCTGGAGGCTGCCCATGAGCTGTTTTGGTAAGGTTGTAAAGAGATCTTGGCAAGTGTCATATTATCAGCTGTTGTAAAAAGCTGTTGGCAAGTGACATATCAGCTGTTGTAAAGAGATGTTGGCAAGAGACATATCAGCTGTTGTAAAGAGATGTTGGCAAGAGACATATCAGCTGTTGTAATGAGATGTTGGCAAGTGACATATCAGCTGTTGGCAAGTGACATATCAGCTGTTGTGACGTGCTGGCTGGTGTCGTGTCGAGCTGGTCATCAGCTGCTGGTAAGTGCTGCGTGGGGGATCGATCGCGTCGCAATGCGGCGGCACGCGATACCTCAGCTGTTTTGTCTTAGCCTGCTCATACTGATACGCTTATTAAGGAGTAACAAACAAAAAATTAGTTTTACGTGAAGCTAAAACATCTTTACGAAAATTATGCCAACGTGAAGGTATCGTTAACAGGAAGAGTGAAGCGCACTAATATATAGGTATTTGCATAAAAATGTTTATGACAACAAAAATATGTGCAAGAAAATATCCCAAATTTCTCTACAATAAGTGGTAAAGGCTGGGCACTGAAAAGAATCCTAAACTTGTTTGAACTAAAAAACTAAAAAGAGCGTAGACGAATTTTAGCCACTAGGTGACACCTAATACTTAATAGCCAATGTAGAAGTAGCTATTAAATCTTTTTTTTTTTACTTTTTTTCATGTTATGTTATTTATTTAATTTGTAATGCGTCATGTAAAATAATATACCCTATGTTTGTATTATGAAATATGTCTAAAATACAGTATATTATGTCTAAAAAAAACTAAAAACAAACAATAAATACTAAAAAGCCTTTATAGTTTTGACAGTTACGTAATTCTTAAGAAATATTCCAAGTGACCGCTCCGCCCCAGCGTGTCCGCGGGCTTAGCGCAAGTAAATATTTTCAACTATGTAATTTTGGCGCCATTTCTGCCGCGTGTCTGTATATAATTTTTGTGGGCCACTCAATAGCGCCCTGCACACGAACAGTTCAGATTGCGTTCCGAGCCGCGACGGGATCTGTGCGGTTCGATTACGAATTCAAAATTGCCCACGGTTTGGACTGCCTGCGTTTTAAATTCTCGCGGCTCCAGGCGCTAATGTTACTTAATAATCTTACTAGATTATTACCAGTCGTGTCGGTTTACCGTCTGGGTTATGAGATATTGTCCCGACTTCACCAACGCATGTGTTATCGGCATGTTAAATTACCATGACTACTCATTCATTGATAGGAATCACGAGAGGAACAACATGATATTTAACGAAGCATTAACTTTAACATTGCTTGGTGAAACACCCCCTAAAAGGAAGAGAGTGTGTCTTTGTGTATGACGCACACACTTGGGCACTATGAAATAATTTCTGCGTAGCTGGCCTGGTTTCAATGAAATAGGCTACCGACACCTCGGTGAAGCGAGCTATTATTATTATTGATATTTTATATTGACTTTAAACTACTACTGTTACACAATTGAAAGGCTTAAATACTGAATATCTTCGAACATCCGGGCGTTTTTTTAAAGTAAATAGAGGGGTAGAGAGGTACATAACAACTGTTCAGTTTCGAAACAGCTATAAGAGTTGCTCTGAATTTGAGAAGTACCTGCATATGATGATGACGGGTGTGAACTGTGAAGCAAAAGTACTTGAGACCGATCTTAATGAACAGAGCCTTTACTTTAGAGATAATACGGTAAGTGTGAATTAAGGCCTCATTACGAAATATCACTTAAGCACTGCAGTATATCTTTTCATGTCTTTGTTTCGTCTCTTTTTATTGAAATAAATTAAAGATTTGCCTATCAGAAACTGGGGGTAAGTATATTTAGATTATATTATTTATAAAAATGAATTGCTGTTCGTTAGTCTCGCTAAAACTCGAGAATAGCTGAACCGATTCGGCTATTTTTAGACTCTAAATGTTTGTGGAGGGCCAGAGAAGGTTCGGGAAACGGTTTGTGTGCTCAACGAAGTGGGCACGGGTCAGCTAGTAATAGATATATTTCATTCGGACTCAATTTAAACTAAATAACAGTATTAATTTCCATCAATAACCAACAGTACATGTAATCAGTAAACAAAGAAACATTAGCGCTCTTTAATGATTATTTTATAATTATGTACATTAAACGAATCATATATTTTGTCAATGGTATATCAATAATTATAATTTTAGGTTTAAAATATATAACAGTAACTAGTACCTACATGATGTGTCAGTTTTAAAATTAGAAACGATCAGGTGTGAACACTCCCACGGAGGTTTTGGGGTTCACAATCAATATTATCCATACACGCCATTTGGATTAAGTCTGATGAACTGTCGAAATTTCAAATTGTAGCGGTTAATTCGTGATCTGTATTTGGATATTTGTTTTTTAATTGAAGACCGAATGGATGAAGGTGAAGCAAATCTGATTTTGAAAAAAAAATGTTCAAACTGTCACTTAAACATTTTAGAACACGACGTAATGTTTTAGATACATTACTCAAAAGATCCGTCTCTAGAATCAATAACGTAATACGTTACTACATAGCCTAAAGTGTTTGAGTAAAAGTTCAAACTCGAATTTCTAGGTACAATTTTTTAAAACATATCACCTTCATCCATTCATTCAATTCTATTGCAATGAGCTTAAAATAAATTTAATGTTATATTGTACTAATCACTTTATGATGATGACATTCCTATACCTATGATGACTATGTTGAACCGGACGTGTATTTTAATTAATAATTACTGTAAAATAACAGCTAATAAAGTAAAAACATATATACGGTCGAATTGAGAAACCTCCTCCTTTTTTGGAAGTCGGTTAAAAAAGTGCAAGTAGTTTGTGTTTTACAATGTAAAATGGATTTCCACCAAGAATCTATTTACAGTACATTCGATAGTAAAAGAGGTTTGTGTATTTTGGTAGCACAGTCTATAATATAATGAACGTAACTGGATTAATGTTTTGTTATAACAATGAAACCATCATTGTTATAACAAAACTTTAATCATTAAGAAACAACACCGAGTTCAAACGTTGACAGCTCAGGCGGCCGGCGGCGTAACAAACCCATAACAAACCGCCCGGCCAGCACCTGATGGATGTGCTCTAGAGGTCTGCATAAGTGATGCCAACCTCCAGCCGCGATACTTGAATATCATTTATAGAGATTGTACTACTTTATTTATGTTCAGTATTCTAGACCGAAATTATTTAAGCCTATTAACCTAGTAAGGGAAATTAATTGGGTACTTGACTGTTATTTATTTATTACATAAACGAATAGTACTCTGTAAAATAAGAAAGTTTACAAAAGAAATCGGTGTAGATAGCCGATTTCATTGAAACCAGGCCAGCTACGCAGGAGTTATTTTATAGTGTCCAAGTGTGTGCGCAATACACAAAGACACTCTCTCTTCCTTTACTCTCATAACCCAGTGGGTTGTTAAACCGACTGGCGAGAGAGCAGGCGCAGGACCGACTTTTTACATGCCCAACCGTCGCATGGATCTCTATTACTATAACTCAAGTGTCCGTCTGTCTGTCGTTCTGTCTGCCATAAACAACTCAGAAAACTTATTGTTCCTTCGGCAGGATTCAAACCTGAGACCTCCCGGTCACCAGGCCGCTCAACTACTGCGCTACGGAGGTTGTACAATTTTAAAGACGTATTCATAATATTATGTGCTCCTCAAACCAGTGTGTCTATTACGCCTGTTTTTCTTCTTCTCGTTGCCAGCTAAGCAGCTTAACTCTTACTTGAGTGTGAAATAAGCTACTCAGCTGGCAGCGTCTTCAAGTTTTAATATTTATTTTCTCAACAACTGAACTTGTATTATGTTTCTCGTAATTTTCCGAGGGTCCTTGAATCTGTCCGTGTTTTAGGAGCAGGAATTGCTTATATTACATTTATAGGCGCCCCGGGCAGCCTCGTTCCTGAATCCTGGGTGCGGGACACTTACACACTTGGGCACCAGATGGTGGGTCAGCCGGTACGATACTAACCTGAAAAGTAAGTACATCTTGTGGTAACAGATTCGTTTGGAGATGTCGACCGACCGGAGAAGAAATTGCGCAAACGGAGTGTATAATTTCCGATACTTATAGTTTTCATAGAGATGAGTGCAAAATGGTTTATTTATCAAAATCTCGTCTTGAAATAAAGAATATTAAGAGGTAGCACAACGCCTATTTTTTCGTTCAGAAATAGGGGTCTGCGCGACCCCTGTTTACTCCATGTATATTATTTAATGTGCCTATTTTTTTCCATTTTTTTAATAAAAACTTCAAACGAAACGTACAAAAATCTAAAAAAAATACCAGACTTTTCGCTGTGGTTAAACATCCAGGAAACAAATTTGTCTGCATTATACAATATAATCAAATAAATTATCTAAATAGATTAAGTTTTTGAGGAGGAATCAGGGGTCCCTCAAACGTGGTTTTAATAGGTAATCAGCAGTCTTACTCCCGATACAATCGAGAACGATTAGTTTGATATCAACGGCTTTTAGAATTTTAATTGGTGAACTACTTTAAAACTAATCAGGATAAAGAAAATCGTTATACATCGTAACCTTTTACTCCCAATCAATCTGTTGAGAATCAAAATAAACAAACGTCAATTTATTTGACAGTACGCGTCACGAATCTGAATCAAAATCGAATCAGTGTGGAGAGTAAGTGCTGGCTAGCTAGGGCACTGCGAGACAGCAATAGATTTTATAAATAGCTATTTTGTATTTCTCTTAACCGTGGATTATGTTTTTGTTGTTGTTATTTATATGAGGAATCATACAAATAACAACAACACTCACTGCCTCACTCCCGCTACCTCGCTACCTCGCTACCTCGCTACCTCGCTACCTCGCTACCTCGCTACCTCGCTTTTGTACGATTATTCAACTTTTCATTTTTGATTTTGACATGAGCAATTTTAGCACTTTATCATATATTTTTATAACGCTTTTTATTAGCTTGGGTTGTATCTATGTAACGGAATCTTTGAACTTAATTTTCACCAGTTTCCAGAAGTCTGATTAATTTGAAACTTTGCATACGTATCAAGGACCGATGACAATGAAAAAAAAAAAAAAAAAAGACCGGAACTTTAATTAACTAGACGTGTCGAAAGTCCCGATTACTTCTGTATCACATACGATTTCTGTATAGCTTCGGTTTTACAGTCGATAAGGAAGGAATTAACTATATTTAAAACATATTACGGTATTCGGATTGAAGAACTCGATTGTTCTAAGTTAACAGGAAAAACTCCATGCAACAGTGAAGCTTTGAATGATTGAATGAAATGATGAGATTGCGAAACGATTTGTGAGAAATTTCGATACCACATGTCAACAAATAACTAATTGATAAATCGAACTAAAAAATGAAAAATAAATAATAGTTTAAAAAAACTAAAAAACCACGCTTTTATTGCTAACCGAACTAAAAAATAGAAAATAATTTTAATTTCGAAGAGTTTATATTACAGTAGTAGAAGATCGAACAATCAATTAGAATTTATCACCTCAAAATAAAATTATAATAAAGTTTAAGTTGTTAACAAAAGAATTAAATTCAGAGTAAAAAGCGTGGGGTGCATTTTACTACTTTTCATAACTGTCCTCTCATAGACTGTTCCCAATAGAATGATTGTTACATTTACTTTATCAAGCACCCCACGCTTTTTACTCTGAATTTAATTCTTTTGTTAACAACTTATACTTTATTATAATTTTATTTTGAGGTGATAAATTCTAATTGATTGTTCGATCTTCTACTACTGTAATATAAACTCTTCGAAATTAAAATTATTTTCTATTTTTTAGTTCGCTTAGCAATAAAAGCGTGTTTTTTTAGTTTTTTTAAACTATTATTATATATTTTTATATATATTTTTATATATATATATTTTTTGTGTGTATCGTCATGTGCACGAGCCCTCAACCGCCTGAGGTGTGATGTTTGAGTACAATCTACAGCGTTCATTACACACATTTATCACAATTATTTTATACAAATTCAGGATTTCGTTTACAAACCAAATAAATTTGGAGTACTGTTTTCAAGAACCAGCAGGGCAATCGCGCTAAAAAACTTTAGCTGAAACGCAACCGAAACGTGAACGTTACTCGACTTTATGACGTATTCGGTATCGCGCTATCCTTTTGACAGCTAGGTGAGACGAAGCTGGACCGTAGTTGAAACTCAAACGCTGTCAAACAAAAAGTTCATACGGAGCTAGTTTAACTCGCACGCAGCTCGAACGTTTGGAACAAAGTGAAAGTTTTTGAATCTAAATTGTGTAAAGGAAATAAATACTAGTAAATTTATTGACGATTATGGTACTATGGCGCGATACTAAAGTTTGTTCAGCTGGATTGGAAACGAAACGCAGCTGAAACACAAACGAAACTAATTTGTACCTCAAATGAAACGTTGTACAATAGCGCGATTGGCCTGCAGGTACAATTTAGCTATTTTCATAAGTTAAAAAGACTATAACCCGACTTTGCAAAAAGGGGTCTAAAAAGGCAAAAACAAGAAAATAATTCAATTTGAAATCCAGTAATGCATAGGTACAAAAATGGTCAAGGTAGAGCCGTGGTCGCACCCGCTATTGGGATTGAATATTGCAACAGCAGACGAATATTGTGATTTTTCAAACTGTTTATTTTCTACCGTATTTCGGTGTGAGCTGACCTTTTTGAAAAAAATGTACTACTTCTCTGTTTAAACACGATACTGTCATGTTAATTTTATCAATAAGGTGTTAAAAAAATAAGGTATAACTGTTTTCAGAAAAGAATGGTGCCGTGCACTAAGATAAGTTAAATATCTAGTATAGTCTATATTATAGTCACTGAAATATCAAAACGGTTGTTACAATATTCAACATTTACTTGTTATTAATATGCTAAAGATGTACGAAATAATTAAATACGATTAATTTTAAAATTAATTTAAAGCAAACTTGTCAGGCAGTATTTGTTAGGAGCTCAAGCACTATAGAGTTATGTGTATACTAGATATATTCCAGTGACAGCTTTCTAAGCAGATTATAGTGTTGTGAGTTGTGACTGAGAGCGATCAGAGAGCGTTTTGTTTCAGTACTCAGCTTGTAGCATGGAGATGTTAGTTTAGTATTAACATAAGTTTGAGTTCTCCGCTGGGTTTCAGTTAGCAAGCGTATAAGCTATAGACTAACGCTCAGTGTCTCAATGGCTGATCAAAACTTCGATCAGCTAACATTGGAGTTAACAACCCATTCTGAACGCTCATTGGTGAACGTAGCGAGTGAGCGTAGTTGTTGCGAGTGATGTTTATCGTTTATAATAAGCGTTCTGCAGGCTTACACCCGACAGAATCGAGAATCAGTTCGATCTCAATGGTTTTTTTAATTTTATTTGGTGAATTACTTTGAAACTAATCAAGATAAAGAAAATTGTTAGATCGTAACTTTTTGTACCTTCAACTGAGATATCAATCGACTGAGAATCAAAATAAACAAACGTCACTTTATTCAGAAGTACGCGGCACGATTGAATCAAAATTAGTTTGGAATGTAAGGCCCCAGAATGGCTTGTTAACTTAAATGTTAGCTGATCGACGATTTGATCTGCCTTTCTGGGGGCTGATTCAAGATGCCATCGCTAATTATCGCTTACAAAGTTCGAAAACAAAATGTATGGGATTTGACATAAGCTTCGCTGAATCATATAAGAAATCGCATGTCATTTAACGAAGCTCATGTCTAATCTCATTTTGTTTTCTAACTTCGTAAGCGATAATTATTAATTAGCGATTGCATCTTGAATTAGGTTCCAGGAATCGGTTGTAAGTATACTTTGATTATTATATTACTAAAGGAGTATTACTATACTTGCTGACCCCTGCCCAGTTTGTTGTGCGTTTAAACAATTTACTTGTGATACCTACAACCCTCTATCTAAACCTACATCTACAACCTACAAACTACACTTGGTAGATGTAGTTTGTAGATGTAGGTTGTAGGTTGTAGATGTAGGTTGTTTGCCTATCTTTGATTGAAGCTATTATATTTCATACTGTTTCATGTTTGCCAATCTAATATACGCCGGAGTACCGCAGTCTTTATTTAATTTGTTACGAGCGTCGGTTCGAATCCTGCCAAGATACATTTCCCGGGTCATGGCTAACATAAATATAATGTTGAACCATTTTATCGTTTTATATGTTCGAGTAGTACTGGCTGGAAGCACAGGAAGCGAAATATCGTTTCGTTTATTCCCGAAATTAAAAATATTTCCTGTATAACGAGTGTAAAAAGAACAGTTACTGTATCTTTGCAATATTACGATCATACTACCTTTCCTCATTCAAGAAAAGTATTTTTTTTACAAAAATTAAAAAAATTTTTTTTTTGCTTTTTCATTATTCTTGCGACAAAAAACTAAAAAATGAGGAAAGTTAGTATAATCGTATCTCAAAGTTATAGGGACTGTTCTTTTTACACCCTGTATAGCACTGTTCCGCAATGAAATCTGATTCATGTTGTTCGGTACAAGTGTACAGTAATGCCTACGTCTGTATTCACGCCGCGCCCCGCCCTTGAGAGTATTACGACAAATTATATGGATAATTATTATTTGGAGGGATATAATTATGTAGTACCAGCATCAACATCAACAACATGGAAAACTATGTGTTCATCGATTCCATATAAATTATAATCCCAATGGGTTTTGTCCAAAAAAAAATCACATGTACTTTTTATAATTCTTTTTTCGTTGAAATAGGGTATTTTAAGAATATAAATTAACATTTTTTAAATTAATTGGCTAGTTTTTTTTAAAGTTTTCGGATCTATGACGTAATCATCGGCGGGCAATTGCCCAGCATTGAATACATAAAGATTAAAAAAAGAGCATTGTCAAATGTCGACGTTGTATGAAATGTCATAAGAAATACTAACCTCAAATCCCTACGTTTCCTCGTGTTTATTTATGTTTGTTTAGTAAATTTTCCTTTCAATATTATTTCTAATGGCTGTTCCCCGAATGCAATCGTAATTATATTTTTGACAGTTTTGACATTGCTCGCACAATTTTTTTAAAACGGAATAAAGATATGATGCCTTCCAGTGATGACGTCATGGAAGGTCAAACTAAGGTTAAACATATTTGTTTAAAAATATAATTAACTAATGGGTATTTTTTTTTGTTTATATACAGAAAAACGATCACTGACTTTATTCCTCGAAATGTTTTTGTAATGGACACAATTAAAAAATGGACAATCCCCATTCTGGTATTTAACTTAACTTTCAATGAATAAGTTTGAATTATAAAATTCGTGCTAGTTTCTTACGCCGGTTCTTCGGCTGACTAGAGTGGAACCGGTGGTATTTTTGTTCTCTTTTCTCTCTCATTGTCAATTTTATTTCCTCATGTATACTCACCTCATCACCTGTACCGCTCAGAAATAACGGCATAGCGCATAGACTAATAGATACAGTAACAGCCTTCTAAGCGATATTCACGTTGGTTCATTTCACAGGTTATATATTTGATCTTGGGTTTGTAGTCTATTAGAGATTCGGATTAAAACAGCTTTTTTGTTAACAAAATATTTTCGTGAAAGCATGCAACTAATCCTTTTAGTACATGTTTGTAGAATTTATATATCTACTCTGTGGTAGAATCTACTGTTCATACCATACACAAGGTGTGAAATAAGTGAGTGATAATACTTTAGGGTGTGTATGTACCTCTTATGAAGAGTTTATTGTGAAAGTACCAACGGTGAAAGACGTTTTGACTTTCATGTTTGTATGAGAAATGTCCCAGCGTAAATTTTCCCATACAATAACTTAAAAAAACACCTCTTTCAGCGCTGGTACTTTCACAGTAAACTCTATATAAAGGACCCATACACACAATAAAGTATTATCACTCATTGATATTACAACCCGTATAGTGTATGCGATAATATGTACATTTAGCGGGCGCCACAGACGAGGGGATATGTACACTATAGTATATTGTATACTTATAATAAAATATTTTAATAATATCTATGGACGCTTCACACCATGTCAATCTGGCCTTGTGCTAAGTATCAGAAGAACTTGTATTACAGATGCCAAACAACGGAAATATATATATAATACTATTATACTATACATATATTTAAGATTTTTATTATATTAATACACAAATATAAAACACATCCATGACCCAGGAACATTGAAAACTTTTTGTTCCCTCGGCGGGATTCGAACCCGCGACCTCTCGTTCGAGCACCAACGCGCTCAACCACTGCGCTACGAAGGTCGCCAAATGTATGTGAATAGCTGAGTGGAGGTTGTGTGCTCAGTAAACAGACCTTCACCCCCCGGCCCTAACTCCATGGATTGAGGCCAGCTTCCCGGAATACAAAGTCAACTTGCTCAAGCTCTGTTTTCCCAGAAAACCTTTACAAAAGAACCTCAGTGATATTAAGTAACGTTAATAACAGTGCCTCCCACACCGATTTCGGTGACGCCGGTTTCATTGAAACCAGGCCAGCTATGCAGGAGATATTTTTATAGTGCCCAAGTGTGTGCTCAATACACAGAAGCACTGTCTCCTTCCTTCTTCACTCTTCTTCTTCCTTCACTCTTGTAGGCCTGCGGAACGGATAACCGACACGACTTTTTCATGCCCACCCGACGCATGGATCATCTTTCTTATTAGACAATCAGGTGATCAGCCTGCATTGTCCTAACCAAACTTGAAAACAACATTTTTTGTTGTTCCCCCGCGGGAATCGAGCCCACGACCTCCGGGTCGAGAGCGAAGCTCTGAACCACTAGACCACGGAGGCGATATATGAGTCTAATATCGTTAACGTCATTATCATATTAGCTTAACGTTCACTATTGGACATAACGTTTCCCCAAAAGCATTTCATGGATTATACCATTATTTAACCCAGACTCGTGCAAGTGGGAAATAAACAAGACTAGGTATAAAATTAAAAATTTAGAAATACCCCCGACTTATCGTGTAATATTCCTATCACACCTAACAAACGACCTGAAGACCTGAATCGATTTCCACCAAACACAGCTAAGAACACTCTCGACTGAGATACCTTTCAAACAAAAAACCGCATTAAAATCGGATCATCCGTAGCTAGAGTCATAGTGGAGGGATGGATATCTCGTTTTGGCTGCCCTACTAAGCTGACAAGCGACCAAGGTAGGCAATTTGAGAGCACTCTTTTTAGAGAGATTATGAAGAATTTTGGGATAGTTAAAATCCGCACCACTCCGTACCATGCTCAGGCTAACGGCATGGTGGAGCGGTTCCATCGTTCTCTGAAAGCCTCTTTGATGGCCAGGTTTAGCTCTAGTTCCTGGGTAGAGGAATTACCGATGGTAATGTTAGGTTTGCGTACTGCTACGAGGACGGATACCGGCATAAGCGCAGCGCAGATGACATACGGTACTACGCTGCGGTTACCCGGAGATTTTTATTCCGATACGGATTGTAAGATTTTAGATCATAGCCAATACGTGGATAATCTACGTAACATTATAAGTAACTTGAAACCCAAGCCGGTGACACATAAAGACTCGCGCACACTATTTGTGCATCCGGATTTAGGTAACGTTGATTATGTTTTTGTACGCTACGACACAGTGCGTAAACCGCTGAAAACACCTTACGACGGTCCATACCGCGTTTTACATAGGCGTGGAAAAGTCTATGTTATACAATTGCCAGGTAGACAGGCGAGTATATCTATAGATCGTTTAAAACCTGCATATCATATTGTACAAGATCGAACTTCGAGTTTGCGTAAAGAACAACAGACGGACTTACCGCAAAATGTATGCGCAGTACCTAATAGTCGCACGGGAATCGAACCCGCGAAGGAGCTTACGCGTACTGTTATATCCCTCACTAGCTAGTAATATTGCTTACAGGGCGTCGGCACAGCATATTTACGATATAAAAACACGGGAGCGTGCCGGCGGCCCTCAGTTAGCGCGCTACTCTCGTCACGGGTTGTTGGGTCTCATTTCATATCAAGTGTTCCAAAATCAGTGTTTGCTATTCCTTTGTGTTAATAAACTTCTAGGTTTAAATAAAGTCTTTTTTTAAAAAGACCCTGGAACAATCCCGTATAACATTGGTGGCAGCGGTGGGATACGAAAATCCCCGGAAAATCCCGGAAAATCGCGAAAACCCGAATACGCGCCTAACTCGCCAGCTACCTAAATAAGTGTAATATATACTATTTTAGCTGTATAATTCGATAAGTGAACAAAACCTAAAAGTGAGTGGAAAAGCAGAAAACTCCCGAAAACATCATCATCAACAGCGACGGCAGTGACCGCCGCATCCACACGATTGTCTAGTCGTGTGCCCCGAGCATGTCCCGAGCCGTGATGACATCATCCCTGTTCCTGATTTTCCAGATTTTCAAGTGAGTGAAAATTTCGTGAAACTGTAAAACGCTAAGAACTCAGAACCTAATACTTCAATATCGTAATCACAACATTGTTGCACCCATTGTCCTTTGTATTGAGTCGTTGTTCTTTGTATTAATTCATAATATCAATATACCCATTGTTCTTTACACGAGTACCACTTCATATCACAGCATTTATATTGTGTGTAACTTCTATAAGCCAGCTTTGTTAAGCCGGAAATACCTGTTTATAAAACACTTAAACTGAAACCATTTACTATGAATAAGATCCTTTCATAAGCTTATGAATAGGACTCTATTATTATACTAAATAGTATTTAGATTACTTTATTGTGTTGTAGAGTTTAAATTACCTAATTTATTTTTACAAAATGTCTGAAACAGAAGGAAATCCTAGTACCTCTAAGACAGATAAAGAAGGAAATCCTGGGAAAAGCACTTCCAAGCCACAATCTGTACAACTAATTATACAGGATAAATTAGACCTCAATATCATATTGAAATTTATTAAACCATATGACGGAACACGAGAAAGTTTAAACGCCTTCATCACAAATTGCCAAAACGCATATGATTTAGCTGATAAAAACCAAAAATCAATTGTTTTCAAATACATACTAAGCCAGCTAGAAGGAAGGGCACAAGCGACTTGTAGCATAAAAGAGTTTGAAAATTTTGAACAATTCATAGAATTTATAAAGCAGCAATACGGGGAGAAAAAACATTACGCATACCTCCTCAGTGACTTACAGGATTCAAAACAGCAACAGGGAGAATCTGTAAGCAACTTTGCTCTCCGTATCGAACAAAACTTAGCCTTGCTATTATCCGAAATAAATATATCTACAAAGAAAAAAAGCGAAACATCTGGACGCATAGCTGCTGTCCAGGACCTAGCTATGTACTCATTTATAACCGGATTAAGCCCGCGATTATCACAGGTTGTACGCTGTAGAAACCCAACCACTCTTAATTCAGCAGTGGGTTTCGCCACTGCTGAAGAGAAAATCGTAGCAAGTACATCAAAAAAGTTCATGACACAACCAAGTAGTAACGATAAAAATAAAACATTTCCACGGCGAGACCAACAGCCACAAACTTATTATTTCCCTAGGAAAATAAACGTGAACGGCGTAATCTGCAGATACTGTAAGAATGTAGGACATTCCATCGAACAGTGCCGCAAAAGACAGTACAATAACAGTCGAAATCAAAATCAAAGTTTTACTAGGAATTTGGGTAATAACAATTATAATAATCAAACAACTTCGAAACCCATCCTTACTATAACAGATAATGGGAATGAAAACGAAATACACAATTTAAACGAGTAAAATTTCCTAGCGGATATCGCCTAGGAAATTACTTTACCAAATCAAAAGTCGATATCACTAAGCCCACTGTATCCACTGAATCCTCTGTATCCACTGAATCCTCTGTATCCACTGAATCCTCTGTATCCACTGAATCCTCTGCATCCGCTGTATCTCACCCCAAACCTGCTAGAACGCATCTTGGGTCTTCTAAATCCACTGAATCCTCTGTACCCGCTGTATCTCACCCTAAGCCTGCTAGAATGCATCCTAGGTCTACTAAATCCTCGGAATCCACTGAATCATTGTCCCAACTCGCTGAAAATAACATACTGCATCCTAGTTCCGCCAAACTGAGCCCCATAATTACTATACCTAAATTAATGCACACTGAATCTCTTACCAAATCAATTATACAAAAAAAAACCCCAGTTATAAATAATACATTCTTAAAATACTATTCCCAAACAGCCTCAGACGAACTCTCGCTTTATAATCACGAATCTTCTAAATCCCTTGAATCAGCTCACTGCAATGAGGAATGCTCCTCTGATCTAAACCTGAAAAATAAAAACAAAAAAATTAAAATGTATAAAATAAATAATAATATAGAAAAACGTAGCTTACCTTATATAAAACTGCAAACAACCGTAGCATTTCGTCCACTATCTTTTCTTATAGACACTGGCTCCTCGATCTCTCTAGTCAAGCTAAAATCATTATCAAAAATTCCAACACTAAGTAATAACAAAATTATACTTAAAGGAATCGATGCGGGAAATGATACCACTCCCACACTAGGTAGTTTTTTCATGCAAATTACCACTAAAATAAATAAACCATACCTTCATGAATTCCACGTAGTTAAAGTCTCAATCACGACGGCATCATCGGTAATGATCTATTGAAAGACCTCGAATGTCAAATTGACTACGGACAGGGTTTATTACAATTAGGGGATGAAATAATAAGCCTTATATTTTCTACACCATTATACATAATTTCTCCTAGGTCGGAAACTGTAATAGAATGCACCGTTAAAAATCCTAATATCAAAGAAGGAATTATTGTAGACCAACATATCTCAGAGTCATTATTAGTATCGAATTGCATAGCTAAAGTCAAGGATAACGGCCGAATAAATATTACTGTTATTAATATATCTGAAAATCCTGTCACTATAAATTCAAACTTAAATCTTAGCCTGGAACCATATGAGGTCCGCTCAAACATACTTCATACTAATACAACCCCAAACCAAAGTGTGATGATACGGACACAAAAAGTCCTTGACCTTCTGAGGACGTCACATTTAAATAATGAAGAAAAGGAAGCACTGTTTCGAATTTGTTCCGACTATTCAGACATATTTCATCTCCCAGACGACCAACTTACATATACTACAAATATAGAACACAAAATCCGAACTAACACAGACGTCCCAATTCATACTAAATCATATAGATTTCCAGAGTGCCACAAAAAGGAGGTCGAAACGCAAATAAATAAAATGTTAAAACAAAACATTATATCCCCTTCTAACTCACCTTGGTCCTCACCTATCTGGGTAGTACCCAAAATTTAGATACATCAGGTCAACGCAAATGGAGAGTTGTAATCGATTACCGAAAGCTCAATGACATCACAATAGGGGAAACATATCCCATACCACAGATAACAGAGATACTTGATCAATTAGGGAAAAGTCAATACTTTACAACATTAGACTTAGCCTCTGGGTTCCACCAAATACCTGTTTCCCCGGAAGACGCACCCAAAACCGCATTTTCAGTACCACAAGGACATTTTGAGTTCACCAGGATGCCCTTTGGCCTTAAAAACGCGCCATCTACCTTCCAAAAATTAATGAATACATGCTTATCCGGTTTACAAGGTTCTAGATGTTTTGTATACCTCGATGATATCGTATCTTACTCTGCGGATTTGAATACACACATACAAAATCTTATTTCTATATTTGACAGACTCAGATCTTATAACCTAAAACTACAGCCTGATAAATGCGAATTTATGTGTAAAGAAGTAGGGTATTTAGGACATTTAATAAATAAGGAAGGAGTCAAACCAAATCCTGAAAAAATAAAAGCCATTACACAATTTCCAATTCCAAAATCTCCCAAGGATATTAAAAGTTTCTTAGGCCTCGTTTCTTACTATAGACGTTTCATTCCTGATTTTTCTAAATAAGCGAAACCTTTAACTACACTCCTAAAAAAGGATATTCCTTATGTATGGAAAAACGAACAACAACTAGCATTTGAGACCTTACAAAATCGACTAACAAGTGCACCAGTATTAGCATATCCCGACTTTTCTAAACCTTTCATACTTACTTGCGATGCCTCAAATTTCGCCGTGTCAGCCATATTATCTCAAGGATTAATAGGTAAAGACAGACCGATAGCCTTTGCCTCTCGCACCCTGAATAAAGCCGAAACAAATTATAGCGTTACGGAAAAAGAGTGCCTTGCTATCGTTTTCGGCACCAAAGCATTCCGTCCTTATCTCTACGGCCATACATTCACAATCGTCACTGATCACAAACCATTACAATGGCTATTTAATTGCAAAGACCCTAGTTCAAGACTAGTACGTTGGCGCCTTAGACTAGAAGAGTTTGAGTATAATATTGTCTATAAGAAAGGAAAAATTAACACAAATGCCGATGCATTATCGCGATTCCCAGTCAACCCGATAGAAAATAATCCATCCCTACCTCTAGATCCTGAAAGTTCTGATAACGAGTCCTTTAATCCATTAGAGGATCCTCTAATGGAACTTCCACCTCACATTCCATTCTCATTCGATGCAGAAGATTTTCTAAGTCCTAACATTATAGCAAACCCCCAAAAAACAAATCCCATACCGAACAAGGAACCCCAAATATCTCAACCATCCTCTCCCGACCTCATAAATCTAGAAGATCTCGGAATATTTGACGGTAGTCCCAAAAGCGACGATCTTAATCCCGATTTCGATTCCCTTCAAATTCTTACTCCAAAAACCAATGAATCAAAAGAAAATACACAACCGGAACCAAAAAACAGCGACTACTCCAAATTCCTGAAAGATAATTCCAATAAGAATATTGTATACAATACCATAATAAATGAACACAATGAGAATCTCTTAAAATCATCATTTAAAATATTGATTATTCCCACATCATTAGATTTAGACGAATCAAATCCCTATATGTCAGAAATATTGTCAAAAATCAATAAAGACGAAATCATTAACGCTGAAAAAGAACTACATTCTTTTATGAAAATTTCAAATTACGAAAATAAAAACATATATTTACTTTTTAATAAAGTACACCATTTCGATGAGTCATCATACCCTAGCGTGTATACAGCGATAAAACAAATTAGAGACGAAATCCTGAAAATAGAAAACTGCCAAGATATAGCTATTACTGACTTCAAAAATCCATTTGATAATAATTCTTATACTAAAATTTATAATATTATTACCTACCTATTCCATAACACAAATATAAACATCCATATATATCTTAACAAAATCATTTATCCTAGTTTAAGTGAAAGAAATAAAATCCTTCGTGAAAACCATGACATCCCCATCGCAGGACATCTAGGCTCTACACGTATGTATAATCGTATACATGAACAATACTATTGGAAAGGCATGAGAAGCGATATAGAAGACTACGTGAAAAAGTGCAAACTTTGTCAGGAAAATAAAGCATTACGAAAAACAAATAAAGCTCCAATGGAAATAACAACTACTTCCACTTCGGCCTTTCAACGTATAATCTTAGATATTGTCGGACCTCTTCTGGAATCAGGAACGGCAAAATTAAAATACATTTAAACATTACAAGACGACCTCACTAAATATTCTGTAGCCTATCCCATTCGCAGTACCACAGCTGAAGAAACAAGCGATTGTCTGATTCACTTCATATCTTTATTCGGTATTCCAAAATCTATATTAAGTGACCAAGGCACTAATTTTACATCCGATCTTTTCAAATCTACTTGCCAATTTCTTAAAATAAAACAGCTATGGTCATCACCGTATCACCCTCAAACACAAGGCGCACTAGAACGTAGCCATTCGACGTTGAAAGAATATTTAAAATCTTTCGTCAACGAAAATCAAGACAACTGGCCAACTTACGTATATACTGCCATGCTTACATACAACACAACAATTCATACAACTACAAAATTTTCTCCGTATGAATTAGTATTTGGTGAAAAACCTTATCTTCCAAATTCCCTTTACGAAACCACAACGGGTACAACTTATTCAGACTATATTAAGAGACTACAACATAAGCTGAAATACACAAAAGAAAAGGCTTTTCAAAATATACTAAAATCTAAAGAAAATTCTAAATCTTATTATGATAACAATACTAAAACACCGCCCCGTTACAAAACAGGAGATCTGGTTTATATAAAAAATCATTTAAGACTTAGGAAAGCGTTGTCACCCGTGTGGAAAGGACCTTATAAAATTATTAAAGTTAATAATAATCACACTGCTACTCTCCTTATAAACAGGCGTCACGTTACTCATCATTTTGACCAAATGAAACCAGCTGAAGTTGTACAACACTCTCATCTTAACTATAACCTGAAAAGTAAAAGATTAATGGAAAATTACTGATCATTTCAATTATACGAATACTCAAAGAAACAGTTATTTTAAAAACAAATAAAACATTCTAATGTACAAATATCCAAATAAAAATAGAAATTAAAATTCACTTACCTTATTTCAGCGTCATAACCAATGCACAACCGGACTTTGCACAGCCACTCAACACCAGTACAGGGATCTTCTTCGATGGCCTGGGAAAACTTAAAATAATTAATGGACAGTTAGACGTGATTAGTTATATAGATATATCTTATATAAATCCTTACCTTTCAAACTTAAAGGACATTCTTAACTCAGTTAATCTTATTTGTAGACAATCACATCTTCAACAATGTCTAAATGCACTGTCCCCATTGTACACAAGATATGATGATTTATTAAGAGATTATGAATCAATGTCTCACTTACTTTCCAAACGAAATAAACGCTCTGCCTGGTTCGGCATCGTAGGAACAGCATTTAAACACATTTTCGGAACTCTAGACGAAAATGATGCTTCGAAATATGACACAGCAATTAATTCTATCCAAAACGACGAAAAGAATCTAGCCCAATTAATGAAAGAAAATATTTTAATCACTAATACAACACTTCTATCTTTCAAAAAGGTAATAAACAAATTAAATAATAATGAAAAAATTTTAGAAAACGAAATTAAACAATTACTGAATATAACGAATAAAATATCCAATAATCTTAATTCAGTAAACATCGAAATACGGGCGCTATCATTACTCAATATATTGGAAAGCTCGCTTATGACTGTGTCCTTCCAACTAGAGGACTTAATAAATTCAATAATGCTAACCAAGCAAAATATATTCCATCCAAGCATTTTGACTCCAAATCAATTGTACCAAGAATTATCAAATAATATTCAACATCTTCTTAGAAGTACTAGAG
The DNA here is from genome assembly GCA_905187575.2 of Celastrina argiolus. NCBI lineage: Eukaryota > Metazoa > Arthropoda > Insecta > Lepidoptera > Lycaenidae > Celastrina > Celastrina argiolus. The sequence continues at coordinate 17,533,615 of LR994593.1, read as the reverse complement.
TCCCTGTATCCTTAAGTCTAGATAATATCCATTTAGTTCTAAGTATTTCTAATGTTGCATGCTACTATTTTAAGAAAAATTTAGTATTTAGGCTACAAATCCCGTTAGTAACTAACGATGATTTTACTTTGTATCATAATTTAGCATTACCAACTTCTAATGGAGCCAGCGAATCAAATGTATACAGAATGATACAACCTACGAGTTCGTATATCGCTGTCTCTAATGATAAGATTAATTATGTAAACCTAGATAACTTAGATGTATGTAAAAATATAGGTTCTGAGTTCATATGCCGAGTGTCAGTGATAAAAACAACTAGTGAAAACCCAATCTGTGAAAGTGAATTGTTAACTAAAACCACAAACAATCTCCCAGATCAGTGTGTTATTAAAACAATCGTTGGAGAGCTAAATATCTGGCAGTTACTCTCACGAAATCGTTGGTTGTATATACAACCCCGGCCAAATAAAGTATATATAGACTGCGATGACGCAGAAGTGCGCGAAATAAAAGTTTCGGGTACCGGTATATTACATACACCCGAAAAATGCATGGTGTACACGAGGTACACGAAGTTAATAGTGCCAACAAGAAACTCTAAGTATATCAATATATCTTCTCCTAGACTAAGTTTTAATATAAGTGATATTCCTTGCTGTAAGACTAATGATTCAAATTTAGTAATAAAAACTCATACTCCACTAAAACATATTAATTTAGAAGACTTGAAAACAAACAACCAAAATGAAAATATAATCCTAAAGTTAAATGAGATAATGAATAAAGAACCTGCATTAGTGAAGTATGGGACCCATTATTTTATAATTAATTCTTTAATAACTATTATTTTGATAGTTGTTGTATTTCTTATAATATTAAGATTATATAACTCAGATTTTAAGAAAAAAATTGTAAAAAATAATGCTAAGTCTGAACCATCAATCCGTAACGAGAACATAGAACTTGGCGAAACAATAAGCACAGATTCTCCGATTTCTCAACCCCGAATTAAGGGTTCTTACTGAATTTCATTTATTTTAACCCTGAAATTCAGTCTTATGGGGGGCGTTGTTATATCCCTCACTAGCTAGTAATATTGCTTACAGGGCGTCGGCACAGCACTATTATACAATATAAAAACACGGGAGCGTGCCGGCGGCCCTCAGTTAGCGCGCTACTCTCGTCACGGGTTGTTGGGTCTCATTTCATATCAAGTGTTCCAAAATCAGTGTTTGCTATTCCTTTGTGTTAATAAACTTCTAGGTTTAAATAAAGTCTTTTTTTAAAAAGACCCTGGAACAATCCCGTATAACAGTACGTCGAAGTTCGGTCGGGCGATTAAACGACCCGTAAGGTTTTATTAGTTAAGAGTCGTAGAGTAAGCGAAGCTTTTGCGAGGCGATATTATGTTTACATATGGACAGTACGTTAAATAATATGAAAGATAGTATAGCATGTTATAGCTTTGTATATGACATTAGTTTTACAATCTAGTTTAGTAGGTCGCAAATAAACAAAATTTCAAGTTAAATATACGTGTTTATTAGAATTATTCAAATATTTTTAACTTACTATTGTGAGAATTATATACACTTGGTTATTTTTTTTTTTTTTTTTTTTTACATTATGGGTAAAAGTTATAGTAAACAAGAGGATATTATTATAGCCCAAAATGGTGCAAACGGGGCCAGTACTTCTTCCATGGAAAAGAAAATGGAAGTTTACGGCATCGTGATAACAAGTGTTGTGGTGTTGTTGCTGTTGATGGGTGGTTATTTGCTTATGCATAAGTGTAATAAAAGTGTTAAAAAGTGGGCTAGAAAAGAGATGTTATCAGCTGTATCGGTGATACCTGTCGACAAGCCCAGTCCACAGACCGCCCAGACGGCGTATATGTAATTGTATATCATTATTATGATATGTTTGGACTTATGTAGCGTGTAATTATTGTAAACATATCCAGTGTTGTTATAAGATATGGCGCTACCGGTGGCCATTCTGCCACCTACCGCATGTTTGTAATAATTGTAATGTATAACTATTGTATTGTAAGAATTGGTAATTCTCGTTTTTTTTAAAGGGGGGAATGTTGTAGCGACCCTAATGTTATATATACATGTCGATATTATACTAGGTATATGTTGTGTATGCTATATATTAAGATTGTATGAGAACGCTGCAGTCAGTCGCTGCGCGATATTTGTTAAGACAATATATTCAGTATGCGCTCAACTGGTGTATCATTTATGTCACCCCGACACTCGTCTTTACATATATATACACTATAGTATATTGTATACTTATAATAAAAATAAAATAATAATATCTATGGACGCTTCACACCAAGTCAATCTGGCCCTGTGCTAAGTATCAGAAGAACTTGTATTACAGATTCCAAACAACGGAAATATATGTAATTCTTTTATACTATACACATATTTAAGATTTTTATTATATTAATACACAAATATAAAACACACCCATGACCCAGGAACATTGAAAACTTTTTGTTCCCTGGGCGGGATTCGAACCCGCGACCTCTCGTTCGAGCACCAACGCGCTCAACCACTGCGCTACGAAGGTCGCCAAATGTATGTGAATAGCTGAGTGGAGGTTGTGTGCTCAGTAAACAGACCTTCACCCCCCGGCCCCCACTCCATGGACTGAGGCCAGCTTCCCGGAATACAAAGTCAACTTGCTCAAGCTCTGTTTTCCCAGAAAACCTTTACAAAAGAACCTCAGTGATATTAAGTAACGTTAATAACAGTGCCTCCCACACCGATTTCGGTGACGCCGGTTTCATTGAAACCAGGCCAGCTATGCAGGAGATATTTTTATAGTGCCCAAGTGTGTGCTCAATACACAGAAGCACTGTCTCCTTCCTTCTTCACTCTTCTTCTTCCTTCACTCTTGTAGGCCTGCGGAACGGATAACCGACACGACTTTTTCATGCCCACCCGACGCATGGATCATCTTTCTTATTAGACAATCAGGTGATCAGCCTGCATTGTCCTAACCAAACTTGAAAACAACATTTTTTGTTGTTCCCCCGCGGGAATCGAGCCCACGACCTCCGGGTCGAGAGCGAAGCTCTGAACCACTAGACCACGGAGGCGATATATGAGTCTAATATCGTTAACGTCATTATCATATTAGCTTAACGTTCACTATTGGACATAACGTTTCCCCAAAAGCATTTCATGGATTATACCATTATTTAACCCAGACTCGTGCAAGTGGGAAATAAACAAGACTAGGTATAAAATTAAAAATTTAGAAATACCCCCGACTTATCGTGTAATATTCCTATCACACCTAACAAACGACCTGAAGACCTGAATCGATTTCCACCAAACACAGCTAAGAACACTCTCGACTGATCGAGAGTGTTCTTAGCTGTGTTTTCAAACAAAAAAACTGCATAAAATCGGATCATCCGTTTGGGAGCTACGATGCCACATACACATTTACACAGACACGTCAAACTTATAACACCCTATCGTATTTGCGTCGGGGGTTAAAAACTGAATCTTTTAATGATTTATTGCAATAAAAATGGCGCCATTGCACAATACGGCATGGAGTTGGAGGTGTCACGACCGCTGCTGGCGAGCGGCCAGGGACCTAATCCTGCGACAGAAATAAACTCATTCATATACACATCAAGGTATTGCAGTTTTTTTCAGGGATGTTAGGGAGCTTCGTAACCTTAACCGAAACTATCGGATATGCGATATAAAAAATTATCCGTAACCGTAACCGAATCCGAAATTAAAATTTTGTTACTGTAAAAAGGAAACCAAAATGTAATATCTGTAACCGAAATTATCCGAAACAAAGTAATATCCATCACGTATCCGAAATTTCATATCCATTTCATCCCTGGTTTTTTTATTATTTTATTTTTTACTAGTTATTGTGCATTAAACAGATAGAAATACGACTCAAAAGGACTGCTTATCTTATCAAAATTTCTTCCAGCAGTCCTACAGAAAGAAAATACATGAAGGATAACAGGCCGGGCGTTTTGTTTATTTATTTTGGGATTAACCCTTAGGTACATTAACCCCCTTACTAATAAAATAACTTCCTACACCCTGGACAAGCTATACAATATTTTTTGTTATTTTTAAGGGACTTGATAAATCACTTTTTTCTCGTAACAGAAAAGGTGTAAATGTTATTTATACAATGTGTAAATATTATGTTTTATAGAATAACAATTGTCTATCCTTATCATGGAAGTGCAAGTTTGTTTCGCCGGTTTTTCTCGTCGGGTTACAGTTGAACCGGTAGTAGTGGCTTCTATTGATTCTCCGAAACAGCTTGTTAAAGATCATTCAGTATTTGATTGATTTATTTGATTTGATGTTATGCGTACGACATCAACAAAAGCACAACAAACTATTCGCGATAAAAAGTAGCCAAATAAACATATTATACTAACATGAAACTGGCACAAAATATAACGATTATAAATGACGCTAATGTAAAAACATACAAATATCATTCCACGAACTACTGCAATGGAAGAATTCTAGCTAATAGCTGCACCATGTAGCGCTTACACCGCTGCATCTTTCCAGAGAAGAATTCTTTTCAATATCTTTGGCCTTACACCACGTCTAGCTGGCCTCGACCTAAGTATCCGAAGTATTTGTATTATATAGCCAACGGTAATATATTTCATAATTTTATACTATACAGTATAGACACATTTAATTTAGCGCCTCCGTGGTCTAGTTGTTCAGAGCTTCGCTCTCGACCCGGAGGCCGGGGGATCGATTCCCGCGTTGGATTTTTTTTTTTAAAGTTTGGTTAGTATAATATAGGCTGATCACCTGATTGTCTGCTAAGAAAGATGATCCATGCGTCGGATGGGCATGTAAACAGTCGGTCCTACGCCTGTTCTCTCGCCAGTCGTGTCGGTTTACCGTTTCACTGGGTTATGAGAGTAAAAGGAAGAGAGAGTGTCTTTGTGTATTGCGCACACACTTGGGCACTATAAAATAACTCCTGCGTTGCTGGCTTGGTTTCAATGAAATCGGCTGCCGACACCGAAATCGGTGAAAGGAGCTTTTATTATTATTTACACATTTAAGATATAATATATTACACTCCACACATATTTTATTGACATTCGCGATCCAGATAAAAAAATTTTTGTTCCTTAAGCGAACCCGCGACATCCGGCTCAACCACTGAGCTACAGTCGTCTGAACTTCCACGGCAGCGCTGGCAGCGCTAACTACATTCATTGCCGTGGCCCACGCAGACATATTTCCGAAGAAAAACATTGGGGGCAGCACACACTGCATGCTAAGCAGTGTTATTTTGGGCTCATGCTATATTCGGAATACATTGTATATTAAACTTGTGATCAGTAAATTATTGAAAATAATATAGGTTGTTTTTTCAATTACGTTTTTTGTAAATATAAAAAACCGAGCCTTTGAAATTTCACCTTGGTTTAAATATAGCAACTATTAATCCTTGTAACATATTATTTGTCTATCACATTTCACAAAATCACTGGATGAAAGATACGTCGAAATGATTTGTCACAATTCAGGTAAAATCCCGCAGAGATCGGCGCTATTGGAATGTTTGGGAAAAGCCGATTGAGCCGTAAGAGGATCAGCGTGATATGTTTACGACGAAAGCTTCTGAGGCATTCTATTTCATCGAACAAATAGCGTTCAATAAAAATCTTGTTTTTATATACTTATGTACTTATACAATATTCGTTTGATGGGATTTGCAGATTTGCCTCTTACGTAACTTTTGAAGAGAATCGAAACAGCATTTTTTGGATGGTTAAAAACCGTTAAACTCACGCCAAGACACACACACAGGATTTTATATAAGGTTCGATAAATGACAACCGAATTCGTATGTCACCTAGCGAAGCTTATGTCAAATCCCATATATTTTAATCAACGTAAGTTATAATAGCGATGGTATCTTTAATCAGGCCCCAGAAAGTAGTCCGCCAACGCGGCAATTAGGAGCGAGAGAGAGTTATACTGTCCCTTTCTTTTTTACCTCGCTGCAAAAATGTATGCGCGCTTCGGCTGTCTCATTTTTTACTTCAGCCAGCGCTGCAGCGCTACACGATCTTTAATTTTAATTACCGTTTAATGATCAACAGGGACATTTAAACGCTCGCCTATAGTGTGCGCGGCGTGTACTCCGCGGCGTTGCATAAGGCCCGTGCGGCCAGACACTGTGTCGCGGCAGGCGGCCAACTGTCGCCGGCAGTCGCGACAGCTGGACATTCTACTGATTGCCCAGAATGTGTAGCGACTAGCGAGCACTTATTAAATTAGCATAATATAAAAAACGTGTGCGTCTCAAGCGTGCGCCAGTGCGCCGTGCCAGTGACAACTTAAGCCAGGGGGCCTATTACAAGCTCTTAATTCCAGCCAGTATACGCCATACAATATGGCTGCCTGGAATTTTCGTATTACGATCACTTAATAACTGCATGATGACAGCTAGTTAGCGGACACGTGACACTTGACTTGCATCCGAATGTCACTTTCAGACTACCAAACTAGGGTGGATCCATTTAGTTTAACATGTCGCTGTAATATGAAAAAGAACAAGGCAGTTTAAGACCGTATTATTGAATTGCCTGGAACCAGGCTGGTATTTTATAAGATCATAATACGGCCCCAGAAGGCTGGCGTCGTAACGCGTTACGTAACGAAGCGGTTTGCCCTCCCACAAGAAGTTACACTTCAATAATGAATCTTCACGAATTGGTTAGTAAATTCGGCACATCGACGTTCGCGACACAGTTGTTGTACTCAGTGGCGTAACTATAGTTACCTTTAGCGAAGTAGCGATCGCCAATTACGACAGCAAAGTTCGAAAACAAGAAGCATGAGTTTCGACAGAAGCAATGCTGTCAAAGCAGCGATGCTTATGTTAAATCCCACACATTTTGTTTTTGAACTTTGTCATCGTAATTAGCGATAGCAACTTCGTTAATAGGCATTATAAGGGTTAATCCCTCCTTTAAGTTTCGTCAAAAGCTAACTTTATACGTTTTTATGTTTACATATTTCTTACTGATAAAAATAATTGTACAAAGTCTATGAATCGCTATTAAAATGATCTCCACTCGTATTATAAATGCGAATGTCCATTTGCTTGTTACGCTTTCACGCGAAAACTATAAAGTAGTTTGTGGATTCCTTACATATTTTGAAACAAATTACTTATAACGGGTGTAAAAGGAACAGTCACTATAATTTTGGGATACGATTCTACTACCTTTACTCATTCTAGAAATGTATTTTTTTTTGCTGTTTCGTTATTCTTGCGACAAAAAAAATAGGAAATGGTAAAAAGTTTTATTTTTCTTTTTGACAAAAATGTTCATTACATTTTCAAAGGAAAGGTAGTATAATCGTATCTCAAAGTTACTGTTCTTTTTACACACTGTATAACACTGGCTTTTGCCCGCGGCTTGGCTCGCGTGATATAAAAATCATTTTACTTCTAATACCTCCAATTACAAAGTTTAATGATCATCTGTAGGCCGAGCAGGAATATTTGAAAGTTCCGTAAAGTAAAGTAATCGATTGTCAATAATTGTATTGGCACTGTCATGCTTTTCATATAATTATTATTCGTTAACGTTACTTTACAGAGCTTTCAAATGTTTCTGCTGGGTCTACTTTCAATTGGGGTTGTGTTATAGCAGTTCCCATGGCCCCGCCAAAGAAGGACATCGGGGGGTTTTAGTTGGTAAGCTCACTAGGGAGTCTAATATAACCTCGCGACCCTCCCCCGGGGTTGCGGGATTTACGCAACGCATTTCATCTCGAAAAAAAAGGGTCTACTTTCAATCGGAGGCGTAAGGTTTGTCTAACGGGTCTTCTTATCGTAAGCAATACTATAACTTTAACTATATACCTTGGTGGGGGGTTGCCCCCTCTTGTTCAGTTATAGGATGGACGTGCCAACAGAGAGACGTACCGGAGGTTGCTGACGATAGACGGAGCCTGCCCTTTTATTTAATGTAGTGCACACTACAGGAGGTATTAGAAGTAACACACTTTTCATTCAAAACGCTGGCAGCCAAAAGCAGTGTTATACAAGTAATTAGTTATATAATATGTAAGGAATCGATACCGTTATTGGCACAAGTGATAAGTGCCAAAGGGTCTGGCAGTGCCGCCATCACTCTCGCCGGCACCTCGTTACCGCGGCGGACTGACGGCGGCTGACGGAACCCGCCCAATCTGTGCGGATTTATTCATGTTTTATTAATACTGCCAATGAAACTTACGCCTGTGAAAATCAATCTTTGGTAGAATATCATGATGTCTCTCTAGTTTTTGAAAGAAAGAAAGGGCATGGTATTTAGATAGAAAAATTAACATTAGATAAGTTATTTAAAAGTTGATTAATTTAAGAATAGACAAATTTATGTTAATAATTAATATACGTTACGTGTTAACACACTAAGGATTAGTTCACACCGAAACGAGTCGCGGCGCTACATTTTTAGGAAATTATTCAGATTTCAACTTTATATATACTAAAGACGTTACACGTTTCATAGCAAGAGTATAGTTTTCGAGCTGCATACCAACGCTTTTTAAATTAAATATCATTGGAAAGATTAATTTAAAAATCGATTATTTTTAAAAGCGCGCAGCGTCCCGTTTTGGTGTGAACTCACCCTTGGTCTTGTTCGTGACAATATAATTACTGCGTGAATAATATAACAAACTCGGCATTATAATAAAAATAAATATAATTTCCCGGCCGCTACACCTTGTACCGTAACATCGAGTTCCCGTTACAAGTCCGCAGCCCTTTTTATTACAATCGCATCTATGAACTGATGGATTATAATCTGAATAGTAAAGGATTTTTAATGATAATTATTACTACCTATTATTAGATATGTTTGTGTACAGCTTTTCTTGCTCACGGGCAATTAAGTCGCGTATCTTTGGAAGGCATGCGTGGGGCCGAAGCCAGCACACAGAGGCCCCAACACACAATTTTAATTTAAATGTAATGTGTATTAAATTTGTGTATATTATAATAAAAATCTTAAATATGTGTCTAGTATAAAAGTATTAAATACATTTCCGTTGTCTGGTACCTGTAACACAAGTTCTTCGGATACATAGCACGGGGCTAGATTCACGTGGTGTGAAGCGTCCATACATATTATTATTGTTATAGCCCACGTGGTAATTCAGCCTACAATTTGCATCTCACGTTGCTTAGGCAACAAGTAATAAGTAAAGGTTCCATGCAAAAGCGAAATGAAAAGTCAAAAGCTTGGCAGTTCGCACAAAGAAAGCTCGATATGAGCATCGTCAATTCAGAGCTTTTGAACGCTTTGTGCGAGCTTCGTGAAGCTCAATCGCGAATAGACGACAGCCAATAACTGGGTACAGCCGGCGCAATATAATTGTTGCCCGTTTCTGTATTTAATTGTGGGGGATACTAGCGGGATGTTTCTGTAGTAGACTGTACGACAGTGGTAATATTAATATGACGTAGAATTTTAGTCGTAGTTTTCCGGGAAAAATATTACAAATTTAGTAGCTCACCTAATATTTGCTCAATTTGCCTATTGTTTTATTGTCTGAGTTCTTCGTTCGTTGTTTTAGCTACGACGTCTGTTGCTGAACATAAATGAGCAAAATAGAGGTGGCTGGGTTAATTGTTGTTTGTATCTATTATTATTGATTTTTTTGTCATTTTAATCCAAAATATATATTTTTTGTATTACAAAATATTCAATTGATTAATTAAATTTAATATTTTGTAATTTTATAAGTAATAAATTATATCTACTTTTATCATTTATATTTTTTAAATGTAACATAATACGAGTAATATTATAGTGTTGTAAGCAATAAAAGGCCATTATTAATTTCAAATAATTTAATTCACGATCATACATAACATTGACTAACAACACGACAGGATGCTAGTCCAAGTTGGTGACCTGGATGTATTCAATCAGTCCCCGGCTGGAATTAGGGAGTTCCCCCCGCCCCCGCCCCCGCACCCCGCACTAACCCCCGCCCCCGAGCGCGCGTGTCAATTAGCTACACCAGCACAGCTGCACCTAGATGTATGATCACTAGATACAACATAAACCAATAAGCAAATCAAAAATCAAAATATATGTCGGATGGGCTCTCATGATTTAGGATCATTCCTTCGTAGACTGTGGGCATCCACGGGTAAATCGTGAAAAGAGAAAAGAGTTACAATATCACTCTTTTATTCGTAATCACAATTTCTTTATAAATTTACTATTCACTACACTTTTTAAATTTACTTTACATTTACTTTACTTTACAAGTTTACTAAACTAAACGAAACATGACAGTTTCAAGACGTCTTGACTGTTTGCCGATTGTAACACGAATGAATTCATCTCGCCAAGATTGTCCCGACTCATGTCAAAGCGCGACATAGACATGTTGCGCCATTTTGCCACTTGGGGGCGCGCTTCCGTCTCGTTTTGTGTCTATATTCATATCCGGCTCCGACATATATTATTTCCAAATTAAACTTAACAAGCTTTATGCAAGTCAACAAAAATTCTACCACTGCGGCACTGGTTCAACCATAACTCTAACTATAACCCGACTATATAATAACCTAATTTACTTTAAATTTTATTACGAATCTAGTGAAGCCTCATTTCGTATAAGTAGTTCAGACGGTAACAAACATACATAGACTGCTACAGTCATTCCTTTTGATTTCGGCTTAGTTGAGTAAAAACTAATCTCGTTTGTCTATTAATACGAAGGTTTCCAATAATTAATTAGAGGCGTAGAATTAGAGACAGTGGATATAAACAATAGGTAAATATAGCTCACCGAATACCTAGGTGAAGGGCACTAAAGCAATTATACCAGAAGTTAATAGAATTTTACAATGACGGAGTGTACTTTTACTTAATTTTTTCCATTTTAAATGTTATAACCTAAGTACTAATTCTATGTGTATAAAAACGAACCATAAAATATGTGATGCTAATTTTATATTAATTGGTAGAAGCTAAATAAAGCCGAGTCTATGCGATAGTATATCCAGGTTCATCACGGTGTTGTGCAACCTGTGATCCGGTAAGCCGGTCCGGCGCGCGTCGGGCACGAATGTAATGAAACGCAAATAACCGGTAAACCCTGTTGCATACAACCAGCCCACCCACCTACAGTACCTACGTAGCACGGCTATATCTTCGTAGTACTGCTATATAATCGTAGCAATGCTATATGTTGGTAGCACGAGTATATATTCGTAGCACTAGTTTTTATTCGTACCAAGGTTATATATTCGTAGCACGGCTATATATTCGTACTAAAGTTATGTATTCGTAGCACGATTATATATTTGTATCACCACTATATATTCGTAGTACAGCTATATATGAAAATGAAAAAAAAAGAAAAATCTTTATTCTGTATCTTATATATATACGTTACATAATAAGTTGCTAGGGTATCTATTTAAGTATAAGCCTGTGTTTGTAGACCCCGTTCTAGCTGTTCTACGGTTTTGTAGTAGTGCTACGAGAATGTAGAGTTGCTACGTATATTTTGTTGTGCTACGACCTCGTAGCTGTGCTACGAAAACGTAGCACAGCTACGAACTATATCTCTAGACGAGATTTTGCGCATTGTATTGTTAACAGCGATTGAGACAAGTGGATTCTGCATACGTTACGTCAACTTATCGTTCACAGAGAAACAAAATTAATATCCCTTGAAACGCATAGATATTCTATGAAAATGATATTACAGATTTCAGAAAGACAACATGATTGAAAAAACAAATAAAAAATATTTTATTGCCAAATCAAAGTTAACAAGCGTTCAACCCTAGCCCCCCGGAAGAAGCGGCGTAAAAAACTCGCACGATGGCGCCGTGTCCGTCTTTTAGCTAAAAAATAGATTTTAGCTATCTTTTTTTAATATAATATATTTTTACAATGTAACTTGACAACTAAAAAGGTTTCTATGTTCCTGAGTAATGGATGTGAGTTGTTAAATTAGTGTATAATATAAAAATATTAAATATTTTTTCGTTGTACCTGTAACGCAAGTTCTTCAGATACTTAGCACGGGGTCCGATTGAAGTGGTGTGATAGCCTCCAAAGATATTTTTTTAATTCCTTCGTGAGTTCTATTTGCATCGGTTAAAATTATATTTAAATAAATAATAATAACATTCAAACGTTAACGATTTTCTCTTTTCGTTATACATCATTAATGAGACTTCATTTTGTTTAGTCAAAGTTTACTTTTGAATCGCCTTACAAAGGAATGTCAAAGAATAGTCTCGAGTTTCAACAGAAAGGACAATAATGGGACGATGAAGGTGAAGACTTCAAAGCGTGTCGTGTCGAGTGACTTTAATGAGGAACGCTCTCCTTTAATTTCATTTCAAACTGAAGGCTAATTGGCATGTTGCATTTTCTTTTTAATGTTACAACATATTAAACAAACTAGATTTTTTTTTAAATCTTTAAAAAGGTATGAACAATAATATAATATCTATGGACACTTCACACGTCAAGCTGGCCATGTGCTAAGTATCCGAAGAACTTATAGGTACCACACAACTTAGATACACTTTTATACTATATACATAAAATTATTCGGGAGAACGCGCCACGATCGCATATGAATCTAAATCGAATCAGTTTGGAGAGAGCTGAATTGTTGCAAAACGTTGCAGTTATTCCACGGTTGTTGTTACGAGAATTGGCCGACTGATAAACTTATAAATCAATGCCGCAGCGCTACAATGCCTTTGTTTATGGGTAGTTAACTGGAAAGATACCACGGCCTCATAGAGAACTAACGCTTTAGTTTCGCCGAGGGAGACCAGAGGACTAAGGGGTGGGGAAAGACCGCAGCACACTACGGACTGTTTACCATCAATAGTAGTCGCTTAGAATTGAACACATGAATCGATGAAGGTGATATGTCGCAAAAAAAATTACCTAAAAAATTGAGTTTAAACAGTCGCTTAAACATTTTAGGATATGAAGTAACGTATTCAATACATTGATTCTAGAGATAGATATTTAGATTAATGTACTTAATACTTTACGACGTATCCTAAAATGTTAAGTGACAGTTTGAATTCAATTTTCTCTAAATCATAATTTTGCTACATATCACCTTCATCCGTTCATGTCTTCAAGTATCAGACTTAGTGCGAGTTTTTATTACAGCTTGCCGTGAAGGTAACTACAATGTGTATAACATCGAAACAACGCCATTAGTGACAATAACTCTAACAATTAGTGACAGTAACTCATTTGATGAATCAAAAATTGTAATAAACTTCTTCACTGCAACCAGTGGCAAACACTAGCACTCAGCTTACGGAAGATTCCTTTTTTGGTTTGCTACTACAACTAATAATGTAGATAAAAGTGTAAGTAGTTTGTGTGTTATTACTATATAACTTGGATTTCCAACAAGAACCTACAGTACATTCAATAACTTCTATTGCTGGTATAACTCAGTTTATTCAAGGTTCGATTAACTTGTTAAACTATTTCACGATAAAACTATAGCCCCTACTTTATTTTTTATCGACCGAAATAGCCCAAGGCTTTTTCTTAGACGATGCGAATAAAGTCGTTACGATGTGGCAACACCGGCGCCCAGACACATAACGCCGGCCCTGGCGATGGGCCGCTCGCGTGACGCGCCTACACCGTGTGCCCACGAAACACGAGTGTAGTTCGCCAGCGGAGAGCGGATGAAGTCTATGCTAAATATGATTGAAGAGCACGGTCGCTATATGTAACGATATATACCGAACACCTCCTTGTTGCAAAGTGTGTGGGTAAAAGCAACCTTTTTTTTCTTTCGATGTCACAAGAGAAATGCATTACGTATCCCCCAGGGAGGGTCTCCTAAGTTGAGAGTCAAGCTCCTAATCATGATGCTTAGGAGCTTGGCTCTCAACTCCGGAGGTTGTGGGTTTGATTCAGAAAATTTGTTCTCAAGTCGGATTGCTTCAATCAATGCAGGCTGATTCTAAATGCAAGCTGATGAAAATCACCTGATTGTCCATCACGAAATATGATCTATGATTGGGTTAAGTTGGTATATGTCATGTTGGTCATTCCACTGGGTTACAAGAGTAAATGAAGAAAACCGTTTAATTTACACGTAAATTACAATGTATAATATTTTTTTTTTTTATCAATAAGGTCTACAAAAACGTCCGGAATAACAGTATACAGTAAAATGATTACATAATATTACGTGAAGTTCTACGTGATTGTTTATATGTGTCGTTTTTAGAAGCTGTGTAGACGGATAGAATTAAGGTTAATTTAATAAGTGTAATTTATACTGTAAAACTTATCAAATTAACTTTAGTTACTTTTACAAGCGCGAAAACGCTAGTAATATTATAGTTGCCTAATTAATTTTTGGTTAGATCGGTATATGGTATTTTAGGTTTAAAATATATTTTTTATTATTTTTGGTTTTGATTATATAATTAGATACTACTTTACACCAATTAGGTTTTGAGTAGGATATATTATATTGATTTTAGTATAAACCTAAAGACTCTTCTCTTCTGGGAAATATAAATAAAACACACGTTAACTCTTGAGCTCTTCTGTATATCGACTGTTAAGGAGTTACAAAAATAATACACAATGCATAGCGCATTTAAAGTGTTACACTAATTTATAACTATATTGCCTACGCTTAATACAATGTGAGCACTGCGTCCCTACAATACTCCCCCTCTTTGAAAAGAAATAATATGAATACATAAAGTAACAACAATTGAACAAATATAAAAATGAGTTACTATTACAATTTTTAAATATACTAACATAAAATGTTATTACAATCACTTAAAGAATAATGTTAGTGGTAAGTAACAATATATATTTTTTTACAAATAGTAGTTACATATAACTGTACGTAATTAGCAAATAGCAGATAGCAGATAGCAGATAATGCTGCATACAGCTGCTGTACATATTCAATAAACTTACTATAACAATGAAATTATAAACTTTTAATAAAATATCATTACCACTAAGCAAAACCTGTATAACCTGTGCGATCACAGGTCTTCGAATTGCACGGCCACTACGAGTGGTTTTCGATTGCAAATTCGTTTCGCTACACATAGCTTTCGATTGCAAATTTGAATCGTTACACGTGGTTTTCGACTGCAAATTTGAATCATCATAATCTTCATTTAAAATAAATGCAGGTTTCAGCCTTTCTACTGAAATAGTCTTATACTTATCTCCTATTTTAGTAACAAACTTAATACAGTGTGAGCACTGTGTCCCTACAGGTATCATACATATTTCACCGATCTACTCTTATAAAATAGTAGCGTAATTTTGTCCCCGCTCCCCGCGTGTTTCGTGGCCACTCACCATTAACTCCGTTCCAATGGGCCGATACTTCCCGCCGCCGCGCCGTGTTCAATCCGTTCACTATTCGCAATCGATGTCTCATTCCAAAACGTTGCGTCAATATCTTGTGCTAGGGCTATTGCCCACGTACATCCGTTTTTTGTATCCTGTAACACTAGTTCTTCGTATACTTAGCACAGGGCTAGATTGACTTTGTGTTAAGCGTCCATAGATATTATTATTATTGTAGATTTCAGGGGTTAATTTTTTATAGATAACTGCGCTATTTCCCTCAAAAGTGGTACCAAAATGTTTGCTTCACGTTATAATATAGATGGTGGTATTTCTTTTCTTGTAGTGCTAGCTTTATACTGTCTAAAACAATAAAGTAAGTTCTAAATAAATTAACTAAATACATTAAAATACAAAGTTTAATTGTTATAATCGCCAGAACTTGCCAGATATAACCGAGTGTACGGATACCGAGAATCGATATTAAAGTGTAATATCAATATCTGAATCGTTTCGTGTGACAGGCTGTCAGTATTGGGCGAATTAATGACAGGCGTCGTTAGGCGGGAAATTCGAGCGGGACCCGGGAATAATGAATTTACCGCCGCCGTTGACGTCGCAGATATTGAATGTCACATTCGTATTGTAGCGGTACAATCATAGAAATAGGATATAGAGGGTGTAAAAAGAGCAGTCACTATAACTTTGATATACGATTATACTACCTTTCCTCATTATAGATATGTATTTTTTTTATATTTTTTTGTCAAAAACTAAAAAAAAAAATTTCTTCCTTTTCATCATTTATTATTTTTAATCGCAAAAATAACAATAAATAAAAAAAAAATTTTTTGGAAATTTTTGTAAAAAAAAAAGAAAATAAAATACATTTCTATGAGAAAACTAGAATGAGAGAAGGTAGTATAACCATATCCCAAAGTTATAGTGACTGCTCTTTTTACACCCTTTATAGGTACATAGAAGGAGCGATAAAAGTAGAGCTAAAAACAGCGATATATCTTACAAATTTCAAATGCATAGATGCATGAGAGTAAAAGAGACAGCAACTTCATGATTTTTCGCGTTGTGTCAAGGTCAACGGACAGCTAGACTTCCCTTTCCTTCCCATTAGCATGTGTCGTATTGTGAGACAAGAACAGAAATATGCCTCTGCTCTTGCTAATTACTCCGGTATGCTTCAGTTATTAATCTGAGGGTACAATTAGTCTTTTGAATGATTTTTTTATTAATGTTATTATAGCCCCTTGATACACAAATAATGTTAAGCTAAAATTATTTAAGCATCATTTAAATACTTAATGTATATTAAGCTATTAACTAACTAAATATAATGTGCGAACGAGAAGGAAACAACTGTGACGTCACGTTGTTAACCCTCATCGTCGAGTTTGGGCTCGTTTCTGAAGGATGAAGATGACCACAGGAACTCAGGAAAGCTTGATTGAATTTAAAGAATAATAATAATAATAGCTCCCCTCACCGATTTCAGTGTCGGTAGCCGATTTTATTGAAACCAGGTCAGCTACGCAGGAGTTATTTTATAGTGCCCAAGTGTGTGCGCAATACACAGACACTCTCTCTTTCTTTTACTCTCATAACCCAGTGGGACGGATATCCCACAGGACTGGCGAGAGAACATGCGCAGGTCCGACTTTTTACATGCCCATCACGGATGGATCATCTTTCTTGTCAGACAATCAGGTGATCAGCAAGCATTGTCTTAACGAAACTTGAAATCAACAACGCGGGAATCGAACCCACGACACGACACCTCCGGGTCGAGAGCGAAGCTCAGAACCACTAGACCACGGAGGCGTTATTATATTATAATTTAAATATATATTTTTTTTATCTATGGACTTTTCACACCACGTCAATCTGGACCCGTGCTAAGTATCCGAAGAAGTTGTGTTACAAGTACCAGACAACGGAAATATATTGAATACTTTTATACTGTACACATATTTAAGATTTTTATTATATTATACACAAATTTAATACACATCCATGACCCAGGAACATTGAAAACTATTTTTTTGTTCCCTCGGCGGGATTCGAACCCGCGACCTCTAGCTCGAGCACCAACGCGCTCAACCACTGCGCTACGAAGGTCGTCATATTAGGGATGTAAGGACATCAATGGCGGCCGGCAGCCATGTTGGGGACCGTTTGTAGCTTGTAATGTGGCGGTGCCATTCAATTATGACTGGAAATGTGAATTTATGTGACGTTTATGACGTTTTCTCCTAATTTAAATGATTCATGATAAATGTAAACAAACTTTTCTGTTTCTTGAAAAAAGAAATAGAATTTTTTTCACTTTCCGTTTACAACAAATCTGCTAGTACTATTCAATATTAATTACTGTTGATACGTAAAGCAAAACCTTGAGTAGGCACTGTTTAACGAGTATTATCCAAACGGAGGAATATGAAATATGTCATTAGTTTATGTGGAGGTTTTAGCGGGATTCGAACCCACGACCTCGACCGCGTACTACTGAGCTACAGAGGTCACAAACTTTAACTCTGCCGCTACGAATAAACACGGTATCAAGTTTTATGTTACAGTATGGCATTCAACATTCCTACTGTCCTTATGTAACATGCCGCTAAGGTCACAGGTGAGGCGACCCGCACAGTGTGACCTCGACCTTTGGAGTTGATTGTGCTACCGTTACAAAGTAGCATAAATTAGTTAATACGGTGTCATAGAGCTAACAACGATAATGTATAGACACGGCGTTAGATGACCTCATTTCCTTTTTTGGCCCTACAATAATTGGCCTTGGTCTAAATGGTACGAAAATAAGACACCTATATCGTCTTACATAATAAATGGATTATCCCTTTACCTCCTTTGTAAATATATTGACCTACAGGAACACTGTATTATTTCGGGAGAAGTTGTAGCCTTTGTGTTAATCCGGAACCAATAAAATAAAAGTATAAAAAACTATAACCTGACTTCGCAAAAAAAGGGGTCTAAAAAGGCTGAAACAAGAAAGTAATTCAACTTGAAATTCAGATATGCATAGGTACAGATATGATCAAGGTAGAGCCGTGGTCGTACCCGCTATTAGGATTGTATATTTCAACAGCAGACGATTACGACCGAAACGGGACCGAAACCCCTTTTTTTTGCAAAGTCGGGTTATAGTTTTTTATACTTTTATTTTATTTTATATTTTTCTGTTTCCAAATTAAATATAACATTATATTTTCAATAATTTAATCATTACATAGTAGATAAGTAACTAAAAACTCCTAGATACTACTTGTACGACCGCATTATAAGCGTTTATTTTGAATTTAACAATAAAATGTAATAATTAATAAAATATTTAAATACACATTTGTGATGTGCTTGCCAATCGATTGATATCTCATTTATTAAAATCGGACCAGGAGTTTAGCCGCTACGAGGGAACATACATACATACATACATACATACATACATACATACATACATACATAGACTGCCAAAATCGTAATAAAGCGATATTTTAAGTTTTCCATTTTATGAAATGAGTGACGCAGAAAAAAAAGCAAAAGAGAAAAAAACAAATGAATTACGGTTTTCAAAACACAAATGCATGAGTAAATAGCTGTTTAAATTTGAATTTGGAATTCCTAACCAAAGAGGATATATTTAAGATCAAAGTGGCCAGTACGACAAAACGCCAATTTCATATGTAAGGACCTAATACCATGCCGACCTATGTAGCGCAATGGTTAAGCGTGTAAATGCTCGAGCTGAAAGTAGCGGGTTCGAATCTCGCCGAAGAAACAAAAATGTTTGTCTGTTCCTGGATCATATAATATAATAAATACATCTTATGTATAAAAATGAATCGCTGTTCGTTAGTCTCGCTAAAACTCGAGAACGGCTGAACCGATTCGGCTATTTTAGTCTTGAAATATTCGTGGCAGTCCCGGAAAGGTTTAAACGGTTTGTATTCTCAACGAAGTGGGCACTGGTCAGCTAGTCTTATATATAAAAATGAATTGCTGTTCGTTAGTCTCGCTAAAACTCGAGTACGGCTGAACCGATTCGGCTATTTGTAGTCTTGAAAATATATTCGTGGAAGTCCAGGGAAGGTTTAAACGGTTTATATGCTCAACGAAAATGGGTCAGCTAGTTAATATCTAAATGTCTATATCAAGAGGTCTGTGGTCGCAATTCGCAAACGTTTTCAGTAAGTTGACATGAGAGTATTCGGGAGTTTACTCACTAACTAGTCCCTTGACATGCGGTTCATTTTTAATGGCTTTCAACCCGTTTTGGTTAACGTTTCAAACTTTGTTTATTTCCGAACGAGATAACTTTGACTGAATTAAAATTTAAGTGTAGAAAAGTCAACCAGTGACCGATCTGATGGTGATTTGTTATAGCTAAGAACACTCTCAATTACCTGACGTAATCGAAATTCAAACAAAAAAAACGGATCAAAATCGAATAATCCGTTTGGGAGAGAAAATAATTTCTATACAGCCAAAATCAATCCCCTCGCGGTTCATCCGATAGGTATGAAAATTAAAACCGAATTTACCTACCAGATGAACCGAACTACTTTATAGTAACACTAGCTGTACCCGCGACTTCGTTTGCGTGGTTTTTGAGTGACTTAAACAGTTAATACAGCGTATGCAACGAAAGTCCCCAAATGTAAATAATTTTCCCAGTTTTTGCAACATTTCTCACTTCGCTCCTATTGGTCGTAGTAATGTTATATAGCCTAAAACCTTCCTCTATAAATATACTATCCATCAGAAACAGACTTTTTTTCAAATCGGAACAGTAGTTCCTGAGATTAGCGCGTAACTCTTCCGCTTTATAATATTAGTATAGATTCAGATTAGAGATAATTTATTATCATCAAAGGCAAGATGCCACTTGCGTGATAATATAGTTTTTCGTAAGTCTAAGTATTGATTCGGTGGAGTTTGTATTCTCGACCTCCTTACCTGCTGACGAGCCACTACTGAACCGCAGGTCAAATCTTCGTTAAATTTGTAATATTTAATAAATAGTAATTGTAACGATGATCGACTGTTGCATAAGGAAGGGGATAGCAGCGAGCTTACTCCCGACACAATCGAGAATCGAATCAGCTCGATCTCAGCAGCTTTTGGTATTTTATTTGGTAGATTATTTTGAAACTAACCAGGATAGAGAAAAGCGATAGATCATACTTGTTGTACTCCCGACCATATCAATCGACGGATAATCAAAATAAACAAACGTCAATTCATTCGGGAGTACGCCGCACGATCGAATCTGAATCACAATCGAATCAGTTTGGAGAGTAAGGCCCCAGTCCTATCGAACAGCTACAAAGGCGAGTTTCCACATCGTGTGTCGCGTCACAAACTTCGATGTACCAATATTGTTCATGTCCCACACGCCGGTCGCCACGAGTGCGGGGGTCGGCGGACATCTTGGAAACACTTTTTAAGTCGAACTTATTTATATCCGTTGAGAGAAGCGCAAGATCTAGAGGCTCGCCAAGGGTGATACTGAGTTCCGCCGAGTTGTTGGTGGAGTTGAGGAGTAGTAGCTGCGCCCAGCTATTTCTCCGGGTGCAGCAGAGACTGATATACCCACGGGTAGCCTCATCCACCGTGGAATGATCAAAAGCTTTCATCTCGGCGTGAAAAGAGTGCGTTGAGAGTGCAAATTCTTCATGAAACTGTATTGAGCTTTACGTATATTGTATATTATAAAATATCTACCGAATTATAATTAAAATTGTAGGGCTGCTGGAAGATATTTCTTTTTGAAATAGAATATCTTTATTTGTACAAGAAAACATAAATATTTTTACAAAACCAGAAAGTAATAATAACAATTATTGAATTGTGTTTTCGAGCGCAAGCCAAATAAGCAGTACCTTCGTCATCTTTCTTAGTAAATTGTTTGTGTTAATGTTTCTTGTGTACAATAAATTGTTAAATAAATAAAATATACAGTAATATAAGCAATCCATTAAAAAACCTGCTCCTAGTTAAATTGTAAAATATTTAATCAATCTTCCCAATAATTAAATTCCGTTTATTCAACGAACGAGAAATTAATAAAATAATAGTGAAGGCACGAGGAGCGAGGAGCGAGGAGCGAGGAGTGAGGAGTGAGGAGTGAAGATGATCGTTAGCATTCCAAGCATCGCTGGTTGAGCTCTGTAATTTATTCTGTCCAATATTTTAGAAATAGAAACAATTTTTGAATTAGTTGCAACCGTAATATTTGTATTGTGCGTTTTCTTGTAAATGCTCTCTGTTCATTTTAACATGTCAATGTAATATATTTCATACATTTTTACCCTACAATACTCTCTCAAAATTCTACACATTGTACTTTTCTACACTTCTCAAAAATATACGAAGATTATGTAATTAGTTAATATTTTTTTAACTGTTTATGTATCTTTATAAAAAACTATTATTTTATCACGTCGGATTATCTGATGAATATATCGAAAACATTGGGTAAATTGGACAGAGTTGCTACTTGTAAAATATGTTGATAAAACATTTATTTTATTGGATTTACCTCAAAATGTTTGTTTAAATTTTGTATTTGCTCTAGAGCTATCGAGATATTTCCTCGATTCTTCATACCACATGGTCTCTCTACCCGAATGTGATTACACAACAATTTGGAACCGCTCGAGACTCTCCGGCCCGAGGGAGGCTGCGGAACAATAAAAATCACGACTAGTTTTATTCTAAACTAGCTTTGCCCGCGGCTACTTTCAGAATCTTGAAGGGCGAGACAAGCGCGAACATTTTCTTTAAATATTCATTTCGTCATCAAATGGAAATTGTATAGAAATTAATACGTCTCGGTATCCTTATGTAATACTGCGACCTGTCGCACGTCATGTGTCGCGGGGATTGTGCAGTGCTCGTTATAAGATTTTCTAAATGTTTGCATGCTATATGTAATTATGTATGGGTGTAGCTAAAAGTGCCTGAGCTTGTAAATTTTGTAACAATATATTGTACTTACCATTTTTAAAGCAAACAATTGAAATGAAATGAAATAAGGGGGAATGCCAGTTTTAGGCCCAGAAATGAACACAAATGTATCTATATTCAAAATTTACATCAGAATTTTTGGTAGTCCATTTTACTATTCATAGAATAATTCTGTTCTGTACTATCTGTTACAGTTTAGGCATGTTTCTAAAAGGTGTAAAAGAAATGAGTGATAACACTTTAGGGTGTGTATGTGCCTCCTATGTAGAGTTCACTGTGCTGAAAGACTTAGTTTGAAGTTAATTTTTCTCGAACATCATAAATTTGCCTATACAATAAGTAAAGAAAAGTAACTGTTTCAGCGTTGGTACTTTTACAGTAAACTCTATTTACGGGACCCATACACCCTTAAGTATTATTATTCATTAATATTACAGCCTGTATGTATTACAGCCTGTATGCCTGTATAATTAGAATCAAAATATTTTTTCTACCACCGGTTCATATAGAATAACAAGTAAGTACTGGAATATAATAATATTCTGATATCCTTACAGTAACAAAAAAGTGTAAAAACTATAACCCGACTACCCAAAAAGGGGTCAAAAAAGACTGAAATGATAAAATAATTTCATAAATTCATGGACAAAATGGTCAAGGTAGAGGCGTGGATCACATCCGCTGATTATTATCGCAGCATTACAAATCGATTGATAATTTATTAAAATCGGACAGGTAGTGTGGCTGAAGGAACAAACATACATACATACCTTTACCGAAGTCGGTTAAAAAACTTAGCTATGATTTCTTTGTCGACAAAGCAAACGCGATCAATACGATAGCAAATTATGATTCGTCTCTCCATTTAAAAAAAGTGCTATCTAACGAGACAATTTAAGCTGACAATCATGAAACTATATAAAAGAAAATCGCTATTCCAAATATAGAACAGAAATAGGTTAACGGTGTATATTGATTCTGTGTTGAGCGCGACTCAGCGGGGAATTAGTTGAGTGCTTAAATAATATATTACTAGAGGCCTGGTGGACACAATACGTCATCAATAATGCATTTACAAGAAACATAAGCATAAGCTAAAACAGGCATAAGCTAGATGTAGCAGTGATTAGAATTAGCAAAGTAAGAAGATGTTTTAGGTGAATGTATACGCCTGTACAATAGGATCTCATAAAACGTTCAATAATAAATTTAAAAAAGTAATCACAGAATGTTAGTGTGCTGATCCTTATTATATCTATATATATATACAGGGTGTAAAAAGGGCAGTCACTATAACTTCGTGGGGTTATAATCAGGCAAGAGATATTATATCCATTGGTACCAGTCATTTGCTTTTAATCCATTGTTTAAAAAATTTAAAAATTTTCAATAGGCAATGTACAACGTGCACAACACAGCGATCAGCTGATTACGCTGAGAGGTCAATAGCACGCGAAGACGTTTATTACATACTAGGGCAAAAATTATAAAATTTAAGAATTTAATGCGGAACGTTGTTCCAAGCAGTTCAGCCTTGCGACTAAAAATAATAAATTGCAAAAAAATTTTTTTTTTCAAATAATAAATAATGAAAAAAATTCATTTCTAGAACGAGAAAAGGTCCTTTAATCATATCCCAAAGTTATAGTGACTGCTCTTTTTACACCCTGTATATACGAGTAATAAGCAATACAAAGGTTTCACTTCGATAGTTTACAATCTAACGAAAAATAATGCATTAAATTGTAAGGATTCCGCTTTACAATTTCTCTATAATTTACAATATCGCAAGAGAGATTATAAACTAACGGTGCATACAGTTATACAGTGTTATATTATATAGAGCTGTAATTACCTCACCAGAAGTCGGAGATCTCCCTTTGGGGCTACCACTATACCCACATGAGTATGTTGTAGTGGTGTATGTTGTTATTTTACTGATTCCATTTATCTATAAGCATTGTTAAGGTTTCTGCACCCCTTCCTCCACAAGAACTTAATTAACTTTCAAACTTCTCATTTTGTTTGATACTCTTCAAACTATACTCTAAGTTTTTGCTTCATGTAATATTATGATATAGTTAGTAAACAGTTACCCCCGGTTTGTGAAAGACCGATTAAATCGTCGATCACCTAACATTTGAGTTAGCGAGACATTCTTAACGCTCATTGGTCAGCGAAGCCAGTTTGCGAAGTTGTTCGCCAATGAGCGTTTAAAATGGTTTTGACTTTGGAATCAGCTGTATGATAATGTAAGGTCAATAACATATTCATGCCAGTTTTTTTTTGTAATTTCATAGAATATAATAACATTTATTTGAGAAAAGCAGGTAGATACAATTCCATAAGATTTTTTTTTTATTAGCTTATTATTTTTTAACTTCACATTGTCAGTAAATGATGTGGCTGATTTTGCAAAACGCTGATGATGATGACGTGTGCCCGCGTCAATACTGTATCCCACGGGAATATTGTACTTTTTAGGGACAGAGAAAGTCCCTTTTATATTCATTTAATGTCCATCCAGTCCAGCTTTTTGCACACCAAATTTTATTAAAATTGGTTTAGTCGTTTACGCATGAAAGAAAGAAGCAACAAATAACATACACACTCACAAACTTTCGCGCTTAATAAATAATAATGCTCACACAATTTATTTACTTATTTGTTGAGCATAAGACTATCATAACCATTAATATCAGATGGTTGCCGGTAAATCGATACGTCTGCCGCTTGTTCCACATAGCCCTTAGCCCTGCGCCCCACATCCGCGGTCGTCGACCTGCAAGGTCGGCATCGATTGCAGGGATTACTGAAAGTGAGAACAAAGGGCTTGTTACTGACAGTTTGAGGACAGTTGAAGGATAGATAGCTTTAGAGGAAGGGCTTAAGGGTCAATAAAGGTCGAAGTCGTCAATAGTAAGGTAATTGTTATGAAAGTTCGTTAAATGCATTGCGAGCTATCTGTTCACGAGGGTCATGTTGCCGTATGCCTCATTTACGGCGCTGGTGCGCTAATAAGCGCAGCGTTAATAAAACGCGTGTGTGCGAGGCCTAAATTTTTTTTTCGTGACATGTCAAGCGTATGCATATAATATGTAATTGACAACTACGTATTCGCAACAGTATAGTCAATTATCAATAATAATTTATGCTAAGTCCTTTTACCACTCTACCGCACTCTTGTTTTTCCATAAAACCTACTCATAAAGCAGAGTTCGTCAATACACTCTGACATTGGCGACTCACTAAGGAGCCATTTTTGAAGAAGAAGAAGACATGCTTAGTCCGAAGGGTTGGCTTCTACAGCAACTAGTATCAGCTAATTCTAAGTAATTCCTTTACTTAGATTTCCTCTAATTCTTCAAATTAATTGGCTCACGGCACAACCGTCACACGTTCACTTTACACAATAATACTTCATGTATTCAGTAAGAATATGAGTGTAGTCTGGGTGAGCTGGGATCTCAGACTACAAGTGTTATGCGAGTATTTTATTGCCGTTCTGTCGGGAGCAAAAACTAGACGAGATTACCGTGGTTTATCTCAATGGTTTTGGGGTATGACTTGAAATATGGCGATCAAATATGGCCGTCCGTGTAGTGTAGGGTAAGATTACAGAGATTCGTTTATTCACTTTGATAATGACATGTCAAAATTGACCAATGACGCTCAAGGCGTGTTCACATGAATCATCAATTGAAGTAAGGGCGTGTTTCACCAAGCAATTTTAAAGTTAACGCCATGTTAAATATCATGTTATCCCTCTCGTATTTCCTGCCATGAACGAGATGGCATGGTATTTTAACATGGCGTTAACTCTAACATTGCTTGGTGAAACACGGCCATAGCCTTTTTGATTTTTTTTCTGTTTTGCTTCTCTGCTGCTGTGCACTGCATTCTTGACACGAATGGTGTAGACTGTAAATAGTCATTATCACTTATGAGCGTTAAGTGATAATCCCCCGTTTAGTTTCAGATCAACTAATCAGTGTTCAGGTCTCTCGTCAGTTGTCACATTCAGTATTAAATTTCCCATATATGTGAAGAGGAATTTTTGTACCCCATGTGGGATATTATTTATTCATGAAAACTATAGCTACATTAAGGAGAGGTTCTGTCAACCGCGAGCTGCTCGGCTCAATATACAATATACATGCACAGTGAAATTGTGTCGAATTCAGTTCAGTGAACCCCGAAAAGTGCGGCTTTCCGTTCTACAGTGCAATTCTCTCAGCGACCGGTCGAGGCTGTGCTCGTCGCTGTGATCACGAATGTCACCGCCGTCACATGGTCGGCTGCTATAGTTGTCTATAGCGTAAAACCATGTACGAAACGAAATTAGTAATTAGTATTTTCCAACAGTGGCGCTAGGTGGCGGTTTCCAGAATGTGCCTGGAAATCGAAAAAACAAAAATAGCCAGTCGAATTGCCAGTATTAGGGTGACACCATTTTTAGTACTAGGTCGTGTCTCTGTTATATATCTACTTTGTGGTGAAACATATATTAGTAGTAGGGATTCGCCGGTTCTGGCTCACGAGCCAGAACCGGCGAATCTACAGGGGTTGGTCGGCCAACTACAGGGGTTGGTCGGTTAAAAAAAAAAAAAAAAAGTTTGGTGTCAAAATAGGGGTTTTCCGCTACGCCCGATCGATCTATGCGATCCATTTTTGCGTATCTGCACTCCTTAACGTTTTAGGTTTTGCATAAGGAAAGCACTAATAGCACTCATTACACTAATCGTTAAACTCCTCAATGTCTAATGACCATGCGCATCACGCGTTTTGTAATGAACGACATTCTAAACTTAATGACATAGTCGTAATGGCATTGATAATAAACAACATTCCTTTGGTATGTTTCCAAATAATTGAAGTCGAGATTAAAAAAAATAAAACTCGGGTTTAATTTCGAATAAATCCTTTATTTCAAAATAACTCTTTCATTAAATCTTAAAACAAGATTTGAACATCATATTCAAAAACAAATCATTCCTGAGTGTATCGCTGCCAAATTCATTTTGAAAGTCTTTCAATGACTTGTTTTTAAATTTATATAGTAAGTACATTAAACAGTACTCTCCACACACTGACGTATAATCATTTTGTAACCGAACATTATTAAAACGCCATTTCCTTGCATTTCTGTTCAAAAACATTTTATGCATCCCCGTAGGGAAACGACCATATGTGTCAAAGTATTCCCCGACCCCATTACTGTCTATGTGGATGGCTACCCAGTGGGAACCTGGTTTGGAGTCCGGATCCAAATTGCTTATAAGGAAAGCGGGAACCGTGACATATATCGGTAATCGGTTCGCAGCATAAGCGTTATAGTGTAAGCTTGGATGGATATTTTTTAAGTATGCTTGTATTTGTAAAGTGTCCATATTTCTTTTACAAGACTATTTAATTCGCTCTTTCACACGCGAGTGAAATAAATAAGCTGTGACCGTCTTATTTAACATGTCATCGACAGGGGTTTTTAAATAAAATGAAAGCATAACTTTAAAAGTAATCATTTATTATAATATATTATTTAACACATTCAAATTATTTTACAGAGTGAGAACTTAATAATAATTATACATAGATATATATAATACAATATTTACTATCTTAGCTACTAAAGTCAGCAGTTACATTGCGATTTTTATCAATTTCAATAACATTATCGAACTCTGCATAAACAACGCAATTGATCGTTTGAGTCAGAGCAGATTCAAAGCGAACTTCTAATCTCACACTACCGTGTCTAATTAAATTCCAATGAGTAGATGAATTGGCTGATAAATCAGGTGTGAGATCAAATGCTAACAAACAATAACCCTTCGAATACTTATCGTGAGATATCCCATTACCTTCGTTGAGAAAATGTATACCTGTTCCTGTAAATAATGTATGATAGGTTGTAGTAAAAATATTATTATCAAAACATGGTTGTAAAGCTTTTGAAGGAATTTGTTGACCGTCAATATATAAACAAAAGGAATTCATTTTGTAGTTCTCAAAATTAAACGGATTTTTAGACAAACAACCATTAAATGCTGCATTATTTACAAATCCAACTATACATCTCTTAGGTACTTGACACAACGATAGTAAAAAAAATGTTCCCGTGGGATATTGACAGAGAGACAGAGTCGCGGAACAAAGGTACTTATAAATATATTTTGTGGTTTTTGGGATTCATTAAGTACTAGTTTGTTTAAACTAGTTGTTAACTATCTAATTTGTGTGTCGAAACTAGATAACTAATGTTTATTTAATTTGATTCTTATGCAACTTGTGTACTATGCTTGTATAAATATGAAATGCTCTCCGAATCGATACAGAGTGCAGTAAAGTTTAAGTGTATCACTACTCAGAGTCAACATAAAATGGAGGTAAGATATTTTTCTTCTTTTTATTTTACTAATGCAAATAGTTTAATTTTAATATTCTAGTAGTTATATTTTTTATGTTTTTTATTTCAGAACAATTTTGCTGAAAATACTTATAAAACATTCTACTTTGAATCTCCAAATAGTGAAACGACCGATTTGGAAATAGTACCTACTCAAGAAATAAACCTAAGTAGAAAAAGATCACCGCTTCCAAGTTTAGATGAACTATTCAATGTTCAGAAAAGCAAAAAAAAAAAAATACTATCTTCATCAGTATCACGAGTACAAAATAGTGGAGACACAGTTTTCGTCTCTACTAACACAGATGATGGACAAACTGCTTCACATTTGATAAAAATCGAAGTATATGATTTAAAGAAGATTTCAAAGATACCAAGCAACGAACATTGGAAAAATACGGAGACAAAGATAAAATTATACACATCGCAAACAAACAAAAACTATGAACATATTCAGAAGTTGATATTTAATTTAACTAAAGAAATATGCACGACTGACAATTGCAAAAAGTATTTTTTTAGCAAGAATGGATGCAATTCATAATAACATAATATAACTGTAAACTCTATTGTTCTATTCTTACTTATGATTTAGTCGTTAATTAATTGTAGTGATCGTTAGTTCGTTAAATAGGGTTTGTTAATATTTGTACCTGTGTTTTCTCTACAAATACCCCAGACATCGATTTTAATATGTTAGTTGGACTACTAGCTTTCAAAAGGATATTACATCTTTCTATTTTTCCTTTCTAAAAATGGATACATGCACGAGCATATTCTTTGATTCTCAAATAGAAGAAATTCTAGAAGACATAGAGTTAGTTAGATTGTGTCAAGATGCTGAAGAATTTGATACGCTTGCAAACTGTTTCCTCGAAGAGTTTGTTGAAAGTCAACATGAAGCCGATACAAAAAGTAACAAGTACGTATAACTCAATAAAATATATTTATAATATTTAAATTTTGTATACATTTCATTGTAAATAACAACTTGTTTATCTTTTTTTAGCCCACCACAACTACAAGCTGGAGGATCCATAAAAAGAAAGTCTGACAGTGTGATCAGTTCGGAATCTAAACTTCGAAATACAACATCAACTTTCTCTAACATCACTAGAGAATCATGTATTGGAACAACTGCAGGAGGCTTACCAACCGAAGGAACCGATGTCGCTGCTGCTTCATATCCGGATAACATACCCACAGAACCCCACACAGGTACCGATTCAGATAACGTATATTGTAGCGCTTGTCAAAAAGAACTACGTAGGCGTACACAAACCATTTAAAAAGTAATCTTCACAAAAACAATGTTCTTAGAATAGAAGGTTCTCTAAAAAATGTTTCCATAATTGAATCTGCCTTTGGTCAAAGAATCATTACTTATAGAATTTTTAATAAATCTCAACAAAATCTTGGAACATTCCAAACACCAGAAATATTCATAAGTTCTATCAAAGACGAAATATTTAAATTACTCGAACGTTCAATTATAATTCATACCATTTTTAAAGTTAATTTTATTTTAAACGCTGAATTCATACAACAGAGCAAAAATAATACCTGTAACACTTTCGATTTTCAAACAAGTAATTTTATAATTTTTCGCGGAGATGATTTAAACATCTTTTTAGCTTCATTGAGTAATACTTTAACAAATCAAATAAGTAGCTTTGAGAAAAAAGACAGCGGATGGAGTCTGAAACAAATCATAAGCCTGGATATGAATGTTAATAAGTTCAATCCGCTTCGTGGTACTTCTTATATTGATTTACCCCAGGATATTAAAACTAAAAAGGCTGTTATTAATGTTAAAAATCTCGACTATATGTGTTTTAAATGGGCATTGCTCTCTGCATTATACCCAGTCAACAAAAATGTTGAACGAGTATCTTCATACAGCATGAATGCAAATAAATTAAATTTTAATGGTATATCATTCCCGGTGAAGTTAACCGATATTCACAAAGTTGAAAATTTTTAATAGTATAAGTATTAACGTTTTCGGATTGGAATTTAATAATGAAGTTAAAAAAAATAATGTTATAGGTCCCTTGTATTTTACTAAAAGTCGCAAAAACGTTCATATTAATTTATTATACATAACAAATGGAACAAATAGTCACTATTGTTATATAAAGAGTTTATCGCGTTTGGTAAGCAAACAACTTTCAAATCATCATCATATGGTTTATATTTGTGATGGGTGTTTATTATACTTTCCTACAAGTGAAAGATTATCAAATCACCAACAAAATGACTGTTCTCATGTAACTGTCGAATTACCAAGTAGCGAAAAAAAATTTAAAAATTGGTTTGCAGAACCAACATCTAACGATAAACTTAGGTTTGATCATTTTGAAAGAAACTTAAAAATACCTTTTGTAATATATGCAGATTTTGAAGCTTTTCTAAAGCCAGTCCATTCATGTGCTAACAATTCATCTAAGTCTTATACCAATAGCATTCAAAAGCATGAACCTTATAGCTTCGGATATTATATAAAGTGTTCTTATGATGAAACTTTATCAAAATATGAAACTTACAGCGGACCCGATTGTGCAAATGTGTTCATGAGTAGATTATATAATGATATACGATTAATTTGTAATAAAAATAACTTGCAAAAAGCTGCTTATCCTCTAACTGATGAAGACAAAAACAAAATTGATGATTGTTTCATTTGTTGTATTTGTGAAACAATTTTAGGTGAAGATAAAGTTTTAGACTTTGATAGGAATACTGGAAATTTTAGAGGTGTGGCGCATGACTTATGTTCAAAAAAGTTTAGGCCTCCGAATTTCGTTCCAGTATTTCTTCATAATTTAAGTCACTATGACTCACATTTTATAGTTCATGCGCTCAACTTTGTTGAAGGACAAGTTGACTTGATACCTCAAAACAAGGAGAGATACATTTCTTTCACTAAAACCTTATTTATTAACAATGAAATGTTTAAATTGAGATTTGTTGATTCATTGAAATTTTTGCCTTGTAGCCTTGATAATTTGGCAAAAAATCTTAAAGATGAACAGTTTCATACACTCAAAATGAATTTTCCCAACAACCTAGACTTTGTTCGCTTAAAAAGAAAAGGTGTTTATCCGTATGAATTCGTGACATCTTATGATAGTTTAAAAGTGACATCCTTACCTAGTCAAACCCATTTCTATAGCACATTAACTGATTCTAATGTATCTGATCATGATTACAATCATGCACAAGATGTTTGGAACCATTTCAAATGTTTAAATATGTTAGATTATTCTAACTTATACCTCAAAACTGATGTTTTACTTTTAACAGACATATTTGAAAATTTTAGAGATATTTGTATTAGAACTTATAAATTAGATCCAGCATACTATTATACTGCACCTGGCTTAAGTTGGGATGCTATGTTGAAGTATACTAAAATTGAATTAGAGCTATTAACAGACTTTGATAAAATAGCGTTCATCCGAGCAGGTATTCGTGGTGGCATATCACAATGTAGCACTAGATATGCTAAGGCAAATAACCAGTATATGACTGGTTATGATAAAATAAAATCAAAATCTTTTCTTGCATACTTTGATGCAAATAATCTATATGGTTGGGCAATGTCTCAATACCTTCCTGTAGACGGATTTGAGTGGGTGGATCCTGACATCGACTTTGATATTCCTGATACATGTGAATATGGCTTCATTTTGGAAGTTGATTTAAAATATCCCGATAAACTTCACGATTTGCACTCCGATTTACCTCTATGTCCTGAAAATATTTGTATAGGTAATACGAAAAATGTTAAGCTAGTTCCAAATTTGAATAATAAAACAAAATATAAAATTCACTATAGAAATTTGAAACAATGTCTTAAGTTAGGTATTGAACTACAAAAGGTTCACAGAGTTTTAAAATTTAATCAAAGTCCTTGGCTACAAAAATATATTGATTTAAATACTAAACTAAGAACAAAGGCATCATCAGATTTTGAAAAAGATTTTTATAAACTTATGAATAATTCAGTTTTTGGTAAAACTATGGAAAACATTGAAAAAAGAGTAAATGTAAAGCTTGTAACCCATTGGGAAAATCAAGGTAAGTCTTTAGGAGCACAAGACTTAATAGCAAAACCAGAATTCCACAGTATGTCAATATTTTCAGAAAATTTAGTAGCAGTTCAATTACGGAAAACAAAAATTGTACATAATAAACCTATTTACTTAGGGTTTTGCATTTTAGATATTTCAAAAACACTCATGTATGAATTCCATTATGATTATGTTTTGAAAAAATTTGGTGAGAAAACGAAATTATTGTATACTGATACTGATAGTTTTATATACCAATTTTTTACTAATAATTTATATGAAGATCTCAAACCTGATTTGATGTTAAGGTTTGATACATCAGATTATCCATCCGATAATTTATTTGGTTATCCTAGAATAAACAAAAAAAAGTTAGGGTATTTTAAAGATGAAAATAATGGTGATATTTTAGAAGAATTTGTAGGACTCCGATCGAAAATGTATGCATTTACAGTAGATAAAAAAGTCATCGCAAAAGCCAAGGGTGTGAACAAAAGTGTTACAAAAAAGTTAGAATTAGAAAATTATAAATCTTGTCTTTTCAATAAAAATATTCAAAACCATACCATGCATAGGTTTAGGTCAATAAAACATACAATATTTACTCAGGAAATTAATAAAACTTCTTTGTCATACCAAGACACTAAGCGCTACATATTACCAAATCAAATCGATACGTTGGCATGGGGTCATTATAAATTGAGAGAACTGTAAAAAAAAAATGTACTTATTTAGTTATATATTATTATATTTGATAATGTTATCATGTTTTTTTTTTTTTGTTATCACATTTGTGTCAATGCATGTTTTTTTTGTATTTTTTTTTTATTATTTAGAATTGTGTTTAATTAATATTTGTACATATATTATATTATAAAAAAGAATATGAGTTTTTTTTCTTACCACCATTGTATTGTAATGTTTAAGAACCATTAAAACTGTTTAAAAAGATAAAAAATACTCATTGTTTTCTTATACCTCGTCTAATCCACACGTGACAGAAATGAATCATTTTATTCATCCATTTACTGCAATAGTTGCAGGACCTAGTGGTTGTGGAAAATCAAATTTTGTTACAAAATTTATTGAAAATATGAAAGAAATATGTAACACTTCATTTTCCCAAATAACATGGTGTTTTGATGAGATGCAACCTCTATACAATTTGAAAAATGTTAACTACTTTCAAGGATTACCCGACTTAAGTATGTTTGATGGTAATGAAGCCAATTTGATTATAATTGATGATCTGATGAGAGAATCTGATGGGCGAATTGTAGATATATTTACAAAAGGGAGTCACCATAGAAATTTAAGCGTATTTTACATAACTCAAAATCTTTTTCATCAAGGAAAAGGTCAAAGAGATATTTCTTTAAATTCGAGCTATATCATTTATTTTAAAAACCCCCGTGATAAAACACAAATTCGATATTTAGCTCGTCAAGTCTCACCAGATAATGTAAGATTTGTTCAAGATGCTTATAAAGATACAACGATTGATGCACATGGTTATTTGATGATAGATCTCAAACAAAACACCAATGACGTGTATCGTTTTAAGACAAACATATTCAATGATAAAACCTGTTCAGTTTATGTACCAAAAAGAGGGTTTAAATATGATAACGTCCAACAAAATTCTGTCATTTACAAATAATGTTGGGTAGTGTAAACACACATAAAGATCTGCTCGTTGCATTGCACACTTTAAAACCAAAACATCAAAAAGTTTTATTAAAATCATTTGATGAAGATGAAATAAATTGTATATGTGAGTGTATTCATAATGTGCTGCAAGGCAAAGTTCCATTGAAAGAAAAGGATAAAAAATCTTTAAAACAACATATAAAATTACTCCGCAAGCTTGTTCATAAAACTACTACCAAAGTTAGAAAAAATATAATTGTTCAAAAAGGTGGTGCATTTCTACCTATTATTTTGGGTTCCATATTGAGTGGATTAGTTAGTGGTCTTGTTTAAAATGGAACACGCTAGGAAAATGATACTGGTAGATCCAAGTTTCATTGATAAAATAAAGGAAAGGAATGAGATCAATGAAAATCCAAAATCACGATTAGATGCTGAAATGCAAAATATTCTTAGAAGTAACGATAACGATAGAAAAAAATGGATTTTATATTTACAAACTTTACAAAGGTATTTGCATTTCATTGAAGAAGATCGCCAATCTTATCAACTTCCGATAGTAACTTCAAATATGGATTTATCTGAAACACTTTTAAAAAAAGAACATTATGATAAAAGTAGTGATCCACAGAACAAAGATCCAATTGTCAGTCAAACATTGAACGAAGAAGTGGGGCACATAAAAAGTGATACTGTTCAAAATATATCTCTATATTCTAAAAAACAAATATTAAGTTTAGTCCCTAAATCTTACATTAAAAAAGGTGAATCATTATTAGATTTCTTATTAACAAACCAAAGCAATATACACTGGACTGATGATGGTACAGTAGTAGTCGATGGTAACAAAATAAATGGAAGCAACATTGTAGATTTACTTAATGATTCATTGAGACCTTTGAAAAAAAGTGATCCGATAGGATGGGAAAAATCTATCTATATATATAAAAGAAAGTCGTGTTTGTTACAACACTTATAACTCGAGAACGGCTGAACCAATTTTCATGGTTTTTGATTCGTTGGATTTGTCTCCTCCCCGAAAAGCAGAATACATATTAAAAATAGTGAAAACTTGATGTGTAATGAATAATTAATCATGTAAATAAATGCTCATATTTTGTTCATCAAATGTCAAACATTTGTTGTCAAATGATGTAACAACTATGCGTTCAGAAATCTATTAATGTATGCGTATTGAAGTGTCAGTTTGTAACTTTCAATTAGCAACTTTTTTCTAAATGCATATATGACATTTTAAACGATATTTTCTTCTTTTTTTTGGCATTGGCAACGATATCTAGGTACTGAAAACGAAAATGCAATTTAAAAAAATGTCTGTCTGTCAGCGTGTCTCTTTGCTCCGGCTAATCTCTGGAACGGCTGGACCGATTTTAACGAGACTTTCACTGGTAGATAGCTAAAGTTACAAGGATTAATTTAGGCTACTTTTCATGATCATCATCATCATCGTCATATAACTAATGATCACCGAATCGGCTGGACCGACTGTGACGGGAGCATTCACCGGGCGTTAGCATATGTTAGTAGGAGTAATCTATACATCTATATGTATAAAAGTAAGTCGTGTTAGTTAAATGATTGATAACTCAAGAACGGCTTTATCGATATGGCTGAAAATTGGTGAGGAAGTAGCTTAGAGCAAGTATACGGACATAGGATACTATTTATTCCATTTGACAGCGTTTCCGTGAACGTTGCGGGTTCTGCGTTAGGGTTTCGCGTTGTGGGTTCCGCGTTGCGGGTTCCGGGTTCCCGCGTTGCGGGTTCCGGGTTCCCGCGTTGCGGGTTCCGGGTTCCCGCGTTGCGGGTTCCAGGTTCCCGCGTAGCGGGTTCGGCGTTCCGGGTTCCGCGTTGCGGGTTTCGGGTTCCCTGTTGCGGGTTCCGTGTTGCGGGTTCCGGGTTCCCGCGTTGCGAGTTCCGGGTTCCCGCGTTGCGGGTTCTGGGTTCCCGCGTTGCGGGTTCCGGGTTCCCGCGTTGCGGGTTTCGGGTTCCCATGCTGCGGGTTCCGGGTTCCCGCGTTGCGGGTTCCGGGTTCCCGCGTTGCGGGTTCCGGATTCCCGCGTTGCGGGTTCCGGGTTCCCGCGTTGCGGGTTCCGGGCTCCCGCGTTGCGGGTTCCGGGTTCCCGCGTTGCGGGTTCCGGGCTCCCGCGTTGCGGGTTCCGGGTTCCCGCGTTGCGGGTTCCGGGTTCCCGCGTTGCGGGTTCCGGGTTCCCGCGTTGCGGGTTCCGGGTTCCCGCGTTGCGGGTTCCGGGTTCCCGCGTTGCGGGTTCCGGGTTCCCGCGTTGCGGGTTCCGGGTTCCCGCGTTGCGGGTTCCGGGTTCCCGCGTTGCGGGTTCCGGGTTCCCGCGTTGCGGGTTCCGGGTTCCCGCGTTGCGGGTTCC
Source organism: Celastrina argiolus (assembly GCA_905187575.2). Taxonomy (NCBI): domain Eukaryota; kingdom Metazoa; phylum Arthropoda; class Insecta; order Lepidoptera; family Lycaenidae; genus Celastrina; species Celastrina argiolus. The sequence continues at coordinate 17,496,646 of LR994593.1, read as the reverse complement.
GGGTTCCCGCGTTGCGGGTTCCGGGTTCCCGCGTTGCGGGTTCCGGGTTCCCGCGTTGCGGGTTCCGGGTTCCCGCGTTGCGGGTTCCGGGTTCCCATGCTGCGGGTTCCGGGTTCCCGCGTTTCAGGTTTCGGGTTCCCACGTTGTTTTTTTTAGTTAAATTTTATCATAAACTCTTTTTATGCTCAACGAAGTGGGCAAGGGTCAGCTAGTAGTAAATATAATGATGGTTATAACTACATATTGTGTGTAATTGATGTATTTAGTAAGTATGCTTATGCTAGACCTATGAAAAATAAAAATTCTGTTGAAACCAAAAAATGTTTTGAGAGTATTTTTAAAGAAGCTCACATAGTCCCAACCCATATACAGTCAGATAAAGGTACCGAGTTTGTTTCCAAGGATGTTCGTCAATATTTTAAGAGTAAAAATATAAATTATTATACAACAAATAATCCTGATATTAAAGCTAGTATCGTAGAACGATTTCAAAGAACTCTCAAGTCAAAAATGTGGCGTTATTTTACACATAAAAATAAATACAGATATATAGATATTTTACAGGATTTATTATATGCATATAATCATAGTTTTCATTCAAGTATTAAAATGGCCCCGTGTGATGTGAGTTCGACTAACATTATGACGGTTTGGAACAATTTGTATGCTCGAGAAAATAAAAGTTCAGTAGGAGATATTTCATTACCAAAGTTTCACATCGGTGATCATGTTAGGATCACAAAATATAAACACATATTCCAAAAGGGATATGAATCTAACTGGAGTGATGAAATTTTTACTATTGCAACTGTAATCCCTAGATCACCTTGGGTTGTATACACCTTAAAAGATTTACAAAGCGAAGATATAGAAGGTACTTTTTACGAAAAAGAATTACAAAAAGTATCTCCACCTAGCCCTACTTCAGAGCACAAAATAGATAAAATAATAACTTCTCGATACTCTGGTAGCAGAAAGCAAGTGCTCGTGAAGTGGAAAGGTTATCCTGAAAAATTTAATAGTTGGGTTTTAGTATCTCATTTAAAACAGTTATAATGAAAGGAAGTTTTTATTTAACATTACTCAGCAACAGTTCTATACAGTATTTTCCAGACAATTTGACAACCCATTTTTCAACAAAACTACCGAAGTCAATAAAATTAGAGGGGGAATGGACTGTGGGTGTTGTTGAATTCCAATACCCATGTACAATGTTCACTGTTCAAGAACATGAAAATGTAGTTTATATTACTAAGAATATGTTAATGCCAAATGAAAAATATCCTTCTATTGTTTACTATAAAAAACACATTCCTGCAACCAACTATGACAATATTAATCACATTTTAAAAGCTTTAAATAATATAAATGAAAAATTTACTTTTCGTTATGATGAAATATCTAAGTTTGTATCTGTGGTAATAGAAGATGAAGCAATAATTTCATTAACGTTATCGCCCAAGTTAGGTATTCAGTTGGGGTATGAACCTAATAGAGATTTAGTAGAAAAAGCGTTTGGCAAACGCCCTGCAAACTTACATTTAGGGTTACCATCACAAATGTTTGTTTATTGTGACATAGTGGAACCACAGATTGTTGGAGACGTTATGACCTCTTTACTTCGAATCATACCATTAGACCCTTCAAAATACATATACGGTGCAAATAAAATGCATGTGTTTTCCCCTCCTCACTACGTATCAGTCATGCGAAGAGAGTTTGACACAATTGAAATAGATATAAGATCAAGCACTAGCCAAAAAATACCATTCCAGTTTGGAACAGTGTGTATAAAACTACACTTTAAAAAATTATAATGTATATACGCAATAACATAAATTGTCCATACGAACATTATTACACCCATCAAGGAGGTTCTGGAATAGGAGTCATCTACAAAGGAGCTCCTTATCAACGTGGCCATGGCATTGGGAACTTTTTGGGAGGGTTGCTTCGGTCTGTATTACCTTTGCTTTCTAGTGGTGCTAAAGCAATTGGAAAGGAAGCTTTAAGTGCAGGTGTTGGAATTCTATCTGATATAACAAAAGCACGATCTGTGGATGATTCTATAAAATCACGGTTTAAGGAAATGAGTTCAAACTTAAAAAGAAGGGCAGATCAAAAAATTGATAAGTTAAACATGTCTGGTTCAGGCTATATAACCAAAAGAAAAGGTCTTGTATCAGCCACTCCTTCATTGAACAGCAAAGGAAGAGGTTTTAAGAAACAAAAATCAACTCGTCAATATAAAGGAGATATATTTTCATAAATTAAAATAAACAATGGCTTTCCTACATAGTCATTCTTGTGAATGTGTAAAATCTGAATTAGATTTGTTTGCTTTACCATCAACACAAACAAGTATAGAAAGTGGAATGTGGGTGCACTATAAACCGATATCATCTTTAGCTGACGATGGACCAATCGAGTTTCAAGTACCTGGAACTGGTGATGATTATATAGATTTATCTCATACATTGATTCATTTAAAAGCAAAAATATTAAATGATGATTCATCGAAACTGGCTGCTGCAACTATTGTAGCACCTGTAAACAATTGGCTTCATTCACTTTTTACCCAACTCGATGTTTATTTGAACCAAAAATTAGTTTCTCCTCCAAATAATACATATGCATATCGATCTTACATCGAAACTCTTTTGAATTACTCACCCGATGCTAAAGAATCTCATTTAACGTGTAGTCTTTGGTATGATGACACAGCTGGTAAAATGGACTCAACCGAAGAAAAAAACTTAGGTTTTACTAAAAGACAACAATTAGTTTTGGAAAGTAAGGAAGTTGAAATGATAGGACACCTTCACGGTGATATATTCAACCAAGGGAAATTTTTAATAAATGGTGTTGAGATGAGTATAAAATTGGTTAGATCTCGTGAATCATTTAACCTAATGGCTCCAACAAACGATGTTAAATACAAAATAAACATATCAGATGCGACTCTACTTGTCAGAAGAACAAAACTTAACCCTTCCGTCTTACTTGCCCATCAAAAAGTATTAGCGACAACTACAGCAAAATATCCTATAACTCGAGCTGAAGTAAAAGTTCTTACGATACCGTCAGGGGTTCAGGGCAAAACATTAGACAATATCTTTTTGGGTCAAGTACCTAAGAGATGTATAGTTGGATTTGTAAATAATGCAGCATTTAATGGTTGTTTGTCTAAAAATCCGTTTAATTTTGAGAACTACAAAATGAATTCCTTTTGTTTATATATTGACGGTCAACAAATTCCTTCAAAAGCTTTACAACCATGTTTTGATAATAATATTTTTACTACAACCTATCATACATTATTTACAGGAACAGGTATACATTTTCTCAACGAAGGTAATGGGATATCTCACGATAAGTATTCGAAGGGTTATTGTTTGTTAGCATTTGATCTCACACCTGATTTATCAGCCAATTCATCTACTCATTGGAATTTAATTAGACACGGTAGTGTGAGATTAGAAGTTCGCTTTGAATCTGCTCTGACTCAAACGATCAATTGCGTTGTTTATGCAGAGTTCGATAATGTTATTGAAATTGATAAAAATCGCAATGTAACTGCTGACTTTAGTAGCTAAGATAGTAAATATTGTATTATATATATCTATGTATAATTATTATTAAGTTCTCACTCTGTAAAATAATTTGAATGTGTTAAATAATATATTATAATAAATGATTACTTTTAAAGTTATGCTTTCATTTTATTTAAAAACCCCTGTCGATGACATGTTAAATAAGACGGTCACAGCTTATTTATTTCACTCGCGTGTGAAAGAGCGAATTAAATAGTCTTGTAAAAGAAATATGGACACTTTACAAATACAAGCATACTTAAAAAATATCCATCCAAGCTTACACTATAACGCTTATGCTGCGAACCGATTACCGATATATGTCACGGTTCCCGCTTTCCTTATAAGCAATTTGGATCCGGACTCCAAACCAGGTTCCCACTGGGTAGCCATCCACATAGACAGTAATGGGGTCGGGGAATACTTTGACACATATGGTCGTTTCCCTACGGGGATGCATAAAATGTTTTTGAACAGAAATGCAAGGAAATGGCGTTTTAATAATGTTCGGTTACAAAATGATTATACGTCAGTGTGTGGAGAGTACTGTTTAATGTACTTACTATATAAATTTAAAAACAAGTCATTGAAAGACTTTCAAAATGAATTTGGCAGCGATACACTCAGGAATGATTTGTTTTTGAATATGATGTTCAAATCTTGTTTTAAGATTTAATGAAAGAGTTATTTTGAAATAAAGGATTTATTCGAAATTAAACCCGAGTTTTATTTTTTTTAATCTCGACTTCAATTATTTGGAAACATACCAAAGGAATGTTGTTTATTATCAATGCCATTACGACTATGTCATTAAGTTTAGAATGTCGTTCATTACAAAACGCGTGATGCGCATGGTCATTAGACATTGAGGAGTTTAACGATTAGTGTAATGAGTGCTATTAGTGCTTTCCTTATGCAAAACCTAAAACGTTAAGGAGTGCAGATACGCAAAAATGGATCGCATAGATCGATCGGGCGTAGCGGAAAACCCCTATTTTGACACCAAACTTTTTTTTTTTTTTTTTAACCGACCAACCCCTGTAGTTGGCCGACCAACCCCTGTAGATTCGCCGGTTCTGGCTCGTGAGCCAGAACCGGCGAATCCCTACTACTTATATTCGACTTCTTAGTCGTATACTCTTGGCAGAGTAGTCGCGATCATGGGGGTCGTGGCACGGCCTTTTTGCCAGTCTCCCGCCATCGTTCCCTCACCGAGGTATTTCGCTTGCACAAATTTAGGAACAATTCCGTCAGAGCTTCCACTTGGTCCGTCCATCGTAAAGAATTGCGTCCTCTGGGTCCATTAACTGGACGACAAGTCCCTCCATAGCGTACTACACTAACTTTACTAACTACAAAAACGATGATTAGGGAATACCAATTCGGCCATCATCGCTATTACTACCGTTGACATCTTGGCTGTCTCGATTTTTGCGCTTAGAGAGTTGAACCGATGTTTTCCTGCCTTATCGAATACATTTCTTTTTATAATAAGACAGTTAAGACTCGAATCAAGAACCTTTATGTACACTAGGGCCCGTATTAAAGTTAATAATAACAGCTCCCCTCACCGATTTCGGTGTCGGTAGCCGATTTCAATGGAACCAAGCCAGTCACGCAGGAGTTGATTTTTAGTTCCCAAGTGTGTGCGCAATACACATAGACACTCTCTCTTCCTTTTGCTCTCATAACCCAGTGGAACGGTAAACCAACACGACTACCGGGAGATCAGGCGCAGGACCGACTTTTTACATGCCCATCTGACGCATGGATCATCTTTATTGTCTGGTGATCAGCCTGCATTGTCCTAACTTGAAAACAACTTTTTTTGTTGTTCCAACGCGGGAATCGAACCCAAGACCTGCGGATCGAGAGCGAAGCTCTGAACCACTAGACCACGGAGGCGATACGATAGATGAGATAGTTTTATTAATACGGCCCGTATTAATAAATCTCAACCTCATCCTCAACCTCAAGACAGCACTTTGTTATATTTCATTATAATACTACAAAAATTGGTACATTTATGTAATAACAGATTTTTTTAGAAATCAGTTTCAAAGGTCAGATGACGTTCTTAGTTGAGACTGCGTTTCTAAACCCGGTTCAGCTGAAGAAATCAAACTATTAATCAAAGACCATCTTGAGAAGTTGACCGCAGTTTGAGGTCGTATCAACCAAGCTTCAACCTTCTTCATAATACGTGCTAGGTCTGCGATATTAATAATATTAAATATTTATTATTATTTGTGTGACGAGGCTAGATCTTCTTCAGACGGAAGCTAGCTTATAATATAATGAGTAGAAATTTGTATGAGTTCCTTGGCATATTTGATCTAGGTCTTAAGAAAGTATGTACCTATTATAATACATATTATATTTACAACATATTTAACATACTTAAATATACCTACATAAAAATTTTCCCTGTCGTAAATTGAAATTTAAGGCTCGGTTACACGACCTAATTGGAAAAAATTACTTACCTACCCCCGCCTATTAAAGAAATTCGGCTGCGGGAATGCGTCTGCAAAAATTCATTTTATGTAATGAATTTCCGCTCCCATTTTAGTAGAACAATTTTCTGGAACACACAAAAATTGAACCCCAAAGTAGACAGTCACATTGTAGAGTTTTTTTCGGGGCCAAACTATGTAATTTTTCTTTAATCTAGAAAATCAGATCATTTATCTCAGCGTAATCAGATAAAAAATAACATAAAAACCGGCCGAATTGAAAACCTCCTCCTTTTTTGGAAGTCGGCTAAAATTATCGAAGAAAAAAAACCTATTATCAAGCAGTAAACAAGCCGTTGAAGAGTGAATTATAGCTAAAATATAACTGATTGAATGTACTGTTGGTTCTTGATGGAAATTCATGTTCACAATAATGACCCACAACTTTTTTACACTTTTCCACCTTTTATTACGTTTTAATAAGGTTTTACAACAACACGACCGGTTTCGATGAAACACCTGATGTAAAAACGTTGTGTGTTATTATTATAGTTAAGAATCATCATGACCACGTCGGCTTTCAAACATAAAAACCAAACAAAAAAATCATGTTTTTCCTTTAGGAGCGATGCCACGGACACGGAGACACACACACGACAACTTCTTGAGTTGGGTCTCATATAACACGTATAATATTATGTATAATGCTATCATTCTTTATTAATCTCTCGTTCAATGTTACAACGGGACAGACATCGAAAACCTTAGTGAAAAGTCAGTTTAAGATATTGAAATTGAGGCTGAGTTAACGAAATGACATAAATTTTAAAAAAATGTTTGTACGCGCACCGACTACCTAGTGCATGTTGAATATTACATGCGCTGCATCCACACCACGTGCTCGGCCTGCGACATGCCGCCGGCGCTGGCGGCAGGTAGAGTGCTAACTCATAAATATTACATTTTTGGAATGAATAGCATTTTGTCAAAGGATTGCTTTACAAACTCCTGAATACCCTTTGTATTTTATATTAAATATACATATAATACTAACCCCTTCACTAATAAAAAAATTTTGACAGTGTGTAATGTGTCGAGCCAGCGAACGGTCGCGCTCCGCGTTTCACACACGCAACAAAATAAGTATAATATTATTTATATTATTGCGAATTGCGCGGCTAATTGCCGCTGCACGTGATCATGGCGCTCGTGGCCAATGAGTTGCTGGCGTTTATCCAGCATGCCATCGACACCATGGACGAGGTCAGCATCATGCAGATCTGCAAGTCTACCTTCACCAGCGAGGAGATTTGTAAGGGCAAGCAGCTGCTGTACGAGACGCTCGGCCAGAGCGCGAATATGCCATCACGACGGAGAGATGGGACCGAGAGCGTGCAGGATATCATCTCTCTGCTGAAGCAGACGGATCCAGACGACGTGCCGGCTTTTGTGGCGAAAGATATCCACAAGCTGCCGGTGGTGACTATGGACCACGTCGACGTCTCCAGCCTGTTGAAGAACTTCAACAGTATGAAGGCAGAGCTGGAGGAGATGCGGGGTAGATTGGATGCATCGGAATCTACCATCCGTGACTTACGTAGTGAATTATTACAATTAAAATGTAATAATTCATTAAGTGGTTCACCCGAGCATTCAACTGCCTACGTCAACACACGTCGTGGTGGCGCGCGCGCTGACACATCGTTTTGCGTGTCAGCGGAATCTGACGCGTCAGCACCCGCCGCCGCCCCCGCCCGCCTTCCCATCCGGGTTGCGCAGTCGCCGAGTCAACTCAGCAGAAAAGTTTCGCGTGTATCGCCGCTCACCCCGCACATCCCCTGCGGGAGAAGACAAAGGGGAAGAAAGAGTGCCTCAATCTGGAAAGGCCGAGAGCAGAAGGTGCGATGAGGAGGGCTTCATAATGGTAGAGAGAAGAAAGAAGAAGCCCGCCGTCCGCAACCATCGCGGCACCGCACCCTGTGGACCCGAGCAGCGCCTGCGGTGTGAAGTACGCTCCACGCCGCTGTACGTGTCCCGCCTGCACTGGTCCACGGAGATTAAGGACTACATCCGGAAGAAGACGTCCCTCCCCTTGAGGGTTGAGCGTCTGGAGTCTCGCCACAAGGTCAACTTCATTTCCTTTGTGGTGAGAGTACCGACTTATCTTCTTACAACCTTCGAGGCGGAGGAGTTCTGGCCGACGGGTGTGGTCTACCCCTCCGGTAGACCACACCGGGGGAGACTCCGGAATGAAGCGTGCTGCACGTCGCCGTCAGCACGTGTTAAAGTGTAGTTCTTAAGTATATTTAATATGTATGTTAGTCTGTAAGGTATTTATTATATGGGCCTTTGGAGCCTGAAATAAATGATATTTAATTTAATTTAATTGTGTAAGTATGATAGTTGTAAAGATGTTTTCTCCCAGTTTGATACATTAGAAAACCCATTTGAGACAAGGACAAAACATTTTATTGCTTTTCTATCTTGCTAGTCTTGTGTATAAAGCTGCTGGTGACGCGAGCGCACCCTACAGCGAGCGATCAACAACTTGTCTAATCAGTAATCACAGTGATTTATTTTCGTGTACGCTGACTGCTGAGTGAATTCACAAGAGCCGCATATTGTTTTTTATCATAAGAGTTTTATACCGAGAGTATCATGTTTAAGTTTATATCTTGTTTAATTAAGTTGTGTTCATTCATTTATTGTATTAGGTATCCTGTAAATTTCCATTTCTTTTTTTTCTTTCTTTCTGTAATGAGAGATATTTGGGTGTGTTAATAAATAAATTAGTTTTTTTTTGCTGCTGCTTGTCAAGCTAATACGACATAGCTGCATGTCGTATACGAATTCGTAAAATGCTTTTCCATAAATACTCTCTCCTGGATGGGTACAATTTGCACATGCTCCCACTTAACCCTACTCATACCTTTCCTGGTTGTTCGCCGTCCCTGTTAGATCTGATCATTGTATCGTCCCCTAACTTAGCTGTCAATCACGGTCAGTGTTCAGCAGATTTATTCTCCTATCACGACCTTATTTATACTTCATATAGCTTGCGCCCTCCTAAAGTAAAAAAGAAGGTTGTGATGCAGCGGAATTTTGGAGCCTTGAATATTGAAAATTTAAAACGAGATGCAAACTCTATTGACTGGTCATTGGTTTATACTGCTGACCATGTTGATACTAAGTTGAGTATTTTTAATTCTCTGTTAACTCAGCTCTTTGACACTCATGCTCCAATTAGACCAGTTAAATTGAAACAGTTGCCGGCACCTTGGCTTACGGATGAGTTAAAAAATTTAATTAAAGTAAAACATTCCTCGAAAACAAAATTCAAACTGTCTAATTGCGAACATCACCGAGATCAATATGTACGTATTAGGAATCGCTGTAACAAAATGTGTAGGGATGCCCAGCGTCGTTACATCCACTCTTCTGTGGAAAATGGCGATCCTTGTAAAGTCTGGAAGTTCCTTAGGACCCTTGGAGTAGGCAAAAGCTCTGATAACAGCTCTTGATTGTTGAATAAGGATGACTTAAATAAACAGTTTACTTCCACTTCTAACACCTTTGACCCTTCTAAAAAGTGTGATACGCTCAATCACCTGTCGAGATTACCAATTCCTGATTTCCCACCATTCGTACTTAGCCATGTGACTGAGGATGATGTCAGAAGAAATGTCACGTCCATCTCCTCGAATGCCGTGGGTGATGATGCAGTAAGTCGCAGGATGATTATTCCTATTCTTGACACCATTACACCTGTCCTTGTACATATATTTAATTATTGTATCGATGCCTGTATTTTCCCTAGTGCATGGAAGGATGCTATAGTTATTCCATTACCTAAGACCTCGCGGCCTAAGTTGGTGACGGACTTCCGTCCTATCTCAGTTTTACCTTTTCTCTCTAAAGTTTTAGAACGGTTGATCAGTCACCAGCTTACCGACTACGTGACACACAATAACTTACTCAGCTCCTTTCAGTCTGGATTCCGTCGCGGTCACAGTACCACGACCGCTTTAGTTAAGGTCACTGATGACATTCGTCTTGGTATGGATAATAAGCTAGTTACCATACTAGCCCTACTAGACTTTAGCAATGCGTTTAACACGGTTGATCATGATGTTCTCCTGAGTCTGCTAAGGTCTATTAACCTGTCTCCACCAGTAATTAACTTATTTCGCAGTTACCTTGTGGGTCGTCGTCAGAGAGTTAAAGTGGCTGATAATTTTTCGAACTGGACCTCTGTCACTGCTGGCGTCCCTCAGGGTGGTGTCTTGTCCCCACTTCTATTCGCAATTTTCATAAATTTCATTACCAAATCTATCTCCTCATCGTTTCACCTATATGCGGATGACTTCCAAATCTATACTCAATCTTCCCTTATTAATCTATGTAATGGTATTAACAATCTCAACAGGGATTTGGAAGTAGTGTGTGACTGGAGCAAGCGTTACGGTCTCCTTATTAACCCTGCAAAAACGCAACTGATTGCTATCGGAAGCCCTTGGATTGTGTCTAGGATTGACTGGAACTCCTTGCCACCCGTTGTTTTAAACAACGTACACATTCCCTTCCCTTTGCCGTGTGGTGACGGCATTAGAATACAATTGTCACCACCCCCGATACTATCCTAGGGGAGTCGTAAGAGGCGACTAAAAAGGAAGCACACACACATAACAACAACTAGTGTGAGAGAAGGAAAACTCGATACAAAACCCTGTACCAACCCGTCTAGCCAGCGTGGTATCAGTAGGCTTTTAAAAACCTCCTATGTTGACGCACCAGAAGACCAGGCCCCTAGTCCCCGGCGGCCCCGCTATTCCTGGCTACGGTAGCGGCCACGGTAACGGCGGGGCGGGGGGTGCTAAGAATCCCCGGAAGAGATCCGGCTACCACCCCCCTTATAAACGACAACTGGCCCTGGTAACACACAACGTGCGCACTTTGAGGTTGGACGAGAAGCTCGTAGAGCTGGAAGAGGAGATGAACAAGTTGCACTGGGACGTTATTGGTTTATCGGAGATCCGAAGAGAGGGCGAGGATACGATAACCTTACAGTCCGGCCACTTGTTCTACTACCGGGAGGGAGAACAGAAGTCCCAAGGTGGTGTTGGGTTTATCGTCCACAAATCTCTCATCAACAACATTGTGTCCATCGAGAGTGTGTCAAATAGGGTTGCATACCTTGTACTGAGAATCTCAAAACGATATTCGTTGAAGATTGTACAGGTATACGCCCCATCGTCAACACATCCAGACGATGAAGTAGAAGCTACGTATGAGGACGTCAGTAGGGCCATACGTAGCCCTAAAACACACTTCACAGTTGTTATGGGAGATTTCAATGCGAGGCTGGGCTGCAGAAGCGATGATGAGCTGAAAGTGGGGCCATTTGGATTTGGGCAGAGGAATCCCAGAGGACAGATGCTGGCGGACTTTATGGAGAAGGAAGGACTCTTCATGATGAATTCTTTCTTCCAAAAGCCGCCGCAGAGGAAATGGACCTGGTTGAGTCCCGACGGTGTAACTAGAAACGAGATTGACTTCATTATGAGCACCAAGCGGCAGATATTCAACGATGTCTCTGTGATCAACATGGTTAAGACCGGTAGTGATCACCGAATCGTCAGAGGCATGTTGAATATCAACGTCAAACTTGAGAGATCGCGTCTGATGAAGTCTACGCTCCGACCGTCGAATGCCCATATCCAAAACCCCGAGAGCTTTCAACTTGAACTGTCAAATCGCTTCCAATGGCTAGACAGCTGCGCATCAGTGGACGATATAAATAGCAGGCTGGTAGAAACTGTCCATACGGTGGGGTCCAAATTTTTCAAGACCCACCGTACAAATAGACCTCAGAAACTATCCGACCAAACCCGGAACCTCATGGCTAGTCGACGTTCAATGACGCTCCAAACTTCGAGTGACGCTGAGTCATATAGGCAGCTCAATAGACAGATTACGAAGTCCTTGCGACACGATATCCGTTCTTTTAATACCCAGCGTATTAAAGAGACGATAGAGCGGAACCAAGGCTCCAAAGTGTTTGCAAGAGACGTATCTATTGGGCAAAGCCAGTTGACAAAGCTGAAGACCGAAGATGGACGCGTAACGTCAAATAAGTCCGAGGTACTACGGGAGATAGAAAGGTTCTATGGACAGCTGTATACCTCGGTCTCAGCTGAACCTGCTAGTTTAGCTGCAGACCCAAGAGCCAGGCTAACCCGACACTATACCGAAGACATCCCGGACATCAGCCTGTACGAGATTAGGGTAGCTCTCAAACAGCTTAAGAACAACAAGGCTCCGGGTGAGGATGGAATCACTACAGAGCTTCTGAAAGCGGGCGGCACGCCGGTACTAAAAGTCCTTCAGAAGCTCTTCAATTCCTCCTTACTCGATGGGAAAACGCCAGAGGCATGGAACAGGGGTGTTGTGGTCCTGTTCTTCAAAAAAGGCGACAAAACCTTACTGAAGAACTATAGACCCATAACACTGCTGAGCCATGTCTACAAGCTGTTTTCGAGAGTTATTACGATGCGTCTCGAACGCAGGCTAGATGACTTTCAGCCTACCGAACAAGCCGGTTTCCGAAAAGGCTATAGTACCATAGACCACATACATACGCTGCGGCAGATTATACAAAAGACCGAAGAGTATAATCGGCCATTATGCTTGGCGTTTGTGGACTATGAGAAAGCCTTTGATTCCGTCGAAATATGGGCGGTCCTTAGATCTCTCCAGCGTTGCCGTATTGACTATCGGTATATCGAAGTGTTGAAGTGTTTGTATAATAACGCCACCATGTCAGTCCGAGTACAGGAGCACTGCACGAAGGATATCCCTTTAAAGAGAGGAGTAAGACAGGGGGATATCATATCCCCGAAACTGTTTACCGCTGCTCTGGAGGATTCCTTCAAGCTCCTGGAATGGCAAGGACTTGGCATTAACATCAATGGCGATTACATCACTCACCTTCGATTTGCCGACGATATAGTAGTCATGGCAGAATCGCTGGAAGATTTAGGGAGCATGCTCGGTGGCCTCAATAGAGTTTCTCAACAAGTGGGTCTTAAAATGAACATGGACAAAACAAAGATCATGCACAATGTCCATGTTGCACCCACCGCACTAACTGTTGGGAGCTCTACTCTTGAAGTTGTTGACGAATATATATACCTAGGGCAGGCTGTCCGATTAGGTAGGTCCAACTTTAAGAGAGAGGTCAGTAGACGGATCCAGCTCGGCTGGGCAGCGTTCGGTAAATTACGTAACGTCTTCTCGTCTAAAATACCTCAGTGCCTAAAGACAAAGGTATACAACCAATGTGTGTTACCAGTGATGACTTACGGTTCTGAGACGTGGTGCTTCACGAAGGATCTTTTCAAAAGGCTTAATGTCGCTCAGCGTGCTATGGAGAGGGCAATGCTCGGTATTTCTCTACGTGATCGAATCAGAAATGAGGAGATCCGTAGAAGAACTAAGGTTGCTGACATTGCCCGTAGGATCAGTCAGCTGAAGTGGCAATGGGCCGGCCACATAGCACGAAGATTGGACGGTCGATGGGGCAAAAAGATCCTAGAGTGGAGGCCACGTACTGGCAAGCGCAGTGTGGGACGGCCACCTACCAGATGGACCGACGACCTGGTGAAAACTGCCGGGTCACGTTGGATGCAGGTGGCAATGGACCGAACACACTGGAAATATGTTGGAGAGGCCTATGTTCAGCAGTGGACTCTAAAAGGCTGAAACGACGAACGACGACGACACATTCCCTTCAGTAAATCTGTAAAAAACCTAGGTGTTTATTTTGATGACACGTTATCGTGGTCTCAGCATATTAATGAGATTAGCAAGAGGATATTTGCAACTTGGTTCTCTGTCTGTCGCCTTCGTTACCTTCTTCCCATTCCCACCAAGATAAAAATAGCTGAGTCCTTGTTTCTGTCAATTCTCGATTATGCAGATGCCTGTCTTACAAATCTCACTGAAGATCAACTAAATAAGCTCGAGCGTCTGCAAAATCTTTCGATAAGATTTATCTTTGGCCTAAGAAAATTTGACCATGTGTCAGAGTTTCGATCCAGACTGAAGTGGTTGCCAATTCGTTATCGCCGGAATGCTCGTATCCTTTCCCTTGTATATTCCATTATTCATGACCCTAGCTTACCCTCTTATCTAAAAGAAAGTCTTATATTTCATGAAACCACAGTTAAAGAGTTACGATCTGCTTCCAATTTTCGGCTTGAGTTACCAATGCATCAAACAAAATATTATGGCTCCTCCTTCGTCGTTACCGGTGTAAAGTTGTGGAATTTGTTGCCAAAACATATTAAACTGGCTAAGACATTGGAAGGCTTTAAAAGTATGGTCAAGCTGCACTATTTGACTGTTTGTAGTCAGATAAATAAGTAACTATTTATTATTTGTTTATTTTTATATCTAAGTTCCATGTGTATTTATATAATATAACTATCAAATATATAATAAGTTTTTTAGGTATGTATGTATTTATGTATTTATTGATAGAATACTAATTTATAATATTGTTTTATGTTATCGTTTTTGTACATTTCATACAAACCTCCTTTTTATCTGCACATGCAAGCCAAATTTCGTTTTTAACAATTCCTCTACCTGTGGTTGCCTGGAAGAGATTGCTACCTAGTAATAAGGCCGCCATTGTGTTACCTGTGTATATTGTTATGTTTCTCATATATTATATTTATGTTGTGTGCACAATAAAGAATACATTATTACTTTTTCGACAGATAAAAGCTATCCGACAATTGAAAAATCACCACTATAATATTAATAAATAAAGTAAAACATGAAAAAATTACTGTAATAACTCAGGCAGTTATCTGATTACCTGCCTTTCTACTTTTTCCCAAAAAAATAAGTAAACAGATTTTATAATGAAAAAAAAACTGTTACAACTCGAGTAGTTATCCCAGTACACCGCCATCTTTATCGTCCAATTTGCGAAAACGCAATATAGTGCATTTCACCTGTGAGCTGTAAGCAGTGCGGTTGGCGAGCCGCCAGCCGAGACTCGAACCCGCGCTGTCTAATTACGTAAGGAGGCTGCTTGTTATATAGGTGCTATTTATTAGGAGGGTTTTACCCGACCACGGCAAAGTCAAATGAAAGGGTAATGATTCCAGGTAGGTTCGCAGTGTGTGCTCACGCGATCCCGTGGCCCGCAAGGCTGGTATGGTACATAGATAACCGCCGCGTGTTTAATGAGTACGGGCTGCGCCCATTCATCATCTCTTAGGGCGCAGCAAACTCACATACCCACAGGATCCCCATACCATGTTGCTCAAAGACATTTTCAGTACGAAAAAAAGTAGGGTTAAGATTATTTATATCGACTCTGCGCTAATGTGAGCTATAAACTGAAATTATAGATAAACAGGTTTAAGAAACCTGGTTTTTTACGGCGCGGTAGGCAGGCTCCTCTCTCACTGTAACAATAAACTACAAGCTAGCCGTTATCACTGTCAGGCGTCCTGAGCGGCACACGTTTTATCAATATACACTTCTTATGTCACATCCGTTATATCGTAGTAAAATGGGACAATCACCTGCTGGCCAGTCGCCAACCCCCGCAGGCCGCAGCGGCGCCGCCGGCGGTTACTGCACCACGTGCTAGCGCCTTTGATGTCTTCAAAATAGGTTGAAGTCAAAAGTTAAAATACACCAACACTATTATTTTTTCCTTCACGCTGGGAAAAATCCTCATGGATACTCACAATGCGTTTTGCACAAAGCGAGTGATGCCGGACTCTTACCGGCTAAAAAACCCAACGGTGTTTTCACACTGCGTAACCAGCAGTGTAATGGGCAAAGAGAATATAATCCCTACGTTTTAGTCATGGGTACGCTTTAGCATTCTACCGCAACACTGCCCGCTGACCCATTTTCTGGGTGGCAAGCTCCGATTCACCGCGCAAGTTACTGACACATAGAAATGTCAAGAAACATCTCCTTCCCTACTATAAACACACTTATGCTTACTAAATAGGGCATTTTATGTGGGCATATCATTTACACCATATGCCCGTCTTCTACGAACACCAACACTATTACTCTAACCCCCGGTTTCTCGTACGCTATTCAAATGAACGTTGCCTTGTCAAACATAACACGAACAGACAGACTTCCTGATAGTAAGCGGTTAATTAATAGCGTATTAAAATATTACTATCCCTTGCCCATGCAAGCAATAAATAAATGTTAAGTAGAATAGGTAGGTACTTGGCCCATCATATTTGGCACTTACCAGTAATAAATAAACCGCTATTACCAATACGTTAACCATTAGTTCTATGAACTCCAATGCACTTTTCCATGAAAAATGCTATCGACAATTTCAAATATTTGGCATACTATCACGCAACCGCTAGGCGCTAGCTGCAGTGAACGACCGGGAACGATGACCGGTGATCGATGACCGGTGACCGATGTAATAGTGAGTTTACATCAGTGTGCTTAGTGCGGATTTTACGTCACTAACCGCCGTGAAGAAGTTAACTAAGTTTGCCACTAGGCCCTTAGTTTCATATCATAATATTTCATAATTTTAGGTTTAAAGTTTAGAGTATGTTTGTATGTAGGTACTATATTTCAGAAACTCGGGATTAGAACAGGATCATGTAACTTGTAACAAGGAACGATACATATTATAATTTATTATAATCACAAATTATTATATGTAGGTACCTAAGTATCTACCTGTGTATATTTAATATTATACATAGAATATAGATACTCTGACGAAATATTATTACTAAAATAGAAAATTTACCTAGTGCAAGTTGCTTATAATATTGAACTGTAAAATAAACATGTAGATTGTAATATTTTACTAGGTACTTAGAAATATTTTAGGTATGTAGGTCTAAATTTAAATATGAATATGCAATGAAATCTTTCTACTAGCAGTCAGAGAAAAGGTTATTCGAGTGTTATTTTAATTTAAAAAGCGCGAATGTTAAAAATGAGTTTGTACAATGTACAGCGCATTCACTGCTCCGCGCTCACATCTCACAGGCACATTATGCAAATTGCTGGCTGCATGCTGTTATTACCTACATTCTTTTTGGGTTAGCCCGACATCCGAATACGTCTTTATGTTGTTAAATTAGCAGTTATGAGGTTTTATAATTCTCCGCCTCAATCTCAATGTTTATTTCCTAGGATAGAATCCCAAAAAAAAGCAGTAAAAAATTGTGAGATCTATGCGATGCCAAGCCAGCCATGCCAAGTCGGTCGGTCTAATCTCATTAAGTAGACTTGGCAATCGCATGTAAACACAATGTATATAAATATTGCTATTTATCTCACAAATGCCAAAAAACAAAAATATTCAAGATGCCATCGCTATTGTTACTTACGAAGTTCAAAACAAAAATGTATGGGCTTTGACTTAAGGTTCACTAAATTGACATACGCGAAATCGTATGTCACTTAGCGAAGCTTCCCGAAGAATCCCATACAGTTATAGCATCTTGAATTAGGGTCCTGTTTCGAGAAAAGGATTAGAAGAATACGGCCGTACTTAACGCGAATATATTATTATAGTTTTGTAAAAACAAAAATAATACGAAACGTGACCTTACATTTTAAGGTCGTGTCGCGTGGATGTCGCGTGGCTTTATTTCTTTAAAAAAATAAACTGGCAAACTCTCCTATATGTCAAATTGATTGTCAAACATTTGTCATAACTGGCAACACCAATGACAGCAGCCATTCCGTCAGGCGTCAACCTAAATTCTACAGTACCTACTTATAAATATTAAATTTTTCACTTTTTTAAGCTTAAATGTCCTGACTGTGAAATCCAGTTTGAGATGCGTGCATTTAAAAACACAAACCCCAATTGTAGAAAGTAGCGGTGCACCACATAGAGAACTCGATTACCAGAATGAAATATGTCGTCGCATTATGGATCAATGTACAACAGAACAAAACGAAAGTGACTAGCTGACCGTGTTTTAGTGGATTATTTTATATATGTTATATTTTTAAAATGGCGCAGACAGTCAGACGTGCGCTGGAAGGAAGGTATCCTTCCTGCTATATACCTAACAGACTAAAAGAGAGAAAGGCCAAAGCCAGGGCTTTAAGGTAATATTTACATAAATATAATCGATAAAAAAATAATGAGTGTTTACAGCGACTGCTCGTTTGTAGTAATAATACTGAAGATGATAAGTAGGTTAATAGAACACTAGTTAATACAACCTTGTAGGTTGAATTGCTAATGGATGTGAAGAAATTATGTATGGACTATGTATCAAGCAATACTCATTTAACATTAAATAATACTCATTTAATTAAAAAAAATCTTCTAAAATTAATAATATACTAAAATGCTGACTGAGAATGACATGTCACAAATTCTCATAAATGCTTGTGTAAAACCACTTTAAATATTAACAAAACTGTCCTGCATTGTTCACATATTACTAACCATAATATTACAACAATGTCAATTTATTACCTGTATTAGATGTTGGGATTTGATAAGTAGAATTATTTTATAATTTACACAAATGTTCATCCCTAGCTAATTTAAATAAATTGGGTTTCAGACAAGAACAACGAAAACCCGACAAACCAGAGGACTTTGTGTGTTACTCGGACAGTGACAGCGAGGAGGAGACACCGGCGCAGCAACACAAGATACTGTCCACGTCATACAACTTTGTGGACTATGTACGCTCCCGGGAAATACTTGCTCCAGAGGTACTTTACATGTTTCTTATTTTATTGTAAGCCAACCATCACTTTTTTCATAATTCTAATAGGTACTATCCAGTATGAAAAGATTTCACTAAGGAACCATTTACAAAAGAAGAATAGAGGTTTTAGAGCTCAAAACACCAAGAATCCATATTACAGAGTACATTATCAACAATATTTGTTAAGAATATCCATTCAGAAATTCTATGTTTGCACTAGAATCTGGGCAAAGCTTGTCTTTGTTTTTGTTCTACGACTGCTAGGTGCTGATCATGATTACTTCTTTCATTTGTAAAAAATGTAAATCTTGAAACACACAAAGTTATATTTAACAAGATATGTGTGACCTTCACTTATCTTATCACAAACTAAGGGCTGTAGACTTTATTTACATTGTTGTCTTTTTGGCAACATATTATGATAATTCTTGTGATAACACAGAGGTTTTAAGGTTAATTGACATATCTAAGTTATTTTCAAGATAGTTTTGATAAATGAATTGCAGTTTTAAATTAATTTAAGTAATTGTTTATGTGTATAATGTTTATGCATAGGACCATTGAAATCTTTGTTTTTATTAATGTTTTGTTGGCTAGGTTTGGGAATTAGGTTAGGTAGAGTCCAAACAACGTTTGTTAATTCTAATTTATGATATTTATTAATGTGAAAAACACTAGAAAGCAAATAGCGATTCTTTCTATAGAGGATAGAAAAATCAGAATAACGGGCAGGCGAATGCTAACAGCATGACATAATAAAAACATGACAAATAGAACATTTGAATTAATATAGAGTGCCAGGTATATCAGATGGTCACTTTATAAATACAAATATTTATTTTACACAATAATAAATTATATTGATTGGTTTTTGAATAACCTGTAAATAAATCCAACATAGGTTGGTAGTATTGAGTTAATATTTTATTGCTATTATGGATTTGTTATCTTATGAAACAAACCATTTCATAGATTTTTGTTAAATATATATAGGTTCATTTTAACATTTACTATAAATATAAAAACTTTATGCAACATGCTAGTTAGCCTCTTAAAACTAAAATTCAGTCTGTTTATATTCTGCAAGATGCACTTACAAAACATAAAAGGTGTCAATTGTTTTTATTTGTTGCAACATTTTTATTTAAGACTAGCTGTCCCGTGCCCACTTCATTGAGCATAGAAACAGTTTGTGATGAAACATTCCCAACCTACCTTCCCGGGATTTCCATGAATATTTCAAGACTGAAAAAATAGCCGAATTGGTTAAGCCATTCTCAAGTTTTAGCAATTAATTTTATTATATAAGAAGATTAAAGTTGGCGGGGATTGTATTACTGTAGCTCGCCAACATAATAGGATAGCGTTATAAATTTAACATACCATATAATGTTCGCAGCCCCGCTCCGTGGACCCGTCGTACGCCACGCGGCACATGCTCACGCACGACATGTTCCGCGAGACGCCCGTGGCGCTGGGCAACATCAACAAGGTGTTCTGCTCGCAGTGGCTCTCCGACAGGCAGGTGGTGTTCGGCACCAAGTGCAACAAGGTAACGGTTTATACAGTGTAAAAAGTACCATATTTTGGTAAATAAATAAAAAAAACAAAAAAGCTACCACTATGTATTTTTACTTGTGATTTAAAAAAATATAATACCCCTTCTGCTTAGAAATTTCAATAAGTAGTAGTATCCTTCTCCACGAAATTTGTGTATAAAGTGTTACCAGTTTACGCGTACCAATATTGATATATGGATGTAACCACTTCCAGCTGATGGTGTACGACGTGCGCTCCCGGTCGCTGGACGCCATCCCCACGCTGCGCCCGCGCGCGCCCTGGCCCGGCGCCGACAACCAGACCGGCATCCACGCGCTGCAGATCAACCCCTCCAAGTAAGCTATCTATACTAATATTATAAAACGGAAGAGTTTGTTTGTTTAAACGCGCTAATCTTAGGAACTACTGGTCCGATTTGAAAAATTATCTTTTTGTTGGATAGTCCATTTATAGAGGAAGGCAGTAATGCAGACAAATATTATTTTTTAAGTTAATAACATTACGCTGCGACCAATAAGAGCGAAGCGTCAGTGAGAAATATTGCAAAAACGGGGAAAATTATAAATAAAAATATTTATAAGAATGTTTAATTACTTAAGAATTTGCTAAAACTCGACAACGGCTAAACCGATTCGGCTATTTTTTATCTTGAAATATTCGTGGGAGTCCAGGGAAAGTTTAAACAGTTTATATGCTCAACGAAGTGGGTCAGCCAGTTTTTTATAAATAATAAGATGTTTTTTTATACATTTCCAGAACTCTGCTGGCGACGGGAGCGCGCAACTCGTGCGAGCTGGCGATCTACAGCCTGCCGACGCTGGACCCCGTGTGCGTGGGGGAAGCGCACAAGGATTGGGTAAGTATACAAACGAGTAGACGTTATTACGCTAAGTGAGAACTGTGCCCTATCGTTCTTGGTTAAAGAAGCGCCATTTTTGATGAAGTGTTGTACCATTACAACAGATGTAGCTACAAACTCTTATTGAAAGGCTTTTTTGTGGTTTCTGTTAGTTGATTTACTGTCGTTGCTAACTACTTCTCTAACTAGATTAATGATGCAAATCCCTAATATAGTAAAGGGAATGCCAGTTTTAGTTTATTTTTCTACAACCAATAAACCTCTTAATGGATTCCGCTTCTGCTACTCACAACGACATTGGCGAAAACTTGCATTGCAATTTTATAGACTTTTGCCGAGTTTTAGGTAAACCACTTCTTTTAGGAATTGATTGTTGCTATCGCCTACTACAATTTTATTATCAGTAGTCCACACAGGTGTGCACTGAGGGCCTAAATTACTATAAAGACTTAGCATGCCCCTTTCTGTTTGTTTGTTACGCTTTCACGTGAAAACCGCATTACCGATCATCGTGAAACTTTGTACACAACTTCTTGGAGGTATTTGGAGTAACATAGGATACTGTTATTCCACGCAAGCAAAGACAAGGACAAAACTTAGTATTCTTGATTAAGTCAGTGTTTTCGGTCCTTCGAGGCTGATAGAAGTATATTTCTTTCAGATCCTCGACCTGTGCTGGCTGGACGACGAGTTTCTGGTGACCGGGTCGCGGGACTCGAAGCTGGCGCTGTGGCGCGCGCCGCCCGCGCCGCCGCCCTCGCCGCAGCACGCGTACGTCGCGCCGCTCGCCGTGCGGGAGTGTCGCGCCGGTCAGTAGCACACAGTATAGTTCCCGGCGACAGGGTCGCGGGACTCGAGAACGTCTGAACCTATTCGGCTATTTTTAGTCTTGAAATATTCGTGGAAGTCCAGGGTAGGTTTAGACGATGAAAAAATACTGTTTGTATGCTGAACGAAGTGGGCACGTATTAAATGAAACAAAAAATTATTGTAATTAATATTACGTGGCCGGTGACCGATCATTAGATATACTATATCCGTCTTGACCAATCAGAAATGAGCGAGGATGCGGACGGAATGTTTTTATTTTATTTTCAAGAACTAATATAATTGCTTTGCTGAGCGGGGCTAGGTGTTAAAGCTATTCTATTCGATCTTGAAAACCACATTCCTCGCACCGCATCCTCGCTCATTTGTGGTAGGAACAGCCTAAAAGTGAAGTTGGAATATCTGATTGATAATAAAAGAAATAGTGAAGAAAACCCTCTGCCGGGCCATTTTTCGTTAACAATTAGCTGTGCCTAATCTTTTAGATAAAAGTGGCGAAGCGAAATGTCAACGAATTCAAAAATGTTTCCATCTCCAGGTCAAAAGGTCCGCGCGATAACGTTCAACAAGGCGTGGCGGGAGATCGCGGCGCTGTCGCTCAACGGCTACATCCACGTGTTCAGCGCGGACACCTTCCGCCAGACCCTGTCGCGCAAGCTTCCCTCGTGCCAGGACCTCGTGTGTCTGGCCACGCAGGTATTAGTAGAGATATTGTGCTTCGGCCGCGTATATATTACGTATAACGTTCAGTATCAGTACCAGAGTTGCTGTACAAAAAGATATACTCAGTTCTTAATCACGAAAATGAGCGAAGCAGAATGTTATACATTATTTCATTATGCTTCGCTCATTTTCTTGATACATGGTACATAGTGAATACATAGTATATTCTTCACGGTTTTTGCTTTGTTAAGGATAGAACACTTTTTTGTCCAGTCATGTGCCAAGTAAAATTCGAGGGGTACCAACTCCTAGGAGGAATTTCTGGTAAAGAAGAGAATCATCTGACTTCGGCTGGTATGAGATATATAATATGACGTGCTATCGTGTTGCAGGAGAGCGGCATATACGCGATCGGGTGCAAGTCGTACACGCTGCTGCTGGACTGCCGCACGCTGCAGCCCGTGAAGAAGGTGACGTCGCGGTACAACGGCTGCGGCGTGCGCTCCACCAGCTTCCGCGGCGACATGCTCACCATCGGCACGGGGCTAGGTAATAAGTCAAATGTTTTTATTCAGAGTAAATTTTACAAAAAAAATATTTCTGAACGCCACTTCTACACGATGACTGCCACCGATTCGGGAACTAGCCCAGCGAAAATAAATTACAACGATAACAAGCGGGGAATAGTGGGCGAAGCGCACAGAGGCCGCAGCAGCGAGCGAAGGGCGATGAGAACCAATAGTTTGATTACAATTGAAGACGTGAATGGATGAAGGTGATATGTCGCAAAACATTTTTACGCAGTTGAGTTTAAACTGTCACTTTAACATTTTAGGATTTGTAGTAACATATTAAGTACATTGATTCTAGAGGCGGATCTTTAGATTAATGTACTTGATACGTTACAGCGTATTCTAAAATGTTGTAAGTGACAGTTTGAACTAAACCTTCATCCATTTATTTCTTCAATTATAATACTAATGTGTTGCTCAATGGAAATGCAAATGAAAAATCTTTTATTTCCAAATACATGATGTCCTACCACCGGTTAAATATGGGTTCCCTCCCTATCTAACACATACACACACCCACAAATTGATGTCAACTATCTAATTGTGAAATATATTGTAATTCTTGTGGTGAGAAAATAAATAATTTTATTATTTAAAAAAAAAGTATAGCAATTTTATCTAAATGTCGCCCAAATAAATTTTCAGGTTTACTGATGTTCTACGATCTCAGAGCGGGCAAATATTTGGAGAGCAACATTCATTCCTCAAAAACTGTCACACTCAGGGCTTCCAGAGGTTATGTGGTGAGTGTAGTTACTTTATAAAAATAATGTTAAAAACATTCTTTAAAAATAATGGAATGTATTCCACCTGGTTCGCAGTTGTCAAGTACGTACAGTTGTTTTTTGGCTCCGCTAATTTCTTCGAATTTTTGTGCAATTTCCGCATGAAGAGAGTGTTAGAACACGTATAAACACACACTGAACGAGGACAAATCAACTCGGCAGAAATTCCAATTAAAGCCACACCGAAATCGGAGATAAATCGCTGAAAATCATCGAGAAATAAAACACATATATAACTATATACAGCTAAGTGATACTTTAAATATTATAAGTAACGGCGAAGATCGTACGACACACTTCCGCCATAGTCACTCACCTGACAAACGTCAAGAGGATGACAAGTGATTGACAGCCGATGACAAGACGTTGACAGCTAAAGGCTCACCATAGATCAAAAAGTGATACCAGTATTAAAAAACTAAAATATACAAAATATTAAAAATATAATACAACAGTTAACCACAAAATAAGAACACTACTATGGAGCAACAACTACAATTAATATTAAGTAAAATGGAGGAAATGAAAGCCGATTTTACGAAACAAACTGAAGAACTCTTCGAGAAATTTACCACAAATATATCTACTACAATAGACGAAAAACTCCAACCGGTGCTACAAGAAAATACTAAACTGAAGGGAGAAATCTCTTACCTAAAAACTAAGATCAATAATCTGGAAAGGGAAACCAGAAAAAACAACATTATCTTTCATGGGATGACTGGAACAGAGTCGAACAGTGAGAATCTCAGGCAAAACGTTATAGATACACTGAACGAACTGAGCGTGAAAACTGGAGTACGGGAATGGGACCAATGGGAGATCAGCGACATGAGACGAATAGGCAAAAAAGCCGAAGGCAAAACTAGACCTATCCTAGTGAATCTTACCTTGGCATGGCGTAAAGGCGAAATCCTAAAAAACAATATAAGCTTCCCATCAGGAATCTACGCTACACCAGACTACCCCAAAGAGGTAATTATAAGAAGAAAAGAGCTAAAGAAAGAAATGGAAATGGAGCAGAAAAAGGGGAATACAGTATATATAAAATATGATAAGCTTGTCGTTATGGAGTCCAGAGACACCGAGCATTAAAGAAAACGGTCACCGTCCAAATCACCCCCCACAGGAGCCTCTGGAAATAAACCCTCTACACCATACAAAATAAATAAGAGATTCGATTTATTTCGCCCAAGGCCCACTAACACCTCCAAACAAATGGATAACGGGGAGCCAAAATCTAACAAATCTAACCAAAAATACTGAAAAACCTGGAAGTGAAACAACAGCAAATAAATTTACAACAAAAATAACAAAAAATATAAAAGGTCTCAATCCGGCCGGTCCCCGTGAGACGTCAGACCACCACCCTTCAACGAAGAACCAAAGATGTGAAACATACAAAATCGCAACACTAAATGCTAGAACCCTAAGAACCCACGAAAGCTTGTTAGAACTGGAGGAAGCTCTGGAAGAAATTAATTACGACATTCTGGGGGTCAGTGAAATGAGAAGAGCAGGCGAAGAGATTGAAGAACATAAAAAGTACATTTTATACCAAAAGGGAGAACCAGGCGGACAAAAAGGAGTAGGATTTCTTATAAAACCATATTTAAAGAAACATATACTAGCACTGATTGGAACCTCCGATAGACTAGCGATACTAAATATCGAACTTCCAGGATACAAGAAACAATGGTCCATCATACAGGCATACGCCCCAACCGAACAAGCTGATTCAGTAGTATTGGAGTCGTTCTATGAAGAAATGTCACGAGCTATAAGAGACAATACGGATAAACACATCCTGCTTATGGGCGACTTCAACGCACAGATTGGTGCAAGACAGAATAATGAAGAATATGTTCTTGGAAAGTTTGGATACGGTAGAAGAAGCCGCAACGGGCAAAAGTAAATCGAATTTCTCATGGAACATAATCTGACAGTCCTTAATTCAAAATTCAAGAAAAACATACGAAATAAGTGGACCTGGATTTCTCCTGATGGCTCTTACAAGAATGAAATTGACTACATAGTAAGCAATTACTCTAAAGCATTCACCGACACATCGGTTATTAGTAAACTGAACTTTAACACGAATCATAGAATGGTGCGCTGCTCTTTAAAAAAGAAACAAATTAAAACCCCAAGAAATAACATAAAGACTTACAACAACAAGCAGAACATATCAGCTAATCTAGTAAACCCTACACATTTCGACGAAGTTAAAAAACAGATAATGAGCGAAGCACTTGACCCAACACAAAAATATAACCTGGTTGAAAAAAGACTCAAAACAAATGGTATAGGAAACTCACAAAACACAAAAAACAAGTTGAGCGAATATACTCTGCAACTACTGAAAGACCGAAAAGCCCTAATATCGAGTCAACCTCGTAAGGAAGTGATTAAAAAGATAACAGATCTAAGCAAAAGAATCAAAGAAAGCATAAGAAGGGACAGAAAAAACAAAAGACTGAGGACACTAGAACTTTATATAACAAAGACCGGAGGGGTAAAAAAAGCGCTAAAAGAATTGAGAGAATCGGGGAAGGAATGGATACCCAAACTTAAAAACAGAACAACAACCACCTCAAAAAGGAAAAACATCAAAGAAATAGCCACGGCCTTTTACAGTCAACTCTACGCTAGTCAAACTAAAACAACAAACAAAGAGACATACATTTTTTCCGATCCTAATTATGTAAACAACGAAGACCCAGAACAAATACCGGAAATACTAACGTGTGAAGTTGAAAAGTCAATAAAAAGCCAAAAGCCGGAGAAATCACCAGGACCGGACAAAATAGTAAACGAACTTCTTAAAGGTACCATGAAAGAAATAGCTCCTATACTTTCTAAACTATTCAATGAGATAATAATAAAATGTAAAATCCCGGAGCAATGGATTAAATCTCATATTATACTCCTTCATAAAAAGGGTAATAAGGATGATGTAGAAAACTATAGACCACTCAGTCTAATGTCAAACGTCTATAAAGTTTTTGCGAAGATTATTCTGGACAGAGTCGCAAAAACGCTAGACGAACAACAACCAGTCGAACAAGCAGGTTTTAGAAAAGGCTTTTCGACAGTCGACCACATCCATTCTCTAAAACAAATACTCGAAAAATACACGGAGTATAACAAAAAAATATATATAGCCTTTATAGACTATGCTAAGGCGCTTGATAGTATAAGCCACGATTCTCTTCTAGACAGCCTGAAACAACAAGGTGTACATGCTGCATACATTGATATCATAAACATGATTTACAGCAGCAGTAAAGCCAGAATACAACTAGAAAGCTTGGGCAGCGAGTTCTATGTAGAAAGAGGCGTAAGACAAGGGGACCCGCTATCGCCCAAGCTATTTTCAGCCGTCCTAGAAAGCATATTTCGCAAGCTGGATTGGGAAGACTATGGGGTCAATGTAAATGGCAAAAAACTCAGTCACCTCAGATTCGCCGACGACTTGGTGTTATTTGAAGAAGACCCCAATAAACTACAGCACATGATGTCGACCCTGAATGAAGAGAGCTTAAGAATTGGGCTTAAAATGAATTCTAAAAAAACCAAACTGATGACAAATAGCACCGAGATTTTTATTAACATTGATAACGAACCAATAGAGTATGTGCAAGAGTATATGTACCTTGGACAAGTTGTTTCCTTTAGAAACCAAATGGCAAAAGAAATAAATATGAGAATTGCAATTGGTTGGAAAAAGTATTGGTCTCTGAAGGAGATAATGAAGTCCAGGGAATTGGGCATGGCCATAAAGAAAAAAACTTTCAACTCTTGTATCTTGCCTTGCCTGACATACGGCTGTGAAACATGGGCACTCACTGTGGCTCAAAGAGATAAACTAGCCAGATGTCAGAGGGCCATGGAAAGGAGTATGACTGGCCATAAAAGACAGGATAGAGTCAGAAACGTTGATCTACGTACTAAAACAGGGATTACCGATATCCTAATGCGCATAGACCAGCAGAAGTGGCGCTGGACAGGCCACATGCTACGGGATAAACTGGGGAAGTGGAGCAGGGAGGTGACAGTTTGGTACCCAAGGGATGGCAAGAGAAACAGAGGCAGACAATACCACAGATGGGAGGATGATCTCAAGCTTACAGCAGGACTAAAATGGAGACGGGTTGCAAACGACAGAGAGCAGTGGAAATCGTTGGAGGAGGCCTATGCCGAAAGGCACACTGTGCTAAGAGATATTATTTAAAATCTAATACTATATTTAAAAATTGTAAATGTCACAGAATAAAGGGCTTTTTTATTTATTTATTTATTTTATTTATTCCACCTGTGAATCCTTTCGTTAGTTCAATAATAATTACTCGGTCGTGCACTGATTCCCAAAATTATTTCTTTTACTTTGGTTGCAATAAAATTTGCAATTTTTGAGTTTTGTTTTGATTTTTGTTTTTTGTTTGAATTTGAATTGATTTAAAGATTATATCATTTAGTCCCGTTTTCACCAACGCATGTTAGTTTTACAGCTTGTTAAAATAACAAGCCTTGGAGGAACATGATATTTAACTTTAACATGTAACAAAAAGACGTTGCAGTCGAAATTGGCTAAAGATACAATTGAAGATATGAATGGATGAAGGTGGTATGTAGCAAAATTCTTATTTCGAGAACATTGAGTTCATACTGTCATTTAAACATTTTAGAATACGTCGTAAAGTATTAAATACATAAATCTAAAGATCCATCTCTAGAATCAATGTACATAATACGTTACCTCTAGATGTCCTAAAATGTTAATGTGACAGTTTATACTCAAATTTCTAGGTGATTTTTTTTGCGACATATCACCTTCATCCAGTAATGTCTTCGATTGTTTTCTGTCTATAATTTTATGAATGTATTTAATTGATATTTACAGTTCCCGGACGAAGAAGCGGACGGCTTCAATCAAGTGAAGTACGTGCCGGCGATCTACACGCACTGCTACGACGACAGCGGCACGCGCATCTTCGCCGCCGGCGGGCCGCTCCCAGCGCCGCTCGTCGGCAACTACGCCGGCATTTGGCAGTAGACAGCGAAGCGTGGAGAGGCGAACGAAGTGCGGAGAGCCGAACGAAGTGCGGAGAGACAAACGAAGCGCGGAGAGGCGAACGAAGCGCGGAGAGGAGAACGAAGCGCGGAGAGGCGAACGAAGCGCGGAGAGGCGAACAAAGCGCGGGGAGGCGAACGAAGCGTGGAGAGCCTTGTGAAGTTTGTGGAAACGCGTAACAGCGAAGCACGGTAGCAGTAGGGTTACTTTAACAGGGCTTAGTTGGATTTCAATATACGATCGATACATACATGTAACAAAGACAATTATTTACTCGGTTCTATTAATTGTGATCTAAATGTAAATGTCGGCCATACTGAGCTTTGTTTACATTTATATCACATTGAATCAGAACGGAGTATATGACGTGTTGACAAGCCAACGAGCCAGGTTAGCGACTCCGCCTGCATCGGCAACATGTAAATAGCTCATTTGTATACACGTGATTTTGTAATGTAGCAATAATTTTTACACGTCACTCCAATGTACATAGACCGGATACTCACGTCTGCGAAGTGGATCAGCGTTACAGCCTGATCAGAAATATAACAAACCGCTCTAGAATTTGAATTAAACTGCCATTAATGTCAAGAGATTTGACCAATCAAAACCCTGCTTTTTGTAGTGTTGTTGCAATCAAAAATTAAGCGCATTCAGTGCAGGTTTTTTATTACTGGTAAGGCTTTAACACTGATTATGCGAGGAACATGGATACCGGTCAAAAGAAGAATCCATAATGAATATCTGTCGGCTTATATTCTAAAATTAGGTCCCGTCGTGTGCAAATATAAAATGAACGAGGATATACTATTTTCTAAGTTTATATTGTAAAGAAGTTATGCAAACATTTTAATAGTATGCTAGATAGTAATTTTATTTGTTTATCTAAGCTAATATTACTATTTTGGGTTTGCATGTTTGATGTCGATTTATTCACACCATAAATTTGGACGTTTTGGAATTTGAAACATCCAGAATGTTCGATCCATTTCAATTGAACGACAATTACTGAAACAAGACTGCATGTAATATAGTTGTGATATACCATTTGTACTAGAGTTGTGACGTGTACTACGAGGGAGGTCGGGCAACGTCGGACAAGTTCGATGAGCGAGAAAGAGAGAATGCCCTCTCTTTTTTTTTATTGTGTTATAAATATATGTATAAAATCAGTTACAATGGTGAGGATATTACTTGTTTGACATCACATTAAGTGAATTAAGTTTTTAAATGGAAATTTAGTTTCAAGTTACTCGAAAAATTATCGAACTTGTACGAAATTGTTCAGCGTGCTGAGTGTTAGTTTTTGTCCTGACCTAAAAAGTTAACTGCAATATGTGTGGCATTATTTCTGATTATTTTTATTCACGTCAATTAGTGACATAAACTTGCACTCTGCACACTGATGGCCAAAACTAGAGTAAAAAAATGCATTAAAAATGGGAATATTCCCATTTAAGCTTACATTTCGATTAGAATGTAACTACCTCTACTATTCATATTAGATCTGTTTTAGTAATCAGCAAAAGACAAAATGTCGGTTATTACGTATTTTCGAGGAAATGCTGGGTTTTATTTACCATAGACTATTTTTTACATGCGACTACTGAGCATTTTTATTCAGGGTTCCCCCGTGCATGGTTTTCAATTGATTAGTATCAAGCTAATTTTTCGTGAGTACCTTCATTTTCACGAGTCGCTCAAGAATTTCTTGGACGGAACTCTTTTTTGTGGTAGCTAACAGAGATAGCAAGAATAAAGTTTGTGGATTTGGTGATTCCAATATATATATTTTTTTTTGATAAATCTCAAGATCTAAATTATCCGAAAAAATATTTGTCCTACAAAATCTATGGTTTCATCAATGAGTTCCCTCTTGCCAACTTGCATCGATAACGAGGTCATCTTAAACTATTAGTAACCAGCTAATTCTGTTTTTATTACTTAGTTAATATTAATATAATTCAACAGACATAATTGTCCTACAAATTGCGTGGTACGTTATCCCGGTCCTACGCTCGATTGAGCATTTCCTTGCTAACTCTGTTAGCTACCACAATCGAGAGTTCCGTCCAAGAAAGTCTTGGGCGACTCATCAAAATGAAGGTACTTACGAAAAATTAGCTTGATACTAATCAAGTGAAAACTATGTATGGGGGAACTCTGACTATTTTGGCAATGACGTCATGGACATTTTTGTTATTTTACGGAGTGATACAATAATATGTGGTGCGAATCACCACATATTATTCACAATTAAGAGTAGCGTATTTTAATATGGTGATGTGTAATTAGAAACATTATTTAAATATATATATTTTTTGTATTAAATTGGCCTAGTTCGTCTATATATTTTAAAGAAAAGTTTATACTTTAGAAATGAAATTATTTTAGTTTTTTTGTTCGGACTTTGCTTAATTTGTTGTTTGCAATATTCGAGGCAACAAAATTAGTCTCAATTGGACTTTATTTAAGTTAAATTTAGATGTTTTAATTACACATTCATCTTCAAATTATATTGGCCCTCAAATATTTGTCAATATTTTACAGCTTCTATATTTACGATTATCGTGTTATTTTCATTAGACTATATATTCTTCATATCATTTATTTATTTGCCCAAATTTAGTATTTTATAAGATAAATAAATTTTAGTACCTAATAATGATTTTAATTTCGCTACTTACCTACTTTCACCTATCTTACCTGATTTATTTTTAACACAGAACAGCTGTTATTCTTTACTTCACATGATCACTTTATTAAATTAATTTTAAAGGTACGATAAAAAAATAAGGAAAAACTTGTATATAAAAGCATTAAAAATATAATTTAAAATCAAATATTCCAGCAAAATATGTTGTGTGTTAGCGTGCAGGTAACACCCATTCCATAGGTATTGCGGTGCCAGTGCTGCTGATGTAGCGGTCCCATTCACATCTGGGAATTAAAGGAATATTTTTTTATTTGGAATACCAATAGGTTATAAGTTAATCTGAGTAAAAAACAGAATAAATTAAGACACTAACAAGTTTCCACTAATATTAACTGGATAATATACAGATCATACACTTAACAAGAATGATTAATTGTAGTTACAGTCGAAGGTCGGTCAGTGTTATCCCGAAATGACTTAAAGTAGTCATAGTTTTTAACTTAAGTCAAAAATTTCAAATTCAATTTCGGCCCGTGATTAAGCTTTTAGTCAAAACTAAAAGTTTTATCTTTTCAGGAGAAAGTAAAATAAAACTAAAAAGGCCGAAAAGCTTTCAGTTATTTGGGTTTTGACTATGGCAAATCTGAACATTTACAACAAATGCTGGAGCTTCAACATGCTTACGATTTCGAAATAACTAGGTTGAGCAACTTTTACTTAGTTAAGATGATTTGATATTAGATTACATATTTATAGATAGACATAAATTAATTCGAAAAACAAAATCAGGCATAAAAAAATCATTGATATGTGAATACTCTGCATAACTAAAATTGGATATTTAAAATACATTTATTAGGACACAGACAAAAGATAGGTCAAATTGGCCACTCCTGAAAAATCTGGTCCTGGCTTAATGGAGCTGGGCAACAAATTTCAAATCCAAAATTAGAGGCTAGTATCTGATCAGATAGATATGGCTTTATTGAGCCGATTAAAGATATAAGAAGAAAAAAAAATACATAAAATATAATTCAATTGAAGTTTGAAATGTATACTGAGCTTCCTACACTCACCTTATTTTGACAAACTTATGTACATCCCCTTGGAAATCTGCTTGAGGAGCGATCATGCCTCCAAACAACACCTGATGCCACTTCTCCAAGTTTTCAACAACTCCCTTCCCACTATCTAAAGTC
Organism: Celastrina argiolus; assembly: GCA_905187575.2. Lineage (NCBI taxonomy): Eukaryota > Metazoa > Arthropoda > Insecta > Lepidoptera > Lycaenidae > Celastrina > Celastrina argiolus. The sequence continues at coordinate 17,463,637 of LR994593.1, read as the reverse complement.
TCCACTGTCTTGCCTTCATCAAGTTTCTCCCTTAACTCGTTCTCTTCTACTTCATACATTGCCAACTTCTGTACCCACAGGTGTTTCAGTTTCTCTGTAAACATGGGATGTAAATAGTAGTACAAAAAAGGAAAAAGTGGTCACATAGTATATATTATGATACTAGCTGACCAACTTTGTTGAGCATAGAAACAGTTTGGGAACTGTTTAAACCTTCCGGGACTTCTACGAATATTTCAAGAATAAAAATAGCCAAATTGGTTTTGCCATTCTCGAGTTTTAATGAGACTAACAAAGAGCAAAGGTTATCATTAATTTTCCTTTACATTACCTTTGTGATGATAGCATGATCTGGCTTATCAGACAAAACAGAAGTATTTTTTAAGTTTTATACTAACCAATATGCTCCTGGAATTTGGCATCTTCATCTTCACAAACACTTTCTCCCCTGCCCTTGGCGGTGTTCTGGCGGGCTCTCCTCAGCTTCACAAGACCATCGAGTTTGTTAATATTCTTCTTAGCTTCATACCTCTTCCTATGCACATCTTTTAGCACAATGTCAGCTTGCTGTTTAGCTTCTTCAATCTAAAATTATTTTAGTAACTAAATCTAAGTTATTGATTTTTTATAGTTTAGCAGTCAACAATGTCGAAGAAGAACAAAGCTACCAAAAATATCACAATTATTAAGAAAACTCATAACCGAAATAACTTGCTGTAGCAAGTTATGTAAAATATAACTATGTGCCTTTTATAAGCATTACCTAAAAATTATGGGATTGTTTTAAGTAACAACAATAATAATAATATCTATAGACTCTTCACACCACGTCAATCTGGGCCTGTGCTAAGTATCCAAAGTAAATATATATTTAATACTTTTATACTATACACATATTTAAGATTTTTATTATATTAATACACATGACCCAGGAACATTGAAAACTTTTTGTTCCCTCAGTGCAGGATTCGAACACGCAACTGTGGTTGAGCACCAACATGCTGAACCGCTGTCCTATGGAGGTTGTCAATATTGTTGCTATAGACAGCCTTTTGTGAAAGTCTACCTATAAAGTTACTTACTTGTTTTGCTTTTTGTATGCCATCCTTAATTTTCTTGAGATTTTCATCAATTAATCTAGATTTTTCTTCTCTCTCCTTCAGCATTTCAATTTTTTCCTTTTTCCTCATTAGACATTGTTTTTTAAGTCTCAATCTTTTAGCAGATCTCTTTGCTATAGCTTTTCTTGATAACTCAAGGTATGCGCTACTCATTTCTGACAATGTTTTGTTAACTGTAATTTTATTTTTCTCTATTTCTTCAATCCTTTGCTGCCACTCTTGTTCGGAGTATAAGTTAATGTTTTCCTGCAATTTCTTTATTTCATCTTTGACATTACTATAGGCCTCATTCAGTGCAAAAACTTTTTCCTTGAGTTTTGATAATGAAAGTTTTGGAGTGTGTTGTGCTTTAACTATTCCACATTTACTTTCAAAACTTTTAACAATCTCTAGATCAGATAATGTTCTATGATTATTAGGATTAAAAAAAACTGGTGGTGGTGGAGGTGGGGGTAATATAGGGGGTAAAAAATGCAAATTATTTTGGAATGTAAAATTATTTCTGTTGTAATTATTAAAATTGGGGTTATCCATGATTCCTATTATAAAATTATAAATAACAATAATACAAAGCTTAGGTTAGGCCGACTCTGGGAGCTGACTCTCAGCGTCTTTTAGAACTTGTTCAGCGGCTTTATAATCTTCGTGTTCTTTGAGATCTTGTTCTGTTTCTAGAACACTTTTTAAATCTGCAAATGCTTTTGTCAACCTGCAATTAAGAAATAATTTATATTAATAGTGATTATTTTGAAAAAATAAATGTGTATGTTGTTTCGATAATTCATAATTTAACTTATTTTTGTAACTATAAATATCATTGTTTGAGTTGTATGACTCAACAACATAACCTTCAAAACAGATGCTTCTTTAATTGCTCGCACAAAAGTATTAATGCTAAATTTAGTCAAAGAATTGGAATGACAGGATGCAGACAAAGTAAATACATATATTTAGGGCAAGTGTACCTCCTCTGACAGTCAGGAACCATCATCAGGGACTCCTGAAGGACCTCCTCCTGTTTTCGGATGTTGTGCTCGTCCTGTCCTTCGTCTTTTATTTTCTGAATTCTATTCTTTTGCTGCTCCGCTTCCTTCTCATATACAACTTTCTCTTTAGCGATGCGTTTTACAACGCCGGTTTTTATTTTAATTTGCCTAATTCGAGGATCAGCCATTGTATTAAAAAACACCGCACACGAACACGATTTGACACAATTTTGAATTTGAATTTTGAAGTTTTTTGGCGCAGTCATCAATTGACAGTGACGTTAGTATTTTTCATGATTTTTTTTGTGTTTGGTTTAGAGACTTTAATCCGCTAAGCTTAATTAAGTAAAAAGCTATTCAAATGAAATAGTGCAATTTTTTTCTGTTAAGTTAATGTAAAAACAGGTAAATAAGCAAAAGAATATTCCAATATCAAGATTATTACCGCCAGTTTACCAAGTTCATCTGTATCCGTTCCTTGGATCACGAGAATCCTAACTTAGTTGGCTGTTTTCTACGTGATCTTATTGTAGCTGACTGGCCGTCGTAAAACATGATCTTGCATACGCTTTTCCACAACATAAACCTACATTAAATGCTTACTTAATATTTATTATTTATATATTAGATACAGCTCTTGGTTTTAGTAACGGTAACCTACATAAGGAGTAAGGACTAATGTATTTTTTTGATTGCGATTCTAGGATCATTGTTATAATCTCCAATAAAAATGAAAAATCATGAAGAATCCTCTTATAGCGGAAATATCGTATGGAAAACAAAATACTCAAGTATAACGACTTTATCTTATCTAACTACATCAGTCGACAGGGGATATTTCTTGTACTTATACAATTTTACTTTGGTCACTTAGATATAATTAAGGGCAAGGTCTTTTAATAAATAAAATATTATAATCCATTTTTACCTTTCCGTGCTATACCTACTTGCTAGGATAGTATAGTTACGCCCCAGGCTTGCTAGGGGCCGCCCGGACCTTCCCGGTCAAACTACGTATACCTACACTATAATACTGTAATAAAGTCGTTAAATATTATTATGGAAAGTTTTAGCGGAAAATGGCATACAAATCGCAACCTGCTTTCGTTGTTTTTTGTACTAAAATGTATGCCTGTGACCAGGCGGTAAGTGTGATAAAAATTGTGGACTACCCCTTAAATATAAGATTAGTCTTAAATATATACCATGCAGTATCATCTTATCCGAAGCCAATAAGTGATAAGTTTCACGGGAGATAATCTTGACTTATATAAAGTTATCGGAGCGGTGTGATCAGTTAGCAACATGAAGTGGCTACTGCTGCTGGCAGGTGATATATTTTTTAATTTTCGTTTGTTTTTGAAAAATATTTCGATATCTTTCTCATCCATCCAACCTCTTCCATGGTCTTCTATCTTTACAGTCCACCTGAGACTGTCGGTACTTATAACGTAAACAAAAACCCAAAAACAGTAGCGACATATTATAATGCATCTAATTTAAATGTACTTACAATGATACATTAATGTCATTAACGTTTTTATTAAATTTGATCTGACAAACTAAATCTCTGAAAAAATAATGCACAACCTCTAACATACTTTTAGGATTAACTATACATCATTTTTTAACAGTACTTAGGTAAGTAGTATGTCTCGCTTGCGCACAAATAGATTCTAATAATTTCATTGTTAATAAACTATAGGCACACCTTACGACTAATGTTTAGAAAGGTTTGGTAAATATTATAGTAGACGTACGTTTAGAAACAATGACACCTTTAACTATGAATCACTAGGCCTATTGCTAGTCTCATCTCTATATGCGGTCAAGAAATGTAATGAAACAGTCGATTTTGTCAAACCGACATGAACGGGTGTGGGGAAGTTTAATGTAGTTCAGTAATAAAACACAAAACCTTGGAATTTTCTAAACTTCGGACCGTGAATGTGTAATCTTGCACTAATATTGCCGTACCTTATTTCAGGAGTATCTTTAGCTCTCGCGGCAGTGCCCAGGGCGAGCAGGCGGGAAATAACCATCGATGAACACGAAGATGGAGGGTTTACCGTTTACGCGAGCTCTGGTGAGCAATTTCAAATTTTATTTAACGACTTGGTCAGCCATTTTGAAAATGACGTAGCCTAGAGTCCTTTCCGTGAAAGAAGTTCTGCGGAAATTAGTGGGTACTTCTTTTACGGAAGGAACTCTACAAATTCATAGTATGTTCATAGAAATGTATCATAGAAAGCGATTTATCTGAGTTTTGATGTTTTTTTTTCGTGATTTTCACTATAGATGTGGGCCAAACATTTAGCGGCCATATTGGGAGGAAGGTAAAGTCGATGGATGATGTCACCTTCCAAGTGACTTCGTCGCACGACGAGGCCAGTGGTGGATACCGCCTGTCGGTACACTGGGACGGTCCAGCTGATCAGGTGTTCGAAGACTGTTTTGATTTTGGTGAGTACTGAGTTACCTGTTCAAATGTTCCTTTATCCTTGATATTATAAATTGATACTTAGCGGAATATTTTGATAACACCCTTGTTTAAATAAACCTATCGTTAACTACAGATAATTGATTCTAGATACCTACTCACTCGCGTAGATTTATGTACCTATACCAAGTAGCTTAATTTCAAATCAAAATTAAATATATTTGCTATATTATTTAAAATTAAACTACAATATTATTAAAACTGTATCTATATCTGCAGGGGACAAGCAATGGTTTGGTGGCCCAGAACAAAAAGAACAATATTGGCCGATACAAAAATCAAAATTGCAGAAATACTCAATGATATCTAAAGAGGATGATAACGCTGCTGTATCCGAAAGATACTGGCTTAATTCCGAAGGACAGTACATCTACATTCAACCCGAGGCACCGCTTTTCGTCGACCACCACAACATACTCGACAACCACATCTGTTTCGTTGCCGAGGTGGCCGCACCCTACTCTACCAGACGAACCCATAACGTCCTGAAATACGACATCTGGTTCTTCGAAAACGCAAAGGTGGCCCATCAGCATGCCGTAGACACTTACCTGGGTAAGCCCTCAGGAATACCTGATTATCGAATGATACAATACCCAGTCTGGTCGACCTGGGCTAGATATTCCCGGGAAATCGACCAGGAGAGCCTCTGGGTTTTCGCGAATGAAATCAAGGACAGTGGTTTCCCAAACGCTCAGTTTGAAATCGATGACCTATGGGAGATCTGCTACGGCTCTTTGACCGTCGACGAGAGGAAACTGCCGGATTTGAGGCAGCTTGTCCAGGATATTAAGAGTCTGGGTTTCCGTGTGAGCCTGTGGGTCCATCCCTTCATCAATAAAGATTGCGAGCCTTGGTATTCTGAAGCTTTGGGCAATGGGTAAGTTTCACACGAATAATAAGTCAATGCTTAATCATTTTCGTTATCACGCGTTTTAGGAATAAATTACTTGCTTATATGACATTCTTTAGTAATTTTATAACAACTCTTAGTTAGGTACATAAGAGACCTAATTACTAAAGTTGCTACCTAGTTCTATATAAGATCTCAGTCTTGAGATGAAACCGTTACGAAAGACTACTGTTTAAGCCTGCCCATTCTGTAAAAGACATAGGAAGAAATAATATAACTTTGGGATACGATTATACTACCTTTTCTCATTCTAGAAATGTATTTTTACACCCGTTATACTTAGCCGTCTTTATCAGGTACCTAGTCCTCAACGAGGAAGGCAACCCAGACTCCACCTGGTGGAACAACAACGGCTCAGTGCCTGGATACATCGACTTCACCAACCCAGCCGCGGCTGACTGGTATACAACCAGGCTGCGCGACCTGATGCAGGCTTATGACATTGACAGTTTGAAGTTCGACGCTGGAGAATCGAGCTGGTCACCACAGGTACCTACTAAAGTCCTATGACAAAAAACTTTAAAAGGCTGAAGACTGTAATATGTTTAATTTACAACAAACAATTTACTAATGAGTCTCAAGACAAGTTTATCTTACAAACGTTACCCATTAACAAAAATTTACAAATCTGTTTTGGTCGTAGGTACGTACATCGTATTTACATAAAACGTCTACTCAAATCCACATATGAGAGATCAGACATTATTACTATCACTAATCTTTTAATGTTTCCATCGAGATTTTTTGACTGTACTCATATGCGGTCTCATTATCAAATCATAGATTAAAAAGTTTATATTCCTCAGATACCAGTTCAGAACGGCGACATCGACTTGCACCCAGGCAACGTCGTGCAGGACTACGTCCGCACCGTGGCCGAGTTCGGGCCAATGATCGAGATCAGATCAGGAATGAGGTACAGACTCTATGAACAACCCTGTGCATACTCCACTTAGATGGTTGACGAATTCGTGCCACAATCTTAAATCTTGCTATGGCTTCTCAATTCGCCTTAATGAGTGATAATACTTTAGGGTGTGTATGGGTCCCGTATATAGTTTACTGTGAAAGTTCCAGCGCTGAAAGAGGTAGGTACTTTTTTTTTATTATTGTATGGGAAAATTTATGACGTTGGGGCATTTCTCATACAAAAATCAAACGTGAGTCTTTCAGCGCTCTGGTACTTTCACAGTATACTCTACATAGGAAGCACATACACAACCTAAGTATTATCACTCATTTATTTTACACCTTGTATAGATGTGAAGACTGCTTCAGTGGGTTTCGGCCTTCCGAGAATAGGACCCTACTCGGTCTGAGATCTCTCTTTGAGCCTGCCACTTTTCCCATAGATCCACTCCTATCTCACACGAACACTAAAGAAAAAAAAATTAAACATACAAGTTAAACAATTCTCTGTACAAAATATACTTATCTTCACCCGCAGAACCCAAGACCTGCCAGTCTTCGTGCGTATGGTCGACAAGGACACGCTATGGGACTTCAACAACGGTCTCTCCACCCTCGTGACCACGCTGCTCCAGATGAACCTGAACGGGTACACCCTGGTTCTACCCGACATGATCGGAGGTAACGGGTACAACGCGAAGCCAAGTAAGGAACTCTTCGTGCGATGGCTGCAGGCGAACGTGTTCATGCCTACACTGCAGTACTCGTTCGTGCCCTGGGATCATGATGATGAGGTATTTTTATTGATCTTTCGGTAGACATGCCTATACCATACCTACTACTACTACTACCAATCGGATTAGTGACACCTGGGGGCTGATTCAAGATGCCATCGCTAATTATCTCTTACAAAGTTCGATAAGAAAATGTATGGGATTTGACGTAAGCGACGCTAAATGATCGCGATTTGGTATGTCATTTAGAGTACCTTATGTCAAATCCCATACATTTTGTTATAGAACTTTGTAAGAGATAATTAGCGATGGCATCTTGAATCAGCCCCCTGGGTGTATATAACAATGTCAATGTTGTGTTGATCCAATCTGTAATATGGACATTACAGATTGGATCATTCAAGCCTGCAACGTCACGGACGATGGGAAGTATGGTGTATCTATGGTGTAACTTATATGTGCTACTTATAGGCAAGTCTTACTAACTTGCCCAGACCACCTAATACTAACAAGTACACGAATAAACTACGGGAAAAACACGTTAACATTTGGAGGAGTACAGCAGCTAAACAACGCTCTTCCAAAAGATGTTAAAGAAAAAACTAACAGTTTACATAATATTTATTTGTAATGCATAAATTCGGTTCTGACTTAAACCGACGGACCTACATATTATTTTTGTTTCGGTCTACTTACATAATAGGGTCAATAATAGTTGTATTAACTTTGTAATTCCTAATATGTTCTTATGTAAGCGATAATAGCATTTTGAGAATAAAAATATTTAAACCGAAATATCCACAGAGTCATAATAAAGACGATAGATAATAATAATACAATCCTGGACATTAGAAAAGTAACTCCCGAATCAAGACAAAACAACTCAACGTTGTCTACTTGTGAATAATTCTAGACTGCACTCAGTAGACATCCAAAACAAGAAGTACGCTTGTATATCTACCAGACTGTTGGTACCACGCAAATGTAGCATCTAAAGTAAATCATGCACCCTAAGTAGCTGTAAAATATGCCCTAAGGACAACTCGACACTCGTGAATTATTTTCAGCTCTATTTTACTAACCCAGACTTCTATTTTTAACACACAAATTATCTCTGTACGGGAATAGTTCCAGTCTTATATCTCATATCTTCTGTCCTCAGGCAATAGAGATATGTCGTCACTACACCGACCTCCACGCGCACTTCGCCGACGACATCGTGGCGGCCATGGAGGCGTCAGTGCGGGACGGTACTCCCGTCAACCCCCCGATATGGTGGTTGGACCCCACTGATGAAGACGCGCTCGCTGTTAACGACGGTATGATCATTTATTTCCTATCAGCAGTCGCCAAAAATCATTCCGTTACTTGGAATCAAAAGTTTATTAGTTTAAGACCTGACACAATGTCGTAAAACGATATCTCTTGTTGGACTAAAGTCACCAAAAGCCTGACTACATAAATTATGCAGTGTGATTCATGGGTAATATAGAAAACCGAATATAGTATGAGAATGATGTGTAGAGCATATATATAACAAAAAATTTAAAGGTCTAAAATGACCACAAGGAGTGAAGGCACCATGCTGGCACTCGAAGGCTCCTCGTTTATACTCTTTATACACACGAGCGCACTGGTCGTTGAACTAAGACCTTACCAGGATTGAAAATCATCTGTTTTGTGACTTTTGTGGACATCTTTTAATCGCGATTTGTCGCGTTATGGTAAGTAATTTATATGAGGCACCAAAACAAAAAATGCTCTTCGCGTCCTTCTCTTCGCACTATATTCGGCTTCCTTTATGAAGCATGAATCGCCCTGTTTAGCCTATTTTGCCCAATTTTGAGATATGTCAATACTCATCGTTCATTAAAATCGAATGAGTAGGTTAAGCGCATATCTATCTATACTAATCTATACTAATATTATAAAGAGGTAACGTTTGATTGTTTGTTTGTTTGTTTGTTTGTTTGTTTGTTTGTTTGAATGGAATAGGCTCTGAAACCACTGAACTAATATGAAAAATTCTTTCACCGTTGGAAAGCTACATTCCTAGCGCTGAACATAGGCTATATTATATGTTTAAAAAAAGTAGGGTTCCTTACTAAAACCCAAAAAATGTAGCCCAAAGTATAAAAAAACGACCTCTAAAATTTCTTACATCGTGTGCGCTTCGGCAACGGCTTGACCAATTTCGCAAATTTTTTTTACGGTATGTTCGTTATTGTCACGAAAAGGTTATTATGAAAGAAAATGTTGAAAAAAATAAGCAGAAAATTAGAAAAAAGAAGAAAATACGTATTGGTAACGCGGGGTTTGAACCTGGGTTCGATCGATTCACGTCGTTGGCAGTTTATATGACACGGCTGTCATGGCAACATCAGTATTTACAAATGGAAAATAAAAATTATGAAATGCTATAAATATCGTTTTTATATCAGCTTAAACTATTTGGATTAATAAAATTATTAGGATTAACAGAAACATGAATCCAAATAGTTTAAGCTGATATAAATACGGTATGTATAGCATTTCCTAATTTTTGTTTTCCATTTGTAAACAACGTGGTTACCATGGCGACCGTTAGACGTTATAGACGTTTGGCTGCGTTTCCATTGACGCGGGGCGAGGCGGACAGGAGCTTGCGGTACCAGAATTGACCAATCACTATGCTCGAAATCTCTGCTCCACTCCGCTTGGAAACTCTTAAGTTCCTATGCGCCCCGCTCCGCGTCAGTGAAAACGCCAAGATTGGGGAAGTTTTCCAAATCTATACATCTATACAAATAAATAAAATTGAAGTGTCAGTATGTAACTTTCAATTAGCAACGTTTTTCTAAATGCATATGACATTTTAAACGATACCTTCTGCTTTTTTTTGCATTGGCAACGATATTTACTGAAAACGAAAATGTAATTTAAAAAAAAATGTCTGTCAGCGTGTCTCTTTGCTCCGGCTAATCTCTGGAACAGCTGGACCGATTTTAACGAGACTTTCACTGGTAGATAGCTAAAGTTATAAGGATTCATTTAGGCTACTTTTCATCATCATCATCGTCGTCATCTAACTAACGTTCAGCGAATTGGCTGGACCGACTGTGACGGGAGCATTCATCGGGCTTAGCTTATGTTAGTAGGAGTAATCTATACATCTATATGTAAAAGTAAGTCGTGTTAGTTAAATTATTTATAACTCAAGAACGGCTTTATCGATATGGCTGAAAATGGTGAGGATGTAGCTTAGAGCAAGTAGTCGGACATAGGATACTAAGTATTTATTCAATTTGACAGCGTTTCCGTACACGTTGCGGGTTCTGCGTTAGGGTTCCGCGTTGCGGGTTTCGGGTTCCCATGCTGCTGGTTCCGTGTTGCGGGTTTCGGGTTCCCATGCTGCGGGTTCCGCGTTGCGAGTTCCAAGTTCCCGCGTTGCGGGTTCCGGGTTCCCGCGTTGCGGGTTCCGAGTTCCCGCGTTGCGGGTTCCGGGTTCCCGCGTCGCGGGTTCCGGGTTCCCGCGTTGCGGGTTCCGGGTTCCCGCGTTGCGACTTCCTGGTTCCCGCGTTGCGGGTTCCGGGTTCCCGCGTTGCGGGTTCCGGGTTCCCGCGTTGCGGGTTCCGGGTTCCCGCGTTGCGGGTTCCGGGTTCCCGCGTTGCGGGTTCCGGGTTCCCGCCTTGCGGGTTCCGGGTTCCCGCGTTGCGGGTTCCGGGTTCCCGCGTTGCGGGTTCCGGGTCCCGCGTTGCGGGTTCCGGGTTCCCGCGTTGCGGGTTCCGCGTTGCGGGTTCCGGGTTCCCACGTTGCGGGTTCCGCGTTGCGGGTTGCGGGTTCCGGGTTCCCGCGTTGCGGGTTCCGGGTTCCCGCGTTGCGGGTTCCGGGTTCCCGCGTTGCGGGTTCCCGCGTTGCGGGTTCTGGGTTCCCGCGTTGCGGGTTCCGGGTTTCCGCGTTGCGGGTTCCGGGTTCCCGCGTTGCGGGTTCCGCGTTGCGGGTTCCGCGTTGCGGGTTGTGGGTTCCGGGTTCCCGCGTTGCGGGTTCCGGGTTCCCGCGTTGCGGGTTCCGGGTTCCCGCGTTGCGGGTTCCGGGTTCCCGCGTTGCGGGTTCCGGGTTCCCGCGTTGCGGGTTCCGGATTCCCGCGTTGCGGGTTCCGGGTTCCCGCGTTGCGGGTTCCGGGTTCCCGCGTTGCGGGTTCCGGGTTCCCGCGTTGCGGGTTCCGGGTTCCCGCGTTGCGGGTTCCGCGTTGCGGGTTCCACGTTGCGGGTTCCGGGTTCACACGTTGCGGGTTCCGCGTTGCGGGTTGCGGGTTCCGGGTTCACAAGTTGCGGGTTCCGCGTTGCGGGTTGCGGGTTCCGGGTTCCCGCGTTGCGGGTTCCGGGTTCCCGCGTTGCGGGTTCCGGGTTCCCGCGTTGCGGGTTCCGGGTTCCCGCGTTGCGGGTTCCGGGTTCCCGCGTTGCGGGTTCCGGGTTCCCGCGTTGCGGGTTCCAGGTTCCCGCGTTGCGGGTTCCGGGTTCCCGCGTTGCGGGTTCCACGTTGTTTTTTTTTAGTTGAATTTCATCAGAAACTCTTTTTATGCTCAACGAAGTGGGCAAGGGTCAGCTAGTATAACATATTTCTGTGCAATATCGCTGTAAAACGATACACTTGAAAGCGATATTGTACACAAATGTACAATTTACGCCTGTCGAATTGCTGTTGCGAGATACATAATCAGCCTGTATACTATCAAACTCGTTAACTTTCCTTTCGACGAATGTAAAAATTAAAATGTTCCATTGGCAACTGTAACCACAATACAGCCATCTGAATTGAAGACATGAATAGGTGAAGGTGATATATCGCAAAAAAAAATTACCCATAGAGTTGAGTTTAAACCGTCACTTAAAACATTTTAGGATATATAACGTGTTAAGTACTAGAGATGGACCTTTGGATTAATGTACTTAATACGTTTCGACGTATTCTGAAATGTTTAAGTGACAGTTTGAACTTAATTTTCTCGAAACCAGAATTTTGCTTCATATCACCTTTCATGCTTCAATTGTGACATAACAAACGTTCTAAATTCTACAGAATTTCTCCTCGGCACACGCATCCTGGCCGCTCCGGTGATGGAAGAAGGTGCGGTGTCCAGGGATATCTACTTGCCCCGCGGTAGCTGGAGGGACGCGGAGGGACAGGTGTTCGAGGGACCTACCTGGCTGAGGGACTATCCCGCGCCGCTGGACACCCTCCCATACTTTATGTTGCAGGACTAATAAAGGTTGAAAAGTGGTAGTTTGTTTACTTTCACCTGTCGCCGTGTAAAATCTTAGTAGATTTATCCTAACCCAATTGAGTTGAAATTTCGCATGCAATATTATGCTGATCTGATGCTGGAAGGTGGCCAAGGCCTAGGTGAGTAGGAAATCCGTAATAAAATGACACGGATTTGTATTAATGACGAGTACATTGGCTCTTTTATTATGCAGTGTCTGATATTAAAGTGGTTATAAAACTGATTGTAAATTAATATAATTAAAATAATAATAAATTAAAATAATTATTATTTTCTCAATTTGTCCGTCATAATATTAAAATAGAAAATATTATTGATGCGGCAAACATTGCGATTGAGCATATGTAACAAAAATTGCCTTGACGCTTGTGCTTGCTATCAGAGTATTGTAAGAAGGCAATTGAAAATCTAGCCCTTCCGTGACCACGTTTTATAAGTAGGCATTTGCATCAGTTATTGCCTATTGGATGATTTATACAGCATTCTCAGAGTGAAGTAACTACTCCTTAAATACTGTAGTGTCTGGGACAGACGGTTTCAAATGTCGCATGGTTGCCCAGCACAATCACAAAACAGTCAGCCTAATCCAGAGGAAAGACTGGTCAATACGTCTGGGGCCAACCATGTGTCGGTATCTTCACGATGATTTCCTCTATCGTTAGAGCGTCCATTTATTGTACTTTAGATCTGAAAAGGTCTCATTTGTACATGCCACAACTTGGGAATCGAACCTGCATCCTTTCGAGTATTAATTAAGAAAGAACTACGAACTTCTATCTAAAGTTCCGTTAGATACCTCTGTAACTCATGTGACTGTGCGTTGATACGAGTCAATCGCTTTTGCATTTTAATTATAGGTATAGTTACTTAATTATATAAATGAACTAGCTGTGCCCCGCAACTACGTACGCGTGGAAAAGTGATTTAGGGCAGTGTTATAATAAATCTGTTTTAAAAATATTTTTAGTTATAAAAACTGTCGTTGAGGTATTTAAAAAACTACTTTATGTTGACAATTCCTACTACCAGCTTGTCAAACGACCGTGTACAATTACTATAATGCGAACGGGACTACTTGATAGTACGCTCACATACACGATGAACATCTAGTACTAAGATTTGTATGGATTTTGCGCCGCAGCGACTGCAGACGATGATCGTTTCCACGCCGACGCTGCTAGTGTGGCGACAATGATATTAAGACAGCGCGCCGCAAAATTTTGCGGTCTTTTCGGTGCGTAAGTCCGACTCGCACTTGCCCGGTTTTTTTATTTATTAATAACCAAACATGTAGGTACTGTTTATAAATCACTTCACTGTTAAAGTACTAACTGATTTTATACAGAAAAGTAGCAAAATATAGAAAGTCCCAAAAGAAAGAAAACAAACCTAAGTTGTACCTAACATAAAAACCATTCGGTCCATGATAAAAACTAAGAAATAAAAATATCAAGACAAATATAAATTTAACTTATATTGACATAACTTTTTTAGTTTAACTGTAAACACAATACTTATGTTAATCAAAATTCTATATAATATGCAGTTATCGAATACATAATTTGGACAAAGAAAACTATAAAAATGTACAGTAATAGTAGGCTGTAGTATGAACTTTACCGGACGGAATGAGAATTATAATATAGAATGCAAAATAATATTATACATTGCTAATGATGCACGCTGAGTATAACTCTCGGATAACGTATTGTATAAATGTAGGTACATACTCAACTTTGCTATAATTGTATTAAAAGTACGGCATTTGGCGTATAGATAGATTTGTATAAGAGAATACTCTATCAATATTATGATATTTGACAAAAAACCCCTATTAATCACACTGTTAACACATATCCAGGGCAGGCCGCAAAAGGCTGGAATTTCAAAAGGTATCTCGATTGGAATCGAGTTGTATCAACAGTTTTGCCCTGTAACACAGTTTAGTAACTATCGAGATGTTTTTAACGTCTATCTTATTAAATAGAAAAAACAAAAAAAAGAGCAATATATTTATGAAAATCTTAAAACTGTTTTTAAGATTCCGTACCTCAAAAGGAAAAAACGAAACACATAATATTCTATGATCATTTCCATGTTCGTCTATCTGTCAAGACCCTTTTACTCAGAAACGCGTGTTGTGATGAAAATTATCTAAAATACTCAGGAACTACTGTTCCTTGAAGCAGTGAAAAAATCAGACTTCTTAGCCAATGCAATCAAAAGCAGTCGCTTATGTCGCTAAATTTCGTCATTTTCGACACTCGTAAGGGAATCAAAACCTAAAGGGTACTTCCCGTGAACTCAAAATCATAAAATTTGAAACCAAGCAACGTCTATAACCATATGTTTTGAGTAACATTATATAGATAGTAAAAATATTTTGATTTTTTTAAACTTCGTACCGTTTGTCATGAATGTGTTTAATTGAAACTTATAACAAATACTTAGGTCTCTAATATATTCACGCTGTAACCAAATCAAAATTCTACGTCAATAAGTTTTGTATGGAACTCTCGCTGTGCAAGTACAACTCGCAGTTGGCCGGTTTTTATTTATTTACTTATTACTAACCTACGCTAACAAATATGTATACAGTACCTACTTATCACAAAGGACTGTACAGTAAAAGTACTAACTATTTTTATACAAATAACTTTCGCGGCGGCGCACGGCTCCCGGGCCCGACCGATTTACATAAAACAAATACTAAATGTTAAGTGAAGCTTGCTGCAATATATTAGTGAAAAGTACATCTTAATCGGATAAGCCGTTTCTGAGATTAGCGTGCACAAACCCACAGACAAACAGACAAAAATTTCAAAAATCATAGTTTTGGGTACTATTGCGTAAATAAAGGTATATATCATATTTTTTTTCAAATATCTTCAATGTACAGACACGACTCCTCTACAGATTTATTATAATACTAGCTGTGCCCGCGACTTCGTACGCGTGGAAAAGTGATTTCGGGCAGTGTTATAATAAATCTGTTTTAAAAATATTTTTAGTTATAAAAACTGTCGTTGAGGTATTTAAAAAACTACTATATGTTGACAATTCCTACTACCAGCTTGACAAACGACCGTGTACAATTACTATAATGCGAACGGGACTACTTGATAGTACGCTCACATACACGACGAACATCTAGTACTAAGATTTGTATGGATTTTGCGCCGCAGCGACTGCAGACGATGATCGTTTCCACGCCGACGCTGCTGGTGTGGCGACAATGATATTAAGACAGCGCGCCGCAAAATTTTGCGGTCTTTTCGGTGCGTAAGTCCGACTCGCACTTGCCCGGTTTTTTTATTTATTAATAACCAAACATGTAGGTACTGATTATAAATCACTTCACTGTTAAAGTACTAACTGATTTTATACAGAAAAGTAGCAAAATATAGAAAGTCCCAAAAGAAAGAAAACAAATCTAAGTTGTACTTATGGTTTTTATGTTAGCATAAAAACCATTCGGTCCATGATAAAAACTAAGAAATAAAAATATCAAGACAAATATAAATCTAACTTATATTGACATAACTTTTTTAGTTTAACTGTAAACACAATACTTATGTTAATCAAAATTCTATATATTATGCAGTTATCGAATACATAATTTGGACAAAGAAAACTATAAAAATGTACAGTAATAGTAGGCTGTAGTATGAATTTAAACGGACGGAATGAGAACTATAATATAGAATGCAAAATAGTATTATACATTGCTAATGATGCACGCTGAGTATAACTCTCGGATAACGTATTGTATAAATGTAGGTACCTACTCAACTTTGCTATAATTGTATTAAAAGTACGGCATTTGGCGTAAAGATAGATTTGTATAAATAAGAGAATACTCTATCAATATTATGATATTTGACAAAAAAACCCATAATAATCACACTGTTAACACATATCCAGGGCAGGCCGCAAAAGGCTAGAATTTCAAAAGGTATCTCGATTGGAATCGAGTTGTATCAACAGTTTTCCCCTGTAACACAGTTTAGTAACTATCGAGATGTTTTTAACGTCTATCTTATTAAATAGAAAAAACAAAAAAAAGAGCAATATATTTATGAAAATCTTAAAACTGTTTTTAAGATTCCGTACCTCAAAAGGAAAAAACGAAACACATATTATAAGATCATTTCCATGTCCGTCTGTCTGTCAAGACTCTTTTACTCAGAAACGCGTGTTGTGATAAAAATTATATAAAATACTCAGGAACTACTGTTCCTTGAAGCAGTGAACAAATCAGACTTCTTAGTCAATGCAATCAAAAGCAGTCGCTTATGTCGCTAAATTTCGTTATTTTCGACACTCGTAAGGGAATCAAAACCTAAAGGGTACTTCCCGTGAACTCAAAATCATAAAATTTTAAACCAAGAAACGTCTAAAACCATACGTTTTTAGTAACATTATATAGATAAGTAGTAAAAATATTTTGATTTTTTTAAACTTCGTACCGTTTGTCATGAATGTGTTTAATTGAAACTTATAACAAATACTTCGGTCTCTAATTAATATATTCAAGCTGTAACCAAATCAAAATTCTATGTCAATCAGGTTTGTATGGAACTCTCGGTGTGCAAGTCCAACTCGCACTTGGCCGGTTTTTATTTATTTACTTATTACTAACCTACGCTAACAAATATGTATACAGTACCTACTTATCACAAAGGACTGTACAGTAAAAGTTTAAAGTACTAACTATTTTTATACAAATAACTTTCGTAATAAACTCAAGAAAAAAAATCTTAGATTGTTCCTACCTACCTAGCAAGCCTAAAACTAACAAATAAAAGTCACCCTCGCGGCCCCGGCCCCGGTGCGTTTGCTGCTAATACAATTTAAAGCGGCGCGCGCGCGCGGCGGCGCACGGCCCCCGGGCCCGGCGCGATTCCTACAAACGTCCAGCAAGTACGACATGATCTTTTTAAATTGTCATAACTTTTTTATTTATGAACCGATTTACATAAAACAAACACTAAATGTTAAATGAAACTTGCCGCAATATATTACTGAAAAGTACATCTTAATTGGATAAGCCGTTACTGAGATTAGCGTGCACAAACCCACAGACAAACAGACAAACAGACAAACAGACAAAAATTTCAAAAATCATAGTTTTGGGTACTATAGCGTAAATAAAGGTCCCCTATATTATTTTTTCTCAAATATCTTCAATGTACAGACACGACTCCTCTACAGATTTATTATATGTATAGATGTACCTATAGATGTACCTAGTCTACATAAACACTTCATTGAACAACACTTCCGCTAAGCTTAATCCTTCGTTATCAACACACACCTTGTACCTACTGATAGTACTTAGGTAGTTATCATAAAGTTTAATTATTGAGTACCTACCTACTAGTAGGTATCTATCTACAGTTTTCTCCCGCGGCTTCTCTTTCGTGACCATGTAAATGTGGTTTTAAAGTAGGTGAGGTATAACGTCCATTGTTATGGACTGAGTAAGCAGCGACAGGCGACAAAACTTGTGAATTAGCTACTGCTCACTCACGACACAATCGAGAATCGAATCAGTTCAATATCAACGGCTTTTGGTATTTTATTTGGTGGATTGCTTTGAAACTAACCAGGATAAAGAAAATCGTTAGATCATAACTTTTTGTACTCCCAACCATATAAATCGACTTTGAATCAAAATAAACATACGTCAATTTATTGGGAGGTACGCTGTACGCAGCACTATCGAATCTGAATAAAAATCGTTAAATGGTCGGGAGTACATTGATCCTGGTTTGTTTCAAAGTAATCTGGATTAAAATACCAAAAGCCTTTGAGATCGAACTGATTCGATTCTCGATTGTGGCGGGGGTAAGCCTGCTGATACATATTAGAAGATTATAAAATATGAAAATATACTTTATTGTGCACAATCAGAATTTACACACACACACATAAAAATAAACAACACATAGAAAACACGATAGTACACAAAGGCGGCCTTATTACTACAATAGCAATTTCTTCCAGACAACCTTTGAAAGAAAGAATCAAATCACTAGATAACACTACAATAAAATAAAATAAATTTTACTAATTTATACTATAAATGCATAATACAAATTTAAAATTTACACTGGACACGTCATACTAAGGTAGTGCTTTTTTAGCAGAGATTTAAAAGAATTTAAAGTCTTAGCCTGCTTTATACATATAAATACTGAGGCAAAAAAGTGATTCGCTTTTGTTTTTATAAAGGTGAAATATTAAGGTTAAAATACATTTTTGTGGAACCTTATGGACTTACCGAGGTAATCAGCGCGCCTTCAAATATTAATCCTTAAAAACTGGAATAGGACCATAAACAGTTACACTTACTAAAGATGGTCATATAGTGCTTAATAGTGGCGTGGGGTTCCTACTAACTAAATTCCTATTGGATTGTGTTACTCCTTAACGTTTTACCCTCATCCAAAAACCTACCTACGATTCAGGCTAAGGCTTCCCACTGAACGTAAACCAGCCTTCGCCACTGCACCTAGTTCATTGCAGCCAAGATCTTATCCCGGTTTCTACTATGGTCATGGTCTACATCATATACTGGTCATGGATGTCTATGAATGTATTGAATTGTGTGTTTCGCAGAGAACCATGAGTTAAAAAGTCGACCGAATTGAGGACCTCCTCCTTTTTTGGAGGTCTGGTTAAAAATCCTCCGATTTTTACCTCGGGACTCGACTAACGTAGAACAAAATCGACATTAGAAACAAATGTAAATACAAAGGAACACCCTAGAAGTATTTATCTCGGCGAAATCTCAAGGGCTGGTGATAAGGCGATAGCGTGGACAGTATCGATCTACGATAGCAGATCGCCGATAACACCGACAGTAGTCAGCGGAGATGGCGGCGCTCAAGATTGTCTTCGGTGAGTTTATGTAACCAGCTATTAGTTATTACCATATCCGTGAGGTTCCGGAAAAAGAATAGCACATATCCCCATCAACCACTTTCACTGTGGGAGTCCGAAAGGTGAAAGAGGAAATATATATCCGGAAAATATGGGCAGCAGCGTTTCCGCGGACATTAGACAGTGGCGACCCGGCATAAAATACTTATCCAAAAGTGGAACTCATAGCTGGAACGACGAACGGCGAGTTATTACCCTAGCAAGGTAGCATCATCATGCTTCTGGCCAACTCAGTATGAAGTCCATGTCCATGTCCAGTCCAAGACCTTTGTCTATCTTCATTTTTGATGATCTCCAATTCGAACGAATCCCACAACGCACAAAGTCAACTTGCACATTTGTTTCTGGAGCTTAATCATTTTTGTCTTATTCAAATCAAAATCGAATAAAATATTTTATTCACAGAATGCAGTTTACAGAGGTGTTATCTTAAATCTTATTCGTACTTTCATTCTACCAATTAAATGGTGTGTGAAATAATTTTACAATTAATACATATCAATTAATTCAATTTAAATAGTTACAAGATAGGAAATCAATTATTCCGAATAAAGTATAATAATTTATGTCATGTCAAAATATAGTACCTAATAAATTACAAATAATTATTTTTAATTGGTAGAGCATTACGATTTAACATTATACGAACGACGGTTCGCCCAAAATTTGCCCATGAATACTCTGTGTTAGGAATACAGGAAGAAAAAAATATGCTGTTAACTGATAACTAAAATTGAAATCAAACTAATTCTACAGGTGTCTTAGCCCTGGGCTCCAGGGTGCTGACGTCAGAGCTCTCTCTTCGCGCTGATGATGTAGAGCTGACGCTGGAACCACAGCTCACCGGAGGATTCCAACTCGTGCTGACTAAAGGTATAAAATTGCTACAACTAAAGATAGAGAATTTTAACTTGTTTATGTATCTAGGCATTCCAGTCATTCATGATTTATAATTGTTACCTAAAAGATCTGGCTTCATCAATACTGTTGGGCTTTGCAATACATTTCGTTTCTGGAATTCAAACTGGCCTCTGCAATACACTTGACACTAGTGCAGGGTTCAGGGAGTTAAGATATGTATAAAAGCGTGTAGAACTTATGTCCCAATCAAGAATGTACCAATATTTATTTTAAAATCTGCTTTTTGCATAGGTATTGTATTACGAAACCCATATCACTTTCAGATGGAGACAGAACAGAATACGGACACATCGGCAGAACTCTCTACTCCACGTTTACGTCAGAACAGATAGAGGGCGGGGTGCTGATTCGGATCGGTAGTACCAACTTGACAGTTCTCACGCTTTACGATGAGGAGGCTAATGCCAGGGGTGTTAAGCTGAGGTGGAACTCCGTGGATCCTGTTCGGTTCGAGGACTGTTTGGACTTTGGTAAGTAACGTATACGAGTACGTCTTAATTTCACACGTTTTTTCAGAGGATACTAAACATACAAAGGTCATAAGTTATAGTAACAGAACCATACTATACAACCGAAGAATTGAAATCATAAATGTAAATTTTAAATATACTTTGTAGTGTGTAAGTACCTAATACCTATTTCATTTGTAAAAGAGGTAGGATAAATGTTTTATAAAATTGTAGGTTCTAAACACTGGTACGGGGGGCCCATGCAAGTGGAACAAGTGTATCCGATAGAAACAGCGACCTACCAATACACCGCTTACGTATCAAAAGAGGACGACAACGGCGCGATAGTCGAAAGATACTGGCTGAATTCTGCCGGCGAATACATCTATGTGCATCCACAAGTACCCCTATTCGTGGACTACGGCACACTGCAGTACAACCATATCTGCTTCGGAGCACAGATCGCAGAACCTTACTCCAGCAAAAGAAACCACACGGAGTTGTCTTACGATATCTGGTTCTTGTCTGACGTTAAAGCGGCCCATAAGCACGCGGTAGCTAACTACTTGGGCAAGCCCACCGACGTTCCAGATTTCAGGATGGTACAACATCCGATTTGGTCCACATGGGCGCAGTATTCTTACAATATAAGCGGGCAAAAAGTCCATGACTTCGCAAAAGAAATTAGAAATCAGGGCTTTAATGATTCTCAGATGGAAATTGATGATCTTTGGGAGGTTTGCTACGGGTCTCTGGAAGTGGATACAAATAGATTCCCGAATATGACTCACTTGGTAGAGGAACTGAAGGGGATAGGCTTCCGTGTGACTATTTGGGTACACCCATTCATCAATAGCAACTGTGAGCCATGGTATTCAGAAGCCTTAAGTAACAAGTAAGTGGCTTTTTCATAGTTCCGTTTGCATAGGGTCAAAATAAAACCCTATTGCTAAGACTTCCATGAGGTACTTACTTAAATTTTCACAGCTGATATTGTATTTCTGTTGCCGTTTTAACAACAAAATATACTAAAAACCAGTATAAAATACATACAACAACCGTGATTTTCTACTCGTTTTGTACGGTACCTTTCACGCGCGACTCGCACTTGGCCTGTTTTTATAAAAACATAATTCAATCTAAAGAAAAAACAAGAAATCTCAACCAATGTTAGTACCTACACAATCATCGGCGTATGGATTTTATCAATTACGCAAACATGATTTGATTGAAATATTCTCTATAAGAATATTAATTTCTGTTTACAGCTATCTAGTCATGGATGAAAGTGGAACCCCAGCAGCTAACTGGTGGAACACAAACGGATCTATACCCGGTATGGTGGACTTCACCAACCCAAAGGCTGCAGAATGGTGGTACCAGCGAGTGAAAAATGTGATTGATACTCACAACATCGACAGCATCAAGTTTGACGCTGGAGAGAGTAGCTTCTCGCCTCAGGTAAAACCTGTTTTAAAGTAGGTATTTTATTGATTTCTGCAATGTCCCTAATTTGAAACCTAATAAAGGCCAAAAACAAAATTGTACAGTAGAGCGCTTTACAGTCAAAGTGCTTGTCTTTCGAAAAGTATTTAAATTAGGTCGTCCAGAGACTTGCTAGGTTTTTGATATGGTTAAAGTCATTAGGTTTCAATTTGCTGCTCCATAATTGGGCGGTGGGATTAACCTATTTTTTAACCGACTTCCAAAAAAAGGAGGAGGTTCTCAATTCGTCTGTATGTTTTTTTTTTTTTTTTTTTTTTTTTTTTTTTTTTTTTTTTTTTAATGTTTGTTACCTCAGAACTTTCGCCTGGGTGAACCGATTTGGATGATATTTTTTTTATTTGAAAGGTGGTGCTTCCCGTTTGGTCCCACTGTCACCAAAGTGGTGACCTGATGATGGGATCCGTGAGGAATCGAGGGAACTCCTCAAAATTTATATGGAAACATATATCGATTTTGATTTTTTCTGAAGTAGCCCAAGCATATGTTACCAAATAGTAAGATTTTGCACCATATCCTGGACCTAAAGTACTGAACAGAACTTCTGAGTCCTTAGAGATACACGTTTGAAGATTGCAGCGTTGTTTAAAGAAATGCAAGCATACGCCACTACGTCAATTACAGTGTTGTACCAGTGTTTACCAAAGTGGTGACCTGATGATGGGATCCGTGAGGAATCGAGGGAACTCCTCAAAATTTATATGGAAACATATATCGATTTTGATTTTTTCTGAAGAAGCCCAAGCATATGTTACCAAATAGTAAGATTTTGCACCATATCCTGGACCTAACGTACTGAACAGAACTTCTGAGTCCTTAGAGATACACGTTTGAAGATTGCAGCGTTGTTTAAAGAAATGCAAGCATACGCCACTACGTCAATTACAGTCGAACTTGGTCTCATAGTTATCAAAGTGCATGCCTGATGATGGTGTCGTGAGGAATCGAGGGAACTCCTCGAAATTTATAGGAACACTCAAAGTAATTTTGTATTTTTTTCGAGTAACATGCTTATGTTATTCGATATGCTTATATCCGTCTAAAAAAAAACATAATTTTGAATCAACTATCAAGGTATACCGCATAGATCAGAAACAGGCATACAGGACTGCTTAGTCTTTGAAGTTATACGTTTGGAAATTACGACATCGCTTAAAGTACTGCAAGCATACTTTAAGCGATGCCACTATATCAATTACAGTACTCAACACCACCTCTGTCTTCACCAGATAGTAGGTATCCATATATACTATCATAACAATATGACGAAATAGGTAAATATTAAAAAGGGAAAAAATTGTTTTAAGCCAAATAAAGAAATGTCAATCGACTAAAAATAATAAAAGAGTTATAAAGAAATCATATTCAGTTTGGATGGTACCGACTTTAATATTATTAAAATTTGTATATCATTTTATAGTCAATCAACTTGATATATATGTATAATATTTGCGCTGCTCTGGCGGTACCTAAATATCCCTACTCAGTCTACCCATAACTAAAAATCTTAAAATAAAATAATTTTAAACAAAAAAAAAACCGACTTCAAAAGGTAAACTAAAAAGAAAAAAATAAATTTACTTCGCACAAAGTAATACTTATTTTCATTTAAGTAAATAAATTTATTCTATAATTTTGAAGTCGGTGCCAAGTATATCAAATTACTAAATATATGTAGGCAATCACAGAAAAAAGAATCAGAAAAAAATATACAACTATCAATGCAACTATTACTATATATTATGTACCTACCAAAGTACTGGCTTACAAACTAATATTAAATGAAAACAAATTATGAAAGAACGCTGGACTTGGCACCGACTTCAAAATTATAGAATAAATTTATTTACTTAAATGAAAATAAGTATTACTTTGTGCGAAGTAAATTTATTTTTTTCTTTTTAGTTTACCTTTTGAAGTCGGTTTTTTTTTGTTTAAAATTATTTTATTATTCCTTACTATAAAAGATTAACAATGAGATTTGCAGTGTATTTGTTTATTATTTTAGATACCAGTTCAAGAGGGAGATATTGACATCCATCCTCACAATATCGTGGAAGCTTACGTCAGAACTTGTGCCAGATTTGGCAACATGGTTGAAGTGAGATCTGCGTTCAGGTACGCGCGCTGTTAATTATGATTATAAAATTATTTTTTATTTTTGGTATTTAGTCGGTCGATTTTCGGCAGGCGATCAGTCGACTCGTCTACTGGTCCATTGACCATTATAAAATATATTAATAATTTTGTTACGCCTGCCTCTTTGAAAATATGACGCTGGTCTCTTATCTGCTGGCTGGGCTCGCTTCATCTCGCATAATTTGAACCCAACATTATGATTTTCTGGTTGATTCCTAACAAAATTTATAACTTGTTCCAAACTAGAACCCAGGACCTGCCAATCTTCGTGCGCATGGTAGACCGCGACTCCATATGGGGCATCAACAACGGCCTCTCCACCATCATCACGACGTCTCTCCAGATGACCCTGAACGGTTACCCCCTGGTGCTCCCTGACATGATCGGAGGGAACGGCTTCAACCTGAACCACGCGCAATCAGATCTGCCAACTAAGGAGCTGTTCATACGCTGGGTCCAGGCGAATACCTTTTTGCCGGCGATGCAGTACTCTTTTGTCCCGTGGAATTTTGATAATGAGGTAAGTTATTTTACAAGTCAAACCGCTTAGGTACGCAACGGATATAAGCTTCCATAGTGCTGGGTTTGTCTGATGAATGGAAACATTGGAATCTTGAGTATAGACTTACATCTATAACAAAGTACTAATTGGCTGCAGCTGCAAAGAGTGCCTTTAGATCATAATTAACAGATTAGGTTACGGTTTATTATCTACTTTGTGGTAAAGGCATTTACAAAACACATTTACAATATCTATGGACGCCTCACCACCGCCACGTCAATCTGGACCCGTGATAAGTATGACCCATCCATGAGCCAGGAACACAGATAACTTTTTGTTCCTCCAACAGGATTCGATCCCGCTACCTTCAGCTTTAGCGTCGACGCGCTCAACCACTGCGCTACAGAGGTCGTTAAAAATACAAATCAATGTACTCCAAAGTCTATTCTGACTTTGAATAATTCTCTTTGGATCCACTGTATACAGGGTGTAAAAAGACCGGTCACGATAACTTTGGGATAAGATTATAGGACCTTGACTGATTCTAGAAATGCACTTTTTTTAAAACTTTTTTTTTTTCAAAAAAAATTTTTTTTTCTTTAATTTATTATTTTTAGTCGCAAGTCTAAACTGTTTGGAACAACATTTTGCATTAAATTCCTATTTTTTATAATTTTTGCCTTAAAACGTAATGAAAAGCGATGCGCGGTCTATTGACCTCCTCAGCTGACTGAGCGCGCGGCGCTCACTCAGAGTACCTACCGACTCCCTACCGTAATTGTAATACATATTGTACCTACAGTCTACACGCGAATACTATAAGCCTTGTACCAAATGTGTTTGTATTAAGTGTTAGGTATTCAACTCGTAAGTTATAAACTAACTCTGGGTTAAAATCTGGTACAACTGGACCTTACACATAGTGTAGTCACCAGCGGACGGATGAATCGTTTTGAACTTGGAACTCCTAGATTGCCTGCATCGTATAGGTATTCGCTCGAATTTGTTATCATGACAAACTAAAACTTTCTCTGTAACAAAACCTGTGTACCTACATACTAACTAACTCTTAATGGCAATCGGCAATCATCGCTTTTTTATGGAAATTACAGAGTCTGTAATTATTAACTGTAATACAGACGATGTATAAAAGCGAAGATTCCTGAAAGATACCTATTTAAAACGTAGCCTACTCAGTCCAAATTCAGATTAATTAAGTAGGTATGTAAAACGACGTCTGTTTACTTACGTGAATGATGTAGCTAGTCGCATCTACAATGTCACGACTCACGTCTCACTTAAACTTTTAAAATTCGTATTTCGATAACAATAGTTCCTAGCAATCCAAGCAGCATAACACAATAATTATCATTAGATGGACACATCACATAACACAACATTACGCTTTCAAACACAATCTACCTATGATGTAAAAAAATACCTAACTAAAAAATAAATCAACCAATATTTTACCTCGAGATATAAACTACAACTGAATTCGAAAATACTTTGTGTCGACGTTTAAAACATACCGACAAACAACTCTTTAGAAAATACTATTTTCTACTTTCTGCTACTTTGTAATAAAGTGCATATTCCCGCGCGGGAAATATGCACACCAAAGGCCTCCCGCGCCGACCGTTGCAAGGGATTGCGGGGCGCGGGGGGCGGCGGGCGAAAGAACCTACTACCTATTAGTGATGTGACCTATGAAAATTAACTTCGACGTAGTCGATATTTTTAAATAATTACTATGTAACTTACTGTTTTACATTCATTCAGCTAAGTTTCTATGAATATCTTTCAGACCACTAATTGAAAATAGATTAATAATGTTTGTAATATTAAGATTTAAAGATGATCTCATTATTACCTAATGCGAGTATACGGTAACTTAATGAAGTATTAAATTTTAAACATTTAATTATGTTACTTAACATTAAAATTATTCACGTATGAAAAATAAAATAGGTAGGTAGGTACCTAATAATTATCGATATCCAAATCTATCGATACTTTAAGTGCATTGGGTGCATGCTTAGCATTTTGCGTTTTAGTGCATTGGGTAGGTACATGTTTTGCGTAAATTATTTTTTTCGTAGACAGTTGGCACGTGGCAGTAAAGCCGTGTGGTTAGATTATTATTTTTCCGCGATAATTTTATAATCATCGTTTTAAATGTTTTAATTTTTGTGTTTATTATTACGGTTTCGTTTCTTTTAGGTGTTTCTTTTGTGATTACTAATTAGTATTATTTATTTTTCACTGTTTAAACTTTAAATGTGTTTGTGTGTGACTTTCATTTTTAAATACCTACGCCATACATTTAAGTACCGCGTAAGAAGATTTTAGGTATATTGCAGAGGCATTGAGGATTTAAAACACAACAAGGTTGGTTATTCAGGTTTTTAATACGTCTTTATTCTGTAACTGAATGATGTTTGATCGGTGAATTTGGAAATTGTCGACTTGCTGGTCAATTAATTGTCGGACCATATTTTTCGTTTGTAAACTAAACTAAGAAGCTACCTACTGTGTCACAATCTCAATTAATTTTAAGTTTTAAATTTAATTTATTAAATAATAATGAGCATTGCGAATGTCGCATAAACAAGCGTCCATAGATATTATTATTATTATAAACGTGTTCTTAAGACGTTATAGTCGCCTCCGCTAACAGGTGGTATAAAGCTTGGCTTGGCGGAGGACGTGGGTTCGATTCCCGCGTTGGAACATCTCCTTATTGTCGACATGAAATAAGAACCTGCGGCGTGTCCTCATGGTGGTCAATCGAGTTAGGTAAACCTCCCACTGGGTTATGGAAGTAAAAGGATAAAGAGTGTTCTTGAGTATCGCGGTATTATTAATATTAAAGTATTATCGCCTCAATCGTATAGTGGTTCAGAGCATAGCTCTCGACCCGGAGGTCGTGGGTTCTATTCCCACGTTAGAACAAAAGAAAGTATTTTCTTAGTTTACTGATTGTCTGATTAGAAAGATAAACCATGCGTACTGCGTAGCAATGGCATGTAAAAAATCGGCCCTGCGCCTGTTATTTTTCCAGTCGTGTCGGTTAATCGTCCCGGGTTATGGGGAGAGTAAAAGGAAGAGAGCGTCCTTGTGTATTGCGCTCACACTTGGGCACTTCTGCGTAGCTGGCCTGGTTTTAACGAAATCGGCCACCTACATCGAAATCGGTGTAAGGAGCATGCAATTTTTAGATTTATTCTATTATGTTTATGTTTATTTGAACACTATCAGCTGTTTTTCTCTATTTGCAATTCGTTTGGATGCACCTGTACGCGCGAAAACCGGCGCGGGGCGTGGTTACCCGCTACTGCCCGTGAGGTTGTGTACGTTTTACATTGCGTATTGCAAAAAATTAAAATTTTAAAACAATGGATTAAAAGCAAATGACTAGTACCAGTGGATATACCTCATGCCTGGTTATAACACCACGCCAGAATAGTGACTGCTCTTTTTACACCCTGTATAATTAATAATTATAACTAGATTAAAATATCCTTCTCCAAGTAATAATTAAGAAGCGAAAAAACCCAACACTTTTACATGACGCCATAATTACAGGATCATAAAATTTAATTATCATTTATTCATACATAATTACTGATCCCGGAGTGAATAATATTGCGTGTAATGAATAAAGAGTCGAAACTTTTTATAAAATACGACTTACAACGTTAATATTTCTAGATTCCAATAACAATATTCGACACTATTGGTCAGCAGACTAACCACCAAGTATTCCGTATGATAGAATTGTTTTTATATGATACGATGCCACAGACATACACATTTACACACACACGTCAAACTTATAACACCCCGTCGTTTTTGCGTCGGGAGTTAAAAAGGGAGATACATCGCTCAATCATCATCCAACGGATACAAAGACCTTTTATCATTTCAGACTGTGGAAATAGCCCGCAAGTACACGGAGCTGCACGCCGCATATGCGGAGGAGATACATGCGGCCATGCGCGCGGCGGTGGAGCACGGTTCGCCCGTGGTGGCGCCGCTGTGGTGGCGAGACCCTCAGGACCCGGAGACCCACGTCATATGGGACGGTGAGCGAACGGACCACAAGTGTGATGCTGATCTCAAGCCCGTATAAATAAAACAATCTCAAACCCAACCTCACTTAAGAAGCTATTTGACAGATAAAAAAAAACGTTTCGTTTCACTTTTAAAAACTAAGAACTTTACTAATGTTACATACTTAATGTTTATCTTTGTAAAACGTAAAATAAACTATAGTTAATATGAATATGACGATATAAGTGAAAAGAAATTAAAAGTACTATGTTACATTAATCAAGTTTTTCACTTTTAAAAGTCTTAAGAGAAGTTGAGGTTTGACTTCTTTACGGGCCTTAGACTCCCACAGCCATGTATTAAACCAACAAAGGAGCGAGAGACTAGAGAGAGTCATAAGCTGCTAGTCATTCACCACAAGAACCCACAAGATTTGTAGTACTAAGTACCACTTGCCCCGAGGGTATCCTCTGTCTGGGGACAAATTAAATCAAATCACACAATAATTGACAATAAGAATTCACAACACTTTTTCTACCAGGCGGTTGTTCGTAAAATAATAATGACTAATGGCTAACAGATATCAGATGACATTCAAAGCGTGGTATCTTGCGTGGTCTATACTAATATTATAAAGAGGAAAGATTTGATTGCTTGTATCCTTAAATTGAATAGGCTCTGAAACTACTGAACCGATTCTGCTGATATTTGGTACAGATATAGAGGAGACTACGGGGAATAACATAGGCTACTTTTATTGCTGGAAAATGTACGATTCCCCAGGATTTATTACGAACGAAGTAGCGGTTTCCCGCTATCCGCACCTAATATAGGTTCAAATGGTTTATCGTAAACTGTTTCTATGCTCAACGAAGTAGGCACGGGTCAGCTAGTATCCTAAATTGTTAAAAAATGCTCATAGTAGATACTAAAAAATCCGTTGAAAACAAATTTTGTTTCAGAATTCCTACTCGGCGAGAACATTCTAGTCGCACCGGTACTGACTGAAGGTGCCACTTCCCGCGACATCTACCTGCCCGCTGGAACGTGGCTGGAGGAAGGTGACCCTGAGAGAGTGCACGAGGGACCGACCTGGATAAGGAACTATCCGTCTCCCTTGCACGTGCTGCCTTACTTCGTGACCGAGAGAGACGTCGAACCGGACTCTGCCCACTCCCTGAACGCTGGCGTTCTTCTGTTGTCTTTGGCTGTTGTTAATATATTCATTTGAATGCAATATATTTCATTATATTAAATACTTAGTTTGTATTTGAATCTGTTATTTACACCCGCACGCGTTTAAAACAATATACTTTTATGAAAGAATAGACATAATGTTGTCATTCATACAGGAAATCTGTTTTGCCCATACAATCTGTATAGACAAAACGCATTTTTTTCTACATACGATGGCACTACTCTATACTTGGTGGCTGAACATTTGATTTATTACTATAATTTACTACGACCAGCGACATATTAAACGAGTAGGTCTAAAGGATAAGTAAGTAGTTAATAAAGACAATAGTCTATGTGAGAAATAGAAACTGGCTTGTTACAACATTATTAACTAACTATAGATATCTATATAATCTACATCACTAAGTAGGTACGTAATATAATAACTAATACATCGTGAGCAATAATAAAAGTTTGTTGTGTAGGAATGAAGCCCTAAAGGGAGATTCGACATCAGGAGGCGGCATACTCGGTCAGGCCGATAAATAACAAGAAAAAAAATATTAAAAAAATACGTTTAAAAAATAAGAAATGAAAAACCCCTATGTTATCATAACAGATTTTTTTACATCCTGTGTACACATTAAACATTCAAACCCGTGACCCGGCTAGGGCACCGTCGCGCTCAACCACTGGGCCATGACGGAGGTCGTCGATCAATGACTAATGAGTGTGTTAAACTGAAAAGCATGTAACAGACTGTACAGTCGGGCATATTCCCGCGACTGTACTATCCTGGGCCCGATTCACTATTCCATCGCTATACCTTCGAAGTTCGAAAATAAAATTATGGAATTATGCTAAGTGACATACGAGTTCGCTTGTCCTGCGTAGGTTTATACTAATAATAAAAAGCGGAAGAGTTTTTTTGTTTGTTTGTTTAAACGCGCTAATCTCAGAAGCTATTGGTCCAATTTGAAAAATTTTTTTTTTTTTGGATAGTCCATTTATAGAGAAAGGCTTTAGGCTATATAATAGTACGCTGCGACTAACAGGAGCGAAGCGTCAGTGAGAAATGTTGCAAAAACGTGGAAAATTATTCATATTTGGAGACTTTCGTTGCGTGCGCTGCATTAACGGTTTAAGTTACTCTAAAACCACGCGAACGAAGTCGCGGGAACAGCTAGTCTTATAATAAACTCTACATTAATTTGCTGTTGATGATTGCTGATGGCATGTTGAAGAAGACCCAACGTTCGCTAAATGATAAGCGAATGTCACTTACCAACGCTTATACGGTTTGTTTTAGAACTTCGTGATTTCTTAAATCACCATTTAACCCACTGCGAAGTAATGATATGGGCAGTCTAGGTATGTGTGTTTATTACGAGTACGAGTACGAGTACGAGTGTGATTAGTATACGAGTATCGCCGCTCACCCCGCACCTCCCCCGCGGGCGAAGACAAAGGGGAAGAAAGAGAGCCGCAAGGCTACAGAAAGCCGCAAGGCTCAGCCACCGCAACCTGGCAAGGACGAGAGCAGGATGTGCGATGAGGAGGGCTTCATACTGGTGGAGAGAAGGAAGAAGAAGCCCGCCGTCCGCAACCATCGCGGCACCGCACCCTGTGGACCCGAGCAGCGCCTGCGGTGTGAAGTGCGCTCCACGCCGCTGTACGTGTCACGCCTGCACTGGTCCATGGAGGTTAAGGACGTCGTGGACTACATCCGGAAGAAGACGTCCCTCCCCTTGAGGGTTGAGCGTCTGGAGTCTCGCCATAAGGTCAACTTCAGTTCATTTGTGGTGAGAGTACCGACGCATCTTCTATCGACCTTTGAGGCGGAGGAGTTCTGGCCGACGGGTGTGGTCTACCGGAAGTTCCGGGGGAGACTCCGGAATGAAGCGCGCTCACGTCACGTCAACACGTGCAGTGTAGTTTTTAAGTATTTTAAATATTATGTATGTTAGTCTTTAAGGTATTTATAATATGGGCCTATGCAGCCTGCAATAAATGGTATTTAATTTAATTTATTCCACAGTAACGTCTAAGCTATGTACTGGTCAGACTGAAGTAGCTGTCAATGGATTCGCAATGATTGTCTTGGGTCATGTTAAATTTTACATATACAGCTACATAATACATTATGCAGTATAGTTTTAACAGTTAAGACTTAGGGTGTGTTTCACCAAGCAATGTTAAAGTTAATCCTTCGTTAAATATCATGTTAGGGATAACATGATATTTAACGAAGTTAAACTCTTAATTCCTATCAATGAATGAGAAGGATTGGTATTTTAACAAGCCGTAAGCGCTAATATGCGTTGGTGAAATCGGGACTTAAAAGGAAACACCACGGTTGAGAGAAATACAAAATAGGTATTTATAAAATCTATTGCTAGCCTTGCTGCCAGCACTAGCGCGATAGAGACAACTGCAACTTGGACTGAAATTATGGTTTTTAAACGTTCATATCTCTTAAAATAATTAATTTATTAAAAAAAGGAAAAAATAGGGACGTACAAACAATATCTATAAATATTCAGGAAAAAAATTGTTACTCTAGCTAGAGGTATTATCCAGGGATGAAATAGAAATACCCTAGACCCCTATTTTTGTATGGAAAAAAATTCGTCGCGTTTCCTCTTAACATAACATAGCTGTAAGTTGTCATAAACATATTAGTCGAGTAATAGTTTTTAATTTTTTATTATCTACGTCGAAACAAACAGGAGTCCCGGTATAAGAAATAGTAAACAATCAAAGTGGCAGTTACATTGATAGATCGATCGAGTTATTAATATCTCTAATTACAGATAATGAGAGTATAAACAACAGAGTTACTTACGCGGACGCTGAGCAGTCAGCATCGACGAGTCAAGATGTTACGCTGTCTGTGTAAGTGTTTTACCCCAGACTTTATTATCTACTCGATGCCCAGACTAAAAAAGGGGGAATTAAATTTGACTAAGTTTATTTTAACACCCAACGAAAAAGAGCTATATTAAGTTTGACGTGTGTGTGTCACTCACAAACGGATGAACCGATTTCGTTCTAGTTTATAGAGTTCTATAGGTCACGTCTCGGAACACTTATAGTTTCGTCCGTCCGTCTTCTTACCGTCCAAACGATGGGTGCTGGAGAGATGAAATGTTGCATGGATATGTGAATCGTGTAGCTCTTTACCACCTCCACAACATTTAGCTACAAATTCGTTATATACATATTTTGTGCAGGTATCCGATTGCGAGATAACGAATTTTAAAGATACAACGTAGTCTCGGTCTCCTCGCAGTCGGGCCAAATTTACCTGTAAAGAGAACAGTCACAAATCACAATAACTTTGGGATATGATTATTCTAACTTTCCTCATTCAGTAAATGGATTTATATAATTTTGTTATTTGCCGAGGGACAAGCTAAATCTGTCTTGGAACCCACAACGAAATTAATCAGAAGAAAAAAGGAGGAGTATTAAGTTTGTGTTTAAATTAGTGGTCACGCTCGTGTCAACTGCTCTCTGCCAGTCGGTGCCGGCGAACCACGCTCTGCTGGACAGCGGGGATGTCCAGCTGAGACTCATAGACAACACCCAGGGACCCGGGCTCAGTCTGGTTCTAAGCAGAAGTAAGTAATTGGGCTGTAAGAGGTAAGATATTTTGTCTCAAAACGTGAGAGAAGAAAGAAGAAGCAGAAGAAGCAAGAAGGCAGAAATAATAATAATTTTGGAAGCAGTACAAACTATAAATAAAAAATGATGTATTTATTTATACTAAAGGTCACTCTTTGGTTGATTTTCATAATTATGATATTTAAGTCTGAACTTTATACGGATTCTTTTGCCTCAGATAGAGAAAAATATGAACGATCGCTAGTATTTATGTACACGTATGTTTTCGCTTCACGCATTATTATAATAATTATACCTGTTCAAGAAAATGTAGTTACAACATGCTACAACGTAGAAGTGATTGATTTTTAAGCGACGCTAACTTTATGTTAATAATTTTGATATAATGAAGTATACCACAATATGTTGAAAGTAAAAACTTTTATCAAATATTTCAGGTGACACATCCAGCGTGATAGCCGTATTGGGACCAAGGGTTGGAAACGTCACAGCCATCCAACAGAACGACGGCGTGGAGTTGTTCTTCGACAGGAATGTGACGCTGAAGATCATCTACAGACCAGTGGAGGGGCGGAGAGGGTACGACGTGGCTGTGGCGTGGACAGCCCCGGCCGACGTGAGGCTGGAAGACTGTGTGAATCTGGGTAAGTTAAAAGTAACATACCTACTCCAGTTTTAAAAAAGTCTATCAAAATAGATTTTCTCTTAAGGAGGGTACTATAGACCATAGACTTAGTAGGTATAGGCAGATAAAAACAATGGTGGAGTTTCTTTAAATGAACAGCTCTTTATAGCTTTGTCAGACTGTAATTAGCTAGTTAACCGGAGAGAACGATAGATAGAGAAGATGATGTGACAACTCTTGACATTACCTGGGTTATGTACAGACGGGATATCCCCAATATATATAGGGATAAACCATTACTAGGCCTAGGGGGACACGTGTCCCACCTGCTTACCACTTCTACCCTTCGCTGTCTAAAGAGTGAGGTCACTCGCAATGTTAATATTTATTTTTCATAACCTTTTCTAACGACTAAGTACAATTTAAATGTTTGATTCAGAATTGAACCACTGGTACGGCGGTCCGCAACAGAAGCGCCAGTTCTGGCCAATAGAGAAACTCATCCTACACGAATACTCCTACATCACCAAGGAAGCGGACAACTGCGGTATAGCCGAGCCATACTGGCTAAGTTCCGGTGGCATCTTCTACTACGTCGACAGAAAAGTCCCTCTATTCGTCGACCAGAATGTCAAGGAGCAACAGAGAGTATGCTTTATAGCCCAGATCAAATCCCCTTACTCCAGCGCACGAGATGAAAACT
Source organism: Celastrina argiolus (assembly GCA_905187575.2). NCBI lineage: Eukaryota > Metazoa > Arthropoda > Insecta > Lepidoptera > Lycaenidae > Celastrina > Celastrina argiolus. The sequence goes on along the minus strand of LR994593.1, from coordinate 17,428,559 downwards.
CTCTAGTATACAACATAGGGATATTCGATGACGCGCGTCAGGCTCATGAATACGCTATAGAAGCACACTTGAACAAACCAGTAGGCATGCCCGACGAGCGGATGATCACCAGCCCCATATGGTCCACTTGGGCGAGGTACAAGAGACACATAAACCACGAGGTGGTGTTGAAGTACGCCGACGAGATCAACAGCTACGGATTCCCGAACAGCCAGCTCGAAATAGATGACGCTTGGGAGGTTTGCTACGGGTCGTTGAAGGTTGACGAGAGAAGGTTCCCTGATATGAAGGATACGGTGGACCGGCTGAAAGAGAAACGGTTCAGGGTGACGCTGTGGGTGCATCCGTTCATCAACAAAGACTGTGAGCCGTGGTACAGCGAAGCGAAGGCGAACGGGTAAGTTCTGCAAACACACAATCAAAAGCAAATCAAATGTAATTTCTGTGTTTACAGTTAAAATATGTTCTAGCTCAAGACAACAAAAAAACAACAAATATCCGGTAAACTACAGTACAAGGCATTTGGTGTGTACCTAATAATAGAATTTTCAAGATTTTTTTTTGAGTCGATAGCTGGCCTTGTCTGGACCTGTTGTCACTGCGACTCTTTTGGATCTATTGTGACTCCGCTTAAGAGTACCTTTCCCATTTTCCAGATACCTGGTGACATCTGAAGCGGGTTCCGTAGAGACCAGCTGGTGGAACGACAACGGAACCACCACAGCTTACCTCGACTTCACCAAGCCTGTGGTGCAGAAGTGGTATACTGATAGACTGAGAGCACTACAGGCTGCTTACGGTATAGACAGCTTCAAGTTTGACGCTGGAGAGAGTAGCTGGACCCCACAGGTATTCTAATATCAGCTCGACCATAAAATGAATGTAGATTAAAAAAAAACTAAATGCATAAAGGTGACAACAGCTCATATGCGGTCCATATTAAAAACCATTTAGGTAAGTTAACAATCTATCATGTTAGCGCAAATGCATAATCATAATCAATGGCTGATCAATGTTAGCTATGAGGCAAAATCTATCAGTCAATACTAATGTGTATTGACTGATAGATTTTGCCTCATAGATTTTAATCTACATTTATTTTATCATCGAGATAGCTAACACTTGACATTCAATAAATTAATTAAAAAAACCAGCCAAGCCCGAGTCGGTCTCGCGCGTATTTACAAATAAAAAAAATCACGTCGGGAGCCTCGGGCCCCTCTGAAATATTTATTTAACGTATATTGTTGATATAGCAGCAAAATATTCAATATCACTTGTAAAAACTCCAACTCCACGGTTCTTGAAATACATCACGGTGACAGAGACACAGACAGATGGCAAAGTCTCAGTAAGTGTTCCCGTTTTTACCCTTCGGGAGCCTAAAGGCTAAAATTGTGAACATTTTGTCCTAGATCCCAGTACTTCAGGGGGACGAGTTGAATCACCCGAACGTGATCACCGAGGACTACGTGCGGACGGTGGCGCGGTTCGGGCCCCTTGTGGAGGTGCGCACTGGATATAGGTATTGAATCTTCCGGAATAGCCTTGTTTACTAATGTCGAATATAATTTAAACTTAAACTTGCATTTAAAAGAAAATAACTAAAACGGTTTGGTTTCAATTTTAAAAGTCTGGGTGACTTTTAAATTTGAAACCAAACCGTTTTAGTTAACTTTAGTCTTTAATAATGTTACATAGTAAGTAGTTTAATTTTTTTTCTTTTCGAGCCGTAATATTCATAATGTATATTATTAAAAACATTAAAATAAGTATAATCTCATTTAAAACTCTACATTTCCATTTTCATAAACTTAATTTTTACGTTTTAAAAAAGAAAAATCAGAAAGTATGTAACATAGGTAGTAAGTAAAGTTGTTCATTTTTAAAAGTGAAACGGTTAAATAGGTAGTACCTACTCAAGTAAAGGTTTCGATTGAGATTGTTTTAATTATACCAATTAGCCTAATATCGTTTATAATCATATTATCGGGTAATAGATTATTGTAATAGATTATTCAAATTATGCTTCTTTCACACAACGTTTATACTGCAACCAACGAAATGATTTTCTTCCATTTAGGACACAAGACCTACCCGTGTTCGTGCGTATGCTAGACAAGGACAGCTACTGGTCCTTCGAGAACGGTCTACCCACATTACTCACTACCGCTCTGCAGATGACCATGAGCGGCTATCCCCTGGTCCTGCCTGACATGGTAGGGGGGAACGGGTACAACGAACCCCCCAATAAGGAACTGTTTATACGGTGGCTCCAAGCGACGGTGTTCATGCCGGGACTTCAGTTCTCGTATGTGCCGTGGGATTATGATAACGAGGTAAGATTGTGACAGGTCGGCCATTTTGTTGCATTTTTATCTTTAATGGAATAAAATTTTAATATGTAGGCATCGAATTTCTTTATTAGAATCACTCATTTTAACAATAAGAAAAACAAATGAAAATCTCACATTTACCTAATTTGAATTGGTATAGCCCAAGAGATTTTATAACAAGTTCATACATACTATAATGCTTATGTACAGCTGTGGACGTCATAGATGGAACCGATGACGACAAACGACGATTAAGTCCTTTGTTCGAGTGGTTTATCTTTTTTAAAACATCAATCTTTTTTACATTTTTTTTCTTTGTGTTTTTTAATTTACGTACTCTTTTGTTTTGGTTATAGTGTACATATTTAGTTTTTTAATGTATTTTTTTTTGTGTATGTATTATCTATACATATAATAAATCTGTAGAGGGGTCATGTCTGTACATTAAGAATATTTAAGTGAAAATTTAAAAAAGGGGGTCTATATAAGCCACGGAACCTAAAAATAACATTTTTGAAAAAAATGTCTGTCTGTCTGTCTGTCTGTCTGTCTGTCTGTCTGTCTGTCTGTCTGTCTGTCTGTCTGTCCATATGGGAATGTTTGTCGTCGCATCACGCTAAAACCACTGTATGGAATGAAATGAAATTTGGCAGGCAGGTAGCTTACGACCTGAAGAGCATTATTGGAAATTATTATCCCGAAAAACGAAAGGGTTCCCGTGGGATCTTAAAAAAATTTTAGCTACCTATTTGACGGTATTTCAGCCAAACTACTCAACGTATTTAAATGAAATTTGGCAGGCTGGTAGCTTATGATCAGAAAAGCATTACTAGAAAATTATTATCCCGAAAAACGAAAGGGTTCCCATGGGATCTTCAAAAAATTGTAGCTACCTCTTTGAAGGTATTTCAGCCAAACTACTCAACTTATTTAAATGAAATTTGGCAGGCAGGTAGCTTATGATCTGAAAAGGATTACTGGAAATTATTATCCCGAAAAACGAAAGGGTTCCCGTGGGATCTTCAAAAAATTGTAGCTACCTATTTGACGGTATTTCAGCCAAACTACTCAACGTATTTAATTGAAATTTGGCAGGCAGGTAGCTTATGATCTGAAGAGCATTATTGGAAATTGTTATCCCGAAAAACGAAAGGGTTCTCGTAGGATCTTCAAAAAATTGTAGCTACCTATTTGACGGTATTTCAGCCAAACTACTCAACGTATTTAATTGAAATTTGGCAGGCAGGTAGCTTATGATCTGAAGAGCATTATTGGAAATTGTTATCCCGAAAAACGAAAGGGTTCCCGTAGGATCTTCAAAAAATTGTAGCTACCTATTTGACGGTATTTCAGCCAAACTACTCAACGTATTTAAATGAAATTTGGCAGGCAGGTAGTTTACAACCTGAAGAGCATTATTGGAAATTGTTATCCCGAAAAACGAAAGGGTTCCCGTGGGATCTTCAAAAAATTGTAGTTACCTATTTGACGGTATTTCAGCCAAACTACTCAACGTATTTAAATGAAATTTGGCAGGCTGGTAGCTTATGACTTGAAGAGCATTATTGAAAATTGTTATCCCGAAAAACGTAAGGGTTCCCGTGGGTACTTCAAAAAATTGTAGCTACCTATTTGACGGTATTTCAGCCAAACTACTCAAAGTATTTAAATGAAATTCGGCAGGCAGGTAGCTTATGACTTGAAGAGCATTATTGGAAATCGTTATCCCGAAAAACGTAAGGGTTCCCGTGGGATCTTCAAAAAATTGTAGCTACCTATTTGACGGTATTTCAGCCAAACTACTCAATGTATTTAAATGAAACTTGGCACAAAGGTAGATTGTAACATGAAATAACCAACATAATATTTTTAACCGACTTACAAAAAAGGAGGAGGTTTCTCAATTCGTAAATATATGTTTGTTTTTTATGTTTCTTCGCGGATATCTTCATCGTTTCTGAAACGATTTTAATTTTTTTTTATATTGTGTAGGGTATAATTTAAATTTGGTCCCATTGTCACCAAAATGGTGAACTGCTGATGGGATCCGTGAGGAATCGAAGGAAATCCTCAAAATTTATGTGGAATAATATATTGATTTTGATTTTTTCTGAAGTAGTCTAAGCATATGTTACCAAACAGTAAGGTTTTGCACCATATCCTGGATCTATAATATCAAAAAATTTCGCGTTTCAGTATAACTATATATATATTAAAAAAATTGCGCCGCTCTGGCTTACGCCAGGCTAGGCTAGGTAGACTTTTTCTCTTTCTACTATTTTTTTTTATCTAATCAAAATAAATAAAATAAAAAAAGGTTTTTGTTTTTCATTTTCCGTCCTCAAATAATAGTCGTCTGATCATTCGAGAATTATCCCTACTCAGTCTATACCCATCACTAAAAATCTGAAAATTAAATAATTTTAAACAAAAAAAAAACGACATCAAAAGGAAAAATTAAATTTACTTCGCACAAAGTAAAACTTATTTTCCAGTACAAGTGAAAATAATTATTACTTTGTGCAAAGTAATTTATTATTATACTTAGGTTTTGCAAATACGATTTAATAAAGTATAGGCGTAGGATAGTTTGTTTTCAAGATATGAATGAGATGTCATAGGTACATTTAAATTAGAAAAGTTATGTCAATATAAGTAAGATTTATGTTTTTCATTATATTTTTATTTATTAGTTTTCATGCTAGGGTACGGCTTGGATTTTTTCTTTCTTTTGGACTTTTGTTATTTTGTCGTCTAAAGGAAGTTAGTACTTTAACCGTAAAGTCCCTAAGTAGGCTACATGTTTGTTAGCGTAGGTAATTAATAAATAAAAAACCGGGCAAGTCCGAGTTGGTATTGCGCACCGAGAGTAGACTTTTAAAAAATTTGGCGCTCGGCGCCAGCAGCGCAGCGTCGTTGTGAAAACGATCATCGTCTGCAGTCGCTGCGGCGTAAAGTCCATACAAATCTCAGTACTGAGATCTTCGTCGCGTATATCAGCGTACTATCAAGTAGTCCCGTTCGCATAAAAGAAAAAAAATATTATACATACAGACGAATTGAGAACCTCCTCCTTTTTTTGAAGTCGGTTAATAATACACGGTCATTTTTCGAGCTGTTAGTAGGAATTGTTAGCATTTTCATAGAAAAAATACCTCAAAACATTTACCTCAAAACATTATTTGACAGTAAACTATTATTATTACTCCATCGGCCTACTTCTTTTGCCTATGCACGTCTAATACCGTGTATAAAGAAGCATTACTGCAAATTAGTGATTTTAAATATCCAAACGACAGTGTTCATAAACTAAAATTGTATTTGAACTGCTGCCCTAAATCACTTTTCCACGCGTACGAAGTCGCGGGCACAGCTAGTTATTATAATATTACCCATCTTTCAGACGGTACAGATCAGCCAAGCCATGATACAGCTACGTACCCAGTACGCGTCCATGCTGACGCGCGCGGCGGCGGGCGCGGCGGCCGGCGCCCCCGTCGTGGCGCCGGCCTGGTGGGCGGAGCCCGGGGACAGAGAGGCGCAGGGGATCTGGGACGGTAATACCCACTTCACAAGGCAGCGGTACACCTTAAGACCAAGCACAAACAATTGACCAGCTGTCACTGTGATATAGGTACAATTTGTCATTCGATAACGTGACAGCTGGTGCGTTAGAAGGGCGATCTATAATTTAATTCATGCAATTGATAACATGAATGGATGAAGGTGATATGTAGCAAAATTCTGGCTTCGAGAAAATTGAGTTCAAATTGTCATTCAAACATTTTAGAATGCGTCGTGAAGTACATTAATCTAAAGATCCGCCTCTAGAATCAATGTACTTAATACGTTTCTACTTATCCTAAAATGTTTAAGTGATAGTTTAAACCTAATTTGTGTATAAATAATTTGTGTGTAAATAACCAAAATGGCGGACCATCCGAAAGGGCGGAATTTTCATGTGCTTATTTCTACAACATGGGAATCAAATGAAAAATAATGTGACGTCATTCTAAATCCAACATGGCGGAATAGTGATTAATCGAATGTCTCCATATTCCCAGAGTACCTAGTGGGCGACATCCTGGTGGCCCCGGTGCTGACCGCGGGCGCCACCTCCCGCGACGTGTACCTGCCGCGCGGGCGCTGGCGCGTGCGGGACACCCCCCGGGTGGAGGGGGGCGGCTGGCTGCGGGACCTCCCCGCGCCGCTGGACACGCTGCTGTACTTCGTCAGAGAGACGGATGAAGAGAGTAAAGACCAATAAACGTCAGAGCTTGCAAAACATTTTTTACCCGACTTCGGCGAAGCCAAAAGGAAGGGTAATGATTTTGGCAGTCTATGTACGTATGTATGTATGTATGTATGTATGTATGTTCCCTCGTAGCGGCTAAACTACAGGACCGATTTTAATAAATGACATATCAATCGATTGGTAATGATACCGCGAGTGACATAGGTTATATAATTTTTCGAAAAATTTTGGATTTTGACAATTAAACCTCAAAAACCATCTCCAAAAAAATTAAATTAATATAAATGTCTCGTGTTTGGTATCAAAATATAGGTCTTGACAAGCACACCACGAATATATATTTAAATTTTTAATTAATTATTATATTTTATTGTTAAATTCAAAATAAACGTTTAAAATGCGGTCGTACAAATAGTATCTAGGAGTTATTTAGTTATTTTCTATGTGTTAATTTAACGTTAGTTTAGTGAAAATATAATGTTATAGTTTATGTGGAAACAGAAAAATGAAAAATAAAATAAAAGTTATAAAAACTATAACCCGACTTCGAAAAAAGGGGTCTAAAAAGGCTGAAACAAGAAAATAATTCAATTTGAAATCCAGATATGCATAGGTACAGATATGGTCAAGGTAGAGCCGTGGTCGTACCCGCTAAACAATTCTATAATATTCGTCTGCTGTTGAAATATGTATATTTGCCACTCCATTTTATAAAAAAACCCTCCTCTCCTCGCCACTCCGCTCCCTCCAGTCACCTCTGTCGCCCACCTCCATATCCGGCTACCGCACCCCTCCGCTCCTCCCGTTACAATTTGGTTAGTTAACAATATTTTTTTTTCATTAATCAGAACATACTATAATAATTATTTATTAAAACGAAATGGCAATAATAATTGAAGACATGAATCGATAAGGGTGGTTATGAATGGTTAAGGGGGTGGGATAAGGTTCGAAAAAATTTAGTTCAAAATGTCACCTTGACCGCCAAGCTTAGTTGTCCAATCCTCACGTTTTTATGTTTTTTTTTAATTTCGTTTTTTAAGTAGGTATTTGTCGTAGCGCCAACCCAAATACACCATAATATTCGCGTAGGCCGAAGCTTTATTTTCATCAAACTAAATACATACATAGATACACAGCGCTTTGAAGAAAATGAGCACGGTGTATCATTTTAACAAAGTGTGCAAAAATGATACACTGGCGGTCAAGGTGTTAAACATTTTATAATACGTCGTAAAGTATTAAGTTCATCTAAAAATCCGTCTCTAGAATCAATGTACTTAATACACTACTACATATCCTAAAATATTAAATAAATAAATAAATAAACGTTTATTCACAAACACATTTGGACATTACACTACGTTACACTTAAAACAAATAACACTAAAGAAATACACACACACATTTTAACATTAAAAAAAAAATAATAAAAAAAAAGTTTACACAGACAATCATGTGAACAAGGATCACAAAAAAATAATTAAAAGTAAAGCAACCATACAAAAAAACGGTAAACATCGAAATATAAACAATAAAATATATAAATATAAAATGCTAAGGGATAGGTAGGTAGTGTATTGCTCAAATCGCTGAATAGGAGTCCACTCCGGTTAATGACTGAGGGTAATCACAGTCCCTGATATTCTGTGGATACAATTTTGTTGTCAGGCGTGAGACATACTACTCAAGGCAACAGCGAAAAACATACTTACATAAAATTTATTCGATAAATATTAAATATATATTTAGTTTCGTGCCTGTCAAAAATATGCAAGGCGTCCATGTTATTACCGCGCTATTATTATTAATTTGACATTTCACAAATCACAACATTCGGCTGTGACTTGTGAGCATCGAATACAGACTACCGGTAGGCGGAAGGGGGCAAGGGGCAAAGTGTATGCGCAAGCCCTGAGCCGCGCGCGACGCTGGAGCACTAGCACTCCACGCGCGGTCCCCGCGTATTATCTATGGTCCCCGCGCTGCGCATCTGCTGCGCGTTTGTAACTTATATTTATAAGAACATAAATAAAATAATCTGGGGGCACGGTCGTGCCCCCGTCAAGACGAGCCAAGCGAAGCGCAAGGGCACTACCTACCTTTTCTCGAAAGGTTTCGTCGTTTTTTTGAACTCCCATAACTTTGTTTTGGATGATGCTAAATAGTTGAAAATTTCAACATAATATAATGACACCAGTAAATACATGAATTATACAAAGTTTGAATGTCGTAGCTACTATACTTTAGATTTTATCGATGTGTAAAAACCCCTGATTTCGTCACTGACTCATTTATAGATCATCAAAATTCTTAGGTTACTTCCGGAAATCTTAGAAAGCTGAAGTTATGTATGTAAGCTGTTATTGCTACGTCGGTAGGCGTCGCGGCGCTTGGCGTCGCGACGCTGGGCTTCGGCAGGCGTTGCGGCGCTGGGCGTCAGTAGGCGTCGCGATGCTGGGCGTCGGCAGGCGTCGCGGCGCTGGGCGTCGTGGCACTGGGGGTCGGCAGGCGTCGCGATGCTGGGCGTCGGCAGGCGTCGCGATGCTGGGCGTCGGCAGGCGTCGCGATGCTGGGCGTCGGCAGGCGTCGCGGCGCTGGGCGTCGTGGCACTGGGGGTCGGCAGGCGTCGCGATGCTGGGCGTCGGCAGGCGTCGCGATGCTGGGCGTCGGCGGGCGTCGGTAGGCGTCGCGGCGCTGGGCGTCGGTAGGCGTCGGCAGGCGTCGCGGCGCTGAGCGTCGGTAGGCGTCGCAGCGCTTGGTGTCGCGGCGCTGGGCGTCGCAGCGCTTGGTGTCGCGGCGCTGGGCGTCGGCAGGCGTCGCGGCGCTGGGCATCGGCAGGCGTCGCGACGCTGGGCGTCGGCAGGCGTCGCGACGCTGGGCGTCGGCAGGCGTCGCGGCGTTTGGCGTCGGCAGGCGTCGCGACGCTGGGCGTCGCCAGACGTCGCGACGCTGGGCGTCGGCAGGCGTCGCGGCGCTGGGCGTCGGCAGGCGTCGCGGCGTTTGGCGTCGGCAGGCGTCGCGACGCTGGGCGTCGGCAGGCGTCGCGACGCTGGGCGTCGGCAGGCGTCGCGACGCTGGGCGTCGGCAGGCGTCGCGGCGCTGGGCGTCGGTAGGCGTCGCGGCGCTGGGCGTCGGTAGGCGTCGCGACGCTGGGCGTCGGCAGACGTCGCGGCGCTGGGCGTCGGTAGGCGTCGCGACGCTGGGCGTCGGCAGGCGTCGCGGCGCTGGGCGTCGGTAGGCGTCGCGGCGCTGGGCGTCGGCAGGCGTCGCGGCGCTGGGCGTCGGTAGGCGTCGCGGCGCTGGGCGTCGGCAGGCGTCGCGGCGCTGGGCGTCGGCAGGCGTCGCGACGCTGGGCGTCGTGGCGCTGGGCGTCGTGGCACTGGGCGTCGGCAGGCGTCGCGGCGCTGAGCGTCGGTAGGCGTCGCAGCGCTTGGTGTCGCGGCGCTGGGCGTCGGTAGGCGTCGCGGCGCTGGGCATCGGCAGGCGTTGCGGCGCTGGGCGTCGGCAGGCGTCGCGGCGTTTGGCGTCGGCAGGCGTCGCGACGCTGGGCGTCGGCAGGCGTCGCGGCGTTTGGCGTCGGCAGGCGTCGCGGCGCTGGGCGTCGGCAGGCGTCGCGACGCTGGGCGTCGCCAGACGTCGCGACGCTGGGCGTCGGCAGGCGTCGCGACGCTGGGCGTCGGCAGGCGTCGCGGCGTTTGGCGTCGGCAGGCGTCGCGACGCTGGGCGTCGGCAGGCGTCGCGACGCTGGGCGTCGGCAGGCGTCGCGACGCTGGGCGTCGGCAGGCGTCGCGGCGCTGGGCGTCGGTAGGCGTCGCGGCGCTGGGCGTCGGTAGGCGTCGCGACGCTGGGCGTCGGCAGACGTCGCGGCGCTGGGCGTCGGTAGGCGTCGCGACGCTGGGCGTCGGCAGACGTCGCGGCGCTGGGCGTCGGTAGGCGTCGCGGCGCTGGGCGTCGGCAGGCGTCGCGGCGCTGAGCGTCGGTAGGCGTCGCGGCGCTGGGCGTCGGCAGGCGTCGCGGCGCTGGGCGTCGGCAGGCGTCGCGGCGCTGGGCGTCGTGGCGCTGGGCGTCGTGGCACTGGGCGTCGGCAGGCGTCGCGGCGCTGAGCGTCGGTAGGCGTCGCAGCGCTTGGTGTCGCGGCGCTGGGCGTCGGTAGGCGTCGCGGCGCTGGGCATCGGCAGGCGTCGCGACGCTGGGCGTCGGCAGGCGTCGCGGCGCTGGGCGTCGTGGCGCTGGGCGTCGCGGCGCTCGGCGTCGCAGCGCTGGGCATCGGCAGGCGTCGCGACGCTGGGCGTCGGCAGGCGTCGCGGCGCGCGGCGCTGGGAGTCGGTAGACGTCGCGGCGCTTGGCGTCGCGGCGCTGGGCTTTTGAATCCAATAATATGGTGGACCACTATATTCGGATGTTTATTATAAGGATCTGATGATCTTTAATTTATAAAAGGAATATAATATACAAGTACATAAATAACCTACGACCTACTTTTGTAGGACCCATAATCGTTCAGAGTTTTGCTCCATATAATTTATGTCCGACTGTATGTATGTTGAGTGCGTTGCACTACTGCAATCAGTATATTCTATTATTCATCTACAAAAAGTCGGTCACCAATTATTAATCGGTGACCGACTTTTACCGAAGATGAAAAATATATTATTATAATATTATTTATGAGAGGAAAATTTGTTTTTTATCCACTTATTTAAAATAGCGCGAATATGCAGGCAGCTAATAGTTGTAAATTTCTGTCGGTCACACAGGAGATAACTGTCGGTGTATGGAACAAGTCCGGACAAGCTCCATCTGTTGTTAAATAAAACAACAATATGATGTTAGATGATGTTAGATGATGTTAGATGATGTTAGATGATGTTAGATGATGTTAGATGATGTTAGATGATGTTAGATGATGTTAGATGATGTTAGATGATGTTAGATGATGTTAGATGATTATAAACCTAACGTCAGTGTTAATGTAATATCCGTATAACTTATATAAAAATCGTTCGACACCTCGATAGCGCGATGCAGGTGCCTAACAGCGACATCTATGTTTAGAACTGTGAAACATCTAACACAAACATTTAACAGTCGCTAACGTTTTATAATGGTGAACAAACGAAAAACAAACGTTACATAAAACTCCAAATGCGTAGATTTTTTGTAGTCTAAATTGTAAAAACTTCGATACTCAAAGAAATTTGTGACCATAAATTAAGTACTTAATCGACTTTTAATTGATTGGCGCATGAAAAAATTTTATAAGTTTCAATATGACACGATCAATTTATTTATACAATTTTAGTTATTACGCCTCCGTGGTCTAGTGGTTTAGAGCCTGGCTCTCGACTGTGGTCGTCGTGGGTTCGATTCCCACGTTGGAAACACGTTTTAAGTTTGGTTTAGACTAGGCAGGCTGATCACCTAATTGGCTGACAAGAAATATGATCCATGCGTCGGATGGGCATGTAAAAAGTCGGTCCTGCGCTTGATCTCCCGCCAGTCGTGTCGGTTATCCGTCCCAGTGGGTTACGAGAGTGAAGAAAAAGAGAGTACTTCTATGCATTGCGCACACACTTGGGCACTATAAAATAACTCCTGCGTAGCTGGACTGGTGTCAATGAAACCGGTCACCGTCACCGAAATCAGTGTGGGAGATATTATTATTATTTTAGCAAACACTAAAATTATTAAACAAGCTTATGACTAATCACTAAACAAGTAGCCACCCGGATAGTTATAGCACTTTTGAAAAAAAAAACAAGAATACAGTATAAAGAGAGTTCAATTATAGTAGTGAGGTGTTTTATTGAAGTTCGGTGTTACACAGCCACAATGGAGACTTATAGTTATCTATGCTTATAGTTTTCATATCAACCCCTACAATATGGGTAACAAATGATGAGAGAGTTTGAGAAAACAAATACAATTCATAAAAGATTTCATGAATGCCGCTATTTTTAATCCAAAATAGCGATTTATCGTTTTCACAGGTACTCTCACAATATGGGTATCAAATGAAAGAGAAATACAATAAATCATCTAAATTCCAGACGAAGAATAAGGCGAAAGTAATTGCCCGGGGTCAAAATAGGTTATTTTTAAACTCAAACAAGTCCATTAACCAACTTACAAAAATAAATGAAATCCCACCAAAAACATTTTCATGTAAAAATGTTGCCAAGACGACTCTATATAGCTTACCCTGTGAAAAAGTTATCAGATATCGTATAAAGCCAAGCTACTCTACTCGCCCTAAATCTACCAGCACCTTGATCAACATCTATCAAAAAGTGGACAAATCCCATGTAGAACCATAGTTCTTGATCTATACGCCCTTACTATACAGTGAAGCTAAGCCTAGTAAAGTAAGGGCGCATAGATCAAGAACTTTGGTTCTACATGGAATTTGTCCACTTTTTGATAGATTTTGATCAAGGTGCTGGTAGATTTAGGGCGAGTAGAGTAGCTTGGCTTTATACGATATCTGATAACTTTTTCACAGGGTAAGCTATATAGTCGACTGGGCAACATTTTTACATGAAAATGTTTTTGGTGGGATTATTATAACGCGTAATACATAAACAACGAACATACAGATAAACAAGATAAATAATTATTGTGATATACAGTTTGTATAGATTACAGGATAGCTTATAACCAATATCAAGTGAGTGTTTACATAAATATATTGAATAGATAGATACCTAGATAAATAAAATAGTTTGTTTAAGTGGCTGTTTAAACTAAATTTCCTAGGTTTTTTTTTGCGACATATACCTTTTTTTCGTTCGTTTAGGATTTGACATTAACAAACCCTTTCATTACTCTCGTGGTACTTCCCTTTTTAAAAACTCTTCAGGATGAAATAAAACGAAAAATTGCAATACATACATTTATATTCACCATTATCATCATCATCAGCTTCGCCTCCTAGTATGTGGTCCTCTACCAATACACGAAAGTCGACAGGATTGTTGCAGGAATAAGGAGGTAATAAAACGCACAAGTACAATACATACATATTATATATACATCATCATCATAATCATCAGCTGCGAACGTCTACGCTCAGGACGAGTCCCTCGCCCAGGGTGCGGAAGTCCTGCACCAGCGCTGCGCGGTTGACCTCGTAGTGGGTGACTCCGTCCACGGTCACCGGGTGGAGAGCGGCGGCAGAGAGAATCTGGAATGAATCATGTAAATAATATTAATAATATGGGAATAATAATCTATGGACGCTTCACACCACGTCAATCTGGCCCTGTGCTAAGTATCCGAAGAACTTGTGTTACAGGACAACGGAAATATACTTTTATACTATACACACATTTAAGATTTTTATTATATTAATTCACAAATTTAATACGCATCCATGACCCAGGAACATTGTAAACTTTTTGTTTCCTCGCTGGGATTCGAACCCGCAACCTCTCGATCGAGCACCAACGCGCTGAACCGCTGCGCTAAGTTGCATGTAATATTTTGGAATAATTATGCAGAATATTTAAAAAAAATAAGTCTATCTAGAATTGAAGAAATGAATGGATGAAGGTGATGTCACAAAAAAATTTACTCAGAAAATTGTGTTTAAAGTGATTCTAGAGATCTTTTGATTAATGTACTCAATATGTTAGGACGTATTCAAATATGTTTTACTACATATCACCTTCATCCATTCATGTATTTGTTGTAACATAATTGTTGGTGTGTCTTAACGATTATAGCCAACTTTTTCTACGAAATTTCAAATATTATTCTTCACTAACACGCACGTGCGTTCCAAGATACAGTACGCGTACGCAGACTCCAACGTACAGTACGCACGTTACGACGCACAGAATGCACGTTGCGCGTCGTACAATACTTGTTATACGTCACGTTTATGTTACCATTTAGGTATAAACTTCACTATACGCAATAATATAAGTAATATAACCACTATACCTGTAACTCCGTATGTTTTTCGTGCGCTGCGGGCGTCCAGAGCACCGCGATGACGTCACCGCCGTACGCGTCGTGACAGAATAACGCCCACTGCCCAAACGCACGCTGTGAATTGTACAACAATATTAGTTAGTCTTCGCAGCAATCCTGACAGATGTGAAACGTCTCAAGTAATAAGGAAATAAGAAGCGGCTGCTTGCGTAAATATAGCGATAAGCAAAAACGATAGACGCGCCAGCGATTGTTGAACGTAAAAAATAGTGCTAGTCGCTCGCTTTTATGTTTAAAGGCACATTTGCTTTATTTTAGCTGCGACACTAGCGCCAAAAAGCAATTTAGTGGCTATTATAGGAACTATTAAATGTTACGTCAAACAAACATTGACACCAATAAAATTTTCTGAATATTAAAACTTTAAACTGCCTTTCTGTTTAATTTGATTTTTGGCGCCAATTTTTTTTTTTTGTTAACTGGTGATAAAGTCTAGGAGTATAAATTTGCGCTATTTTTACGATTCCTTTGCTTTTGATATACGTAATACGTGTGGGACTTCTGGCAGATGTGAACCTTAATAATTAGATTGTTTAATGCTATTATATACGAGCTCAATATAGGAACTTTGACATTTACGTAATTATAATAGTATTAAATAATTAAAAAATAGTATTAAACAATTGAAGTGATAACTTCTTAAGGGAAAACCGCTTCGTTACGTAACGCGTTACGTAACGGCCCAAGATTATCTGGCTTAAATTCTGTCAGCCGATCGAAATAAATAAAAAACGTATTTTCTCACCCTCAACTCCTGTAAATATCGTTGCACAGGGTCGAACTCTACCACAGGTATCACATCCGACTCAGGGGCGGCCTTCACCGACGGCGGGAGGGGCGCGTCGAGGCGCTCCGCCGCGCGGGCCACCAGCGAGCGACGGAGGCGGATTAACACGTCGTAGCCTTCCAGCGAGGGAACGAACGCGCCCTGTAAATAGAAATATTTTTAATGCAACATTATTCAGAAGAGTTACTGCATGAATATTTTCATGCACTTAATCAATAAATCATTAAATATTTAATAAGTGTATGGGCAAGCCGGCGAGCCGTCGTGCGCCGTCACCACGTGCGGGGGGGCGCGGGAGTCGCCTGTACTGACCAGTATATTGTGCTCCATGTCTCCCATCAGTCTCTGCTCCATATACGCCGCGCTCGCCGCCGCCAGCACCTGCACGCGCGCGAGCAGCTGCGGCGTGACGTCACGGCTCCACACGCCGGCCGGCGAGCCGTCGTGCGCCGTCACCACGTGCATGGGGGGCCGCGGGGAGGAGTCCAGGAATTTGCGCTCGAGCGCGGAGATTTCCTCGCCTGTGGATCGTATGCATTATATCTCGTATGTGTAGATCAAGTGATTTATACTAAGGTTTTACTATTTGTTTATTGGCTCCGAAAGCGCTGTACCAATTTTTATGAAATTTGGCAGATAGAAGACCACAGGAAATGACATACGCTAGTTATTACTCACGCGTCAAATCGTCATTGAAGTCCAGCACCAGCATGTTCTGCGTCCAGTCCGTGTCCGCGATCATCCGCAGCACCCGCAGGAACGCGAGTGCGGGGCGCGCGGGCGCGGGCGGGCGCGTGTACACCGCGGCGGCGAGGAGGGCGCAGAGGGGCGCGGTCAGGGGCGGCGTCAACAGCTGGGAGGAGGCCCAGCGGCGGAGCAGGCAGGTCGTGGGCCCGAATGACGGGTGACGGCTGTTGAGACTGTAAATAAAAACATCAGTCTTGCGTTGGTCAAATAATCAATCTGGGCCCCAACTGGGTATTTAGTAGTTATTTATAAAATTATTTTTTGGAGTTTACTCCTTAAGAAACGATTTGAGTTATAAGGCCCGGTATGGAAATTTTACGAGGAGTAAAATCAAGTGTAACACGAAAAGTTGAGGCGTTACGTAGAAAGAGACAAACATATATATCTGTAGGATTGAACGTGTAAAAGAATGAGATGGAATACTATATAATAAATATGTCGGCGAGATGGCGCTTCAGTCGTGCAACATGTCACCTGTAGCTGTCATCTGTCTACGAAACGTCAAGCTATGACTTGGACAGCTGTCATGGCTTGGGAGTGGTCTATGCTCGTTTGAAATGACACATAACGGTGGGGTGTCAGACGGAACGGACGCGAGCGCAGAACTCTCCGCGTTTCTGATCGTTATCCATTTGCATCCATGCCCTGAGTTAATATTTTAGAGTGCAACCTTGTTATATTTCGAACAATATACCGGTACTGTATGTGCGGCTTATTATTTCCTGACGATACAAAACAATCAACAGACGCCCACAGAATACCTCACTCCGTTAAATATGTATAAATTGAACACAATTACCGTGAATAAAAAAAGTAAATTGACGACCTCCGTAGCGCAGTTGGTCGAACGCGTTGGTGCTCGAACTCTCGAAAGGTCGCGGGTTCGAATCCCGCCGAGGGAACAAAAAGTTTTCAATGTTCCTGGGTCATGGATGTGTATTAAATTTGTGTATAATATAATAAAAACCTTAAATATGTGTATAGTATAAAAGTATTAAATATATTTCCGTTGTCTGGTACCTGTAACACAAGTTCTTCGGATACTTAGCACAGGGCCAGATTGACGTGGTGTAAAGCGTCCATAGATATTATTATTATTAATTATTATTATTGTTATTATTATATTATACAAATAGAAGTCTCGGCATTATGCCGGGTAAATGTTCCAGGTACTATTATTATTATTATTTATATTGTTTTGTAACATACTTTATGTGATACGCTTTATTGAAGTAATATAAATAATCCGAATAATTACAGATATATGTTTGTTTCTCTTATCATTTTAGCAGATGCGTTCATTTACCCTTTTTTTCTATTCGATATATATCATAATTATCGTTCGTAAGGAGTAAACTCCAATCGTGCGTCGTAGCTGACACACACATACTTTTTTTATTTTATTTTATTAATTATGTATGTATTATAATTTATATTGATTAATGTATTCATTGCTGTTATTATTCTTAATGTATGTAATTGTGCACGCTCTATCTTATATCTTTTATCCCATATCTCCCGTAGGGTTGCAGGAAGAAATTTGTTTTAGAAATAAGCAGTACCTTTCTTTCTTTACAATAGAATAAGAAACACTTTACAATAGTACAAACAGGAAATTGTTAAATGAAATGAAAATATTTCATGGGTAGAGCGTGTAGCTACACGCTCTACTCGAGGGTTGGCGAGCGCTGAGCTGCTGCCCATTTCCGAATACTTTAACTTTATCAACTTGTGGAAATACGAGTGGAAGCTTGGGGCTTCTCCGACCTTGGGAGATCTCCAACCTCACGAGGTGGTATGCTCACTGTACTAGTTTCCAGATGTCGCGGGCGCAGGGCGTGTTTCATAAAGCAATGTTAAAGATAATCCTTCGTTAAATATCATGCTATTCCACTCGTAATTCCTATCAATGAATGAGAAGGCATGGTAATTTAACAAACCGTTAATACTATAATGCGTTGGTGAAATCGGGACTTAGAAAACTACGATAGCCCGATGCAGGATTGTGGCGCTAGTAGTACCGACACTCACGGTAAAGATGATTGGGGTACTATTCTTCCCCCGGCACCCCCCGGAGCGTTTTAGGACGTATTCAAAATCTCACCCATGCAAAGCCCCCGTCAACCTCGGCAGCAGCACCGTCCGGCACTGCAACTCAACGCTCTCTTCGCTCTCCTTATGTCTCACCACCCCCGCCTCCTTCTCTCTCCGGAGCAGAGTGATCTCCTTCGGATGGGCTATCTCCAGCCGGAAGACCAGGCCGTTCTTCATCACGTCCAGGTGCGAGGGGTAGGCCTGGGTCGGGAGAGAGTACTGGGCCTTGATCCGCTCGGCTATTTGCAGATGGAAGGCCGCTTTGAGGCAACGGAACGCTTGTAGGTCGCCCGGCCATTTGCCGCTGTGCGCTGTAAAATGAGTAATCAATGTCAATATTTCCGCGGTAAATATCCGAAGGACTTGTGACTGGTACCAGACAACGGAAAATATACAGGGTGTAAAAATAACAGTCACTATAACTTTGAGGTACGATTATACAGAAAAATTTTACAGAGAAATTTCCAAAATAAGGAAAGGTAGTATAATCGTATCTCAAAGTTATAGTGACTGGTCTTTTTACACACTATATACAAGTAACATGTATTTTTTTCTTCTGTAATCCAGTTAAGTATAATATACTTACTCAATTCTATAATCGCGTGATTAGCTGGCACATATTCCACGCCCCTGCTGAGGTCGGACGTGATGAGTGACGCGTCGCCACGCCGCCGCGGTGTGGGCCGTGCGCGACACGCCGGGACCGGCTCGCAGTAGCTGAACACTGGCGATATACCTGTGACAAACAGACATAAATTATAATAATAATATCTATGGACGTTTTACACCACGACAATCTAGCCCCGTGCTAAGTATCAGAAGAACTTGTGTTACAGGTACCGAACGAAAATATTTATTATTTTTATACTATACACATTGTTTGGTCAAAAATATATTAAAATAATTATTTTTGTGAACCAAAGTTTCCGAACGTATAATTTAAGATTTGTTATATATTAACACACAAATTTAATACACATCCATGGCCCAGGAACACAGAAAACTTTTTGTTTCTTCAGCGGGATTCGTAGCCGCGATTTCTCGCTCGAGCACCAACGCGCTCAACCACTACAGAGGTCGTCAAAATTTACATAATTTTTGTTTGATTGTTAGTGTGCTATTTCGTTTGTAATTTTTTTTTTGTTTTTCAGTCCACTATTCATGTATGTAATACAAAAGTCGAACGATAGTTTAACGTTACAACGTCATAACAAAACATTGATGACGCTAAAGCCGATCGTGCTCGCTCGCTCGAGCAGCGCTCACGCTCCGACCGTAGCGTTACAATGAGTCATTCATTTTCGTGCGCGCAGCCGGCGTATACCGATTTATTAGACGTTGGTCAAGTCACAAAGATAAAAAAGGTTTTACTTGCCATTGACAGCACTAATATCGAGCGGCAGCTGCGTCAACGCGCGTAGGTCGCGACGCAGCTCGTCAAACGTCGTGAGCACGTCACTAGCCGCCTCCTCGCCCTGTCGCCGCTGGCCCTTCACTAGCGTGATGCTGTCCAGTTGTGAGCAGATGTGGAACTGAGCGGCAGGAGCTATGTCTGAGGGAGAGGACAATACATTAGAGAGAGATAGCATTACGTCGCGCTATTAGCAAGAACATGCCAATGGGAAGGAAAGAGAAGTCTGTTTGTTCGATATTTTCTCTCATTAGGTATTTCTTTACCGTTAAGCACTCCTTTCTATGAAGTTAGAAGGACTAAATACAATCCAATACAACAATATTCATTCGGTGAACAATACAACAAAGGTACGAAACAACAAACATTTTCTGTTTGATTTTTGTGAGACAGGCTGTTTCCAGCTTTTCTTTTAGCACTCCTTCCATGTATATTCCACTTCCATGTTAGGAGCGATATCTGAGAGAGTCAGTAAACATTAGAGAGGGACAGCACTAGGGGTGACGATATACCTACCATACTTGTGCTGCAGCAGATACTGCACGATCTGCGCGGTGAGGCCGCGGCGCTCGGCGCGCGCGTCCGCCGACCACACGCACGCCTCAGTGATGGCGCCATCTTGGAACCGACGCAGCTCGGACTTGGCGCCCCAGAATGCTCTAATAAAAAAATTAAACAAAGTTTTTTTTTTAAAGTCAATTTTCACATTAATTAAAATTACCATTTACCACTGGTTTGGAGCCCTAACCCGGGGTAGAAGGAAGGTTTTATTTTTTATTTTAGCTGAAGTTTGTCTCTACTAATCGGCAAACGGCTAAATAAATATGGAATGAAAGAAATATGAACCTTGCATAGCCATCTAATACAACCTTTAGAAACGAATCTCTATAGTCTATTCCATACACAATAGTAGACAATCATAAAGATTGAAAGGTGCCGCCTCAAGGGCGTGTTTCATCAAGCAATGTTAAAGTCAATACTTTGTTAAAAAAAATCTTGTTTTTCTCGTAATTCCTATCAATGAATGAGAAGGCATGGTAATTTACTAACCTGCGTTGGTGAAATCGGGGCTAAATCTATTACCAAAAGTAAAAAATAAAACAACCCATTTGAACATATTATGTGGATGTGAGCAAAAACATACAAGCATAAAACTTACCGGAACTCTTCTGCCTCAGGCAGGTTGGCTGGTGGTCCCCTGTCTACTATACTCATAGAGTTTTCAGGATTTAATATCATACCAAATGATAGCTTTTCTTCATATCTGTAACAAAGGACAATAATTTTTTACTACATTAACAATTTACATTATAAACAACTAGAAACTAGATGTTGTCTGACACTTCATTCAAGCAGAAACCTGATTATTATCGCTCAGGAATCACTTGTTTTGCCGTAAAAATTAGCTACAAATTATATGAAAAAAAATGGATTGATATAATAAACATACCCCTCTTCCTTCACCTTGTCAAGACTCTTGTTTACCGGCCAAGAGAGGTCAGCTTCCACCATTTGTAGTATCAAGTCCACTCTGTTTGTGAGACCCTTGACCAGTAAAGCGTGAAGGGCATCCGTGACTAGCGCGAGGTCGTCCAGGCCGTAATTAATCCTTGTTTCATTTGGTGTTCTTTCTAATATTGCATCCTTGATTTTTCCTAAATCTTTAAGCCTGAAAACAGTTTTAAGTTTAAACCAATCAAAACACATTTGATTTAGATCAAAGTATCAAATAGTTTCAAGATGATATTATTATCTAATCAATTCGGACTGGTTTTAAAAGGTTAATAAAGATACCTACATATAAACATAGACAAACTTTTTAAGTATCTGTCATTATATAAATACAACAACACATACCTTAGTATATGGTCAAACTGAGACAATGGAGTAAAAGGAGTCATGAACAGGGGTATAAAACTGTTAAGTTTTGAATCATCAAGCATGTCCACAGCTAACAAGCTCTCTCTCTTTAGAGCGTCATAAGTCCCCCGGCACATCTGCCAGCATATATTGTAGTAACCTGTTACGTCTAGGAACACTATTGGAAAGTGTTCTTTGAACTCTGATAAAGACGGTGCACCTTCATCTTTACACAGAGTAATCCCTTTTGTGTCCCATTCTGACATCTCTGTAAAAGCAATTGTGAATAAGAAGTTAAAAATACAACTAAGATAATTAAACTAATAACATATTTTGTTTACACAATATTCTCTAGAAATATATTTGAAGCTTGTAACAGATTTGACCTTACTGAGACATGTTCTACAATTAATGAAAACCATATTTAGGTAAAAACATTGTAAAGAGTACATGTACATAAAATACTTACTTAATGCTATCCAAACATTTCTCACAATCTGATAACTGCTCATTATATTGTTGATTCTTTTAGACTGAACCAAATATGCAACGAGCATGCTCAGGACATACCCAGACACTCGTAATTTACGTTGTCTCACCCATATCTTTAGAAGCACTACTGCTTGTTTCAAATTTTCTGAGTTAGACAAAGCCCCATTTAGATATTTGAGATTAGTTTCTGCTGTAACGTCTGCTAGTATACTGCTGTTGTAATACGGTGTTGGCGGGCCTAGTTCGTTTTCTTTACTGTCTCCACCAAATAACCATGTTTCTCTTAGATTGTTCCGGGAAGGACTAAACCTGTGTAGCTTATATGTTTCTGTGTCACATACAAAGTTTATATGTACTCCTATATTATTCAGTTTTCCTTTCGGTATAATCTTTATTATTGGTTTAGTTTCACTTGTAAGGTAGCTGTAATTTAACTCCTCTATGCTATCTAATGTTTTCAAATGGTTTACTACATATGCAACATATGCTGCCCTTTTTAGATGATATTTGTAATTGATAGTGTCATTCTTTGTGTACACCTCAGCCGGTACTACAATTTGTAAGTCTATTACCAATTTAGAGTTGATAGGGCATCCTAAAGCATAGGAACCAACAATTTCAACATCTGAAAATTTGTGGAATTTGAACATAACCTTAGTACTTTGCAATCTGCCACACACTGGAAGTTTTACTTTTAATTTCTTAGTCAATTTTTTTTCTGAGAGATCATACTCAATGCCATCTTCAGTGATGGAAAGCAGGTGATTTTTCAATGTAGTACACCAATCGTTAATCCTTTTTAAAGTTTTCTCTTTGACCTTGACTTCTGCTAATACTTCCTCGATTTGTAATCGGAATAGATTTGAATTGAATAAGTTTTCCGTTTCCTGCAGACGGTTTAATTCATTCGCGGTAGGCTGGCGATAGAGACTTTTCGTTTTAATTCGTTTCTCTTTATTTTTGCCTTCCGCGAGTCCTTTGTCATCATCTTTACCCCTTTCAGCATCACAAACGTCTTGGAAAATGGGTTCAGTCGCAGGCTAAAACACCACATTAATATCTTTAGTAAAAATGTTAAACGCATAACAATAACAACTTTTCATTTATAGTATTTGAACGCTATAAGTTTTTTTCACATTATAACAATTCAAAATGTATACAATATTTCATATTTACCCGTTTCACCATTGTGTTTATTATAAATTTTATAGCATACAATAGTTTTTGAGGTTACAACATTGTAAACATTGAGGAACCATGTGACAACCTGTGACAACTGACATCTGACAGACAGATGATAGTTGATTTTTTAAAGAATGGCAGTAAAGCATAGAATCATTCCTAGTGTCATGATAAATACGCGGGAATTTTGAATTTTTAGTCCCGATTTCACCAACGCATGCTAGTGTTAACGGCATGTTAAAATACCATGTGCCTTCTCATTCATTGATAGGAATTACGAGAAGAACAACATAATATTTAACGACGGATTAACTTTAACATTGCTTGGTGAAACACGCACTAAATATCGTTTTGGTAACGAGCCGTTTCAATAACACATTCACATCATACAACTAAAAGTTAAAAGGTGCTATATCTTTTTCAAAATGGGTTTAAACTAGTCATCAAGCTCAAATATTAAGCAAAAGTCCATATCACAAGTCAGTGGATTTAGTAAAGTGGACCTTAGACAAGTTTATGCTTTACTGAAACTTCCGAAGCAGTTCAGTCATCCTTGTTGAAGTTGTACCACTTGTAAATGTCGAAGAATATTTAATTTCAATAGGGCATGTAGTGCAACATATTTTATGCACGGAGGACTATTTATATAATAAATAGAGGTGCCATCTTTCTAACGAAGAAAACTTTAAATTGTCACACGAAAGAACTTACATTATAGTTTCAAAACAGGCCACATGGGAGCTAGTGATGCAATATGTGCAATTTAAATACAGCTTGAACACAACTTTGAAATATTTGTGTGATGCTAGTTTTAACCCTTGTTGAAGATTTGTTTAAATAAATAATTATTTCAAAAATATATCCCTTATGCGAGAATGGCACTACTTTAATTATGCACATTGACCGACTCTTATACTTACGAAGATGAGACTTCTTATTTCTGTTTATCATATAAAAAAACTAAAATAATATCGCACATTGAACACTCTGTCTGCGCTAAATAAATAACACAAGATACATAATAAAACAACGCGTCCATAATAAATATTTATTATAACAAACGTAATTCATCTACATTCGGTGCGTGTAAAATTAATAAATACTGTTTCGGGTCAACAATACAGTTACACTGTACAATATACATCTCATCGGGCATTTTTTCAATAAGTATTTGTTCAATTACCTTTGGCATCACAATAATCCTACGTCACGGACAGGGCAGTTTATTTTTTTTAATTTTATTTATTTGAGTTTGGAAATAATGGCGTTGGTGTATTCGCTGCATTTCCCGGTGCCGCCAAGGTCACCGGTTAGTGATTTGCCCTCGCGTAGGACCTCGTAGCAGGCATTTTGAACTCTATCCGCGTGCTCGTTGAATTGCAAGTGCCTTAACATCATGATCGCTGACAGGAGCAAAGCGGTGGGATTTGCCATGTCCTTGCCAGCTATATCGGGGGCGGTGCCGTGTACCTAAAATTAGAAATAAAGTTTTACATAAATATTTAAATTAAAAAAAAATACAATCACCATTACCTATTAGATGAATTCAAGGTCCATTCCGTAAAAGAAGTTCCCTAAAGCCTAGACGCGGCAAAGCGATCGCGGGTCTAGGCTTGAGTCTTCTTCTACTTAACGAATCGAATGTTGAATATAATTATCCTTTAAGATGGAATTCTTCCATCTTAAAGGATAATTATATTCAACATTCGATTCGTTAAGTAGAAGAAGACTC